>JAQMYF010000013.1:3403437-3434640 GCA_030014195.1 Neosilurus mollespiculum | reverse complement strand
TATATAATATACATTTTTTAGAAAGGATTGCACTTAACCGAAATGTACATTTAAAATTCTTGCGAATGCGATATCTCGAGAACCCTTTGAGGGACTTTCTTTGAACTTCATCTAAAAGTCCACTCTGACTCTAAGATGAGCTGATTAGGTCATAGGTCAAAGGTTAAGGTCTAGTGTGGCCTCATGAGGGGCTTTCTTTCTCTGCGATATTTCGAGAATGCTTATATTTATTTAATGCCACAGTCTGACCCCGTGGCACAGTGGTTAGTGTCTGTATCTGGGTTCGCATGGAGTTCTCCCTGTGCTTGCATGGGTTTCCTCCCACAGTCCAAGAACATGCACGATAGGCTAATTGGCTGTTCCAAATCGCCCCTAGGTGTGAGCATGAGTCTAGGCGAGCTCTTTATGGTGTACCCCGCCCTTGCCTAGAGGTGGCTGAGGTGGGTGCCAGCCTCCCCGCGACCCTAATTAGGAATAAGCGGCTTAGGAAATGAATGAATGAGTTTGACCCCATACTCTTGACTAGCTCTGTAATCCACTGTAAGCTTTAATACAAAACCTGCCCCTAAACCTTTAGAAAACTAAGACATCTACTGCCACTGACACCACCCCAGCACTCCATCTTAACCCAACACTCTACTTTTACTGTCAATTTTAAATACCGCACGGATGCGTACAACCGCCAAGAGGTAGTTCTAGTTTATTTTTAGGTTACATCAGCCAGCAATAAGTATGGATTAAATAAAAGCAGATGAGATGATAACACTTTATTGATCCCCCAGTGAGGAAATTGGACATTGAGCGACCGACTTTTAAACCTTGCTTTAAATAATCAGGCTTTCAGTGTGTGTGTGTGTGTGTGTGTGTGTGTGTGTGTGTGTGTGTGTGTTTTCCTGGTTTTGCTTTTGTAATAAATTTAGATTAACTTTAATCATGTTTAACCCTGAATTAAATTGAGTAAGGGATTATTTTAATCTTGCATTTGAAGTAGTTTAAAGTTCCAAAATGGGAGCAGATGATAAAGAAAAAGGAAAGAAAGAACAAAACATTTACACTCATAAAAGAAAAACAAGCTTTGATGAGGTTTTTGCTCAGGACTCACAGTGTTGCTGATTAGTTTGTCTGTTATTGTGGTTTAATTTTATTTTGACGTTAAGGGTTTAATGTGGTAGTGTTTCGGTACTAACAACTTGCACTAGGACTTATGTTGTAGATACTCATAATATCTAATAAATAAGCACAAACAATAAAATTGCATGCAATGATAATTCTAATGTAGTGAAGCATAAAAGAGGGTGGCATGGTGGCGTAGAGGTTAGAACGCCCACCTCACAGCAAGAAGGCTCTGGGTTGGAGTCCCGGGCTGGGTTCGAGTCCTGAGTTTGTGTGTTCTCCCTGTGCTTGGTTTCCTTCAGGGTACTCCAGTCTCCTCCGACAGTCCAGAGACATTCACATTAGGCTAACCGGCTGCTAATTGGCCTGAATTGCACCACGGTGTGAGTGGGAATGGTTTTGTGTGTGTATGTTGGCGCTGTGATGGACTGGAGAGCTGTACTCCGCTTTGCGCCACAGTTGACTGAGATAGGTTCCAGCCGTCCTGCAGTCCTATAAACATTTGTGAAAGGAGTATCCAGTACAAGAAATTCTAACAGTCTGATATAAAGCTGAAGCTGTTTTTTTTCTTCCTCCCAAGTAGGATGCAGATGCTTATACTTCTTTATTTATGTATTTATTTTAATGATGACTGGTTATAGGTATAATATAAGTAAGAACAGAAACTAACTAGTTTTGAGGATGTTCCCTAACATTAAATCTTGTACTAGCTGATGAATGACTGTGGTATAAGGGGAATAAATCACAGCTGTTTAGGGGAAATAATCACCTTTAGGGTACTAACGGTAACCCTGCAACATTACACAATATAAAGTGTTTTCAGTTTTCATCAGCGTACAACCATAACTTCATATATAACATGCCTGGAATGTTCCTCAGGCTCTGTGAGTCCAGCAGCCATTGGCCGAGCCTTGTATGCTGCCGTGCTGCGTATGATGGCAAGGGAAAAGAGTGTGAAGAAAATAAGCAGGCTGATGCCTTCTCTATTACAGTCAGGATGTTTAGGAGACAACCGCGCTCTCCATCTTGCTTCTGTCCTCTACAGCTGTGGACTTGGTGTTAAGAAGAAGCCATATAAGGTGTGTGTTCATGTATGGTAAAGTATATTTTTGGGGAATCTGATACTAATATTCTGGGTGTGTGGTGTTTTCAGGCCTGGCTGCTGTCAGTGTTGGGAGCGCAGAAGGACTGGAGGCTGGCTCTTCTCCGGCTGGGGCACCTTCACCGTGTCGGTGATCAGGGCGTGGCGGCAGACCCCAACCTCTCGTATGCTTACTATTCCAACGTCGCCAGACAAACCTCAGCTGACCGTCTCAAGCCCTCCTCGCAGCAGGTGCAGCCTCTGCAGCCTTACGTCTGCCACTTTTGTGAATGTGTCTTCTCGAGAATGTGTTACGCAAAGTTCACAGTGACGTAAGGATGAACTGATTCGATTCTGGAGGACGTAGATCAAAGGTCACGCTACTGTGGCCTCATGTGTGCCATTCTTTTGAACGCGGTATCTCAAGAACACTTTGAGGGATTTTCTTCAGACATTACCTTTATGTCCACTCTGAATCAAAAATTTTGATGATTTGTTTTTCGGAGGTTGTGTGTGTGATAATATGTACTAAATATACAATGCGGCCACCTAGTGGTAGCTTATGTCATGTGTAGTTGGTTGAGATAAAGACATGGCTGCCACTTAAACGTCTCCTCGTGTGTCGTGCGTTAGCCAGAATAGGAGGACTTGGGACAAGAACCCAGATCATAACAGTGTGCGTAGGTTCTTACATCACAGCATTTTGTCAATGGAAACATTATTTAATTAGAAAATAAGCAAGTTCCTGTTTTCTCTAACGTCATCACAGTTACAGAGTCGTTCACTTCCTTTTTGTCTTATTAACTTTAAAAGAAGCACATTAAGCTAATTGACTGTTCCATATTCTCCCTAGTGTTTGTTGTCCTGTGATGGACTGGAGAGCTGTTGAGGGTATACACCGCCTTTGCCCAGAGTCAGCAAGGATGGGCTCCAGCCTTCCTTGCGACCCTAGTAGGATTCAGCAGTTCGGCAAATGATTGAATGAATACATTTTAAGGGAGACAAGTAATCATCTCTCTATTCATCCGTTTCATAAAGGCTTGGGCTTTACAATTAAAGGAGTCAAGAGATACACCACAAATAGAATTAAGGTGTACATATTCATTCATTCATCCATTTTCTGAACCGCTTAATCCTAATTAGGGTCGCAGGGAGGCTGGGGCCCATCTCTGCCGACTCTGGGCAGAGTACACCCTGGACAGCTCGCCAGGCCATCGCATGGCAGAAACATGCTGATGGCTATGCAGCCTACACTTGATGAAAATCAGCAATGGATCTTTTACCACAGACAGTGAGAGACCAGCATTTGATAACCCAGTTAGCTGCACCGTGGGGACGGCAGTGACAACCCGTTGATAGTAGTGCTTGAACACCCGACCTTGGGATCAGTAATCCAGCACCCTACCACCTGGCCACCACTGCCATAGGTGTACATATATAGCGTCTTAATTTTTTTTCATTATATATATATATATATATATATATTTTTTTTTTTAGACATTTGTTGAGTCAATACACCTTAATGACGAGGAAATCCTGAAGGCTCAAACCAGTGAAGATGACGACATCTTTCAGTGGCTCAAACTCCAGGCACGCAACGGTGTAGCAGATGCAGAGGTAATAAACACCAAAACTACACACAGTACCACCATTTACCATTAGAATGTCCGTTTTCCTTAAACTTTGTATGTATGGACATTTGGCTGTTTAGCGAGCAGTGGCACGGATGCTGTTTTGGGGTCAGCAAGGTGTAAGTCCGGATATCCAGACGGCAGTCAGACATTATGAGAGAGGAGCCACCAGACTGCAGGACCCCGTGTCCATGTACGACTACGCCATCGTTCTGCTCACGGTCAGAAGCTGCAGTCTGTTATTTAAGAAGTTATAATCTGAGACAATGCTGCATGACCATCAACCTTCTGAGATACTTAAGGATAAGAGTAGAGTGTGTTAGTGGACTGTGTGGGAGGAGGGTGAGGTGTAAATTCCCTATTTTATACACTTTTCAGGGCCAAGGAGTTCCACAAGATGTGCCAAAAGCTGTCACTTTCCTAAAAAAAGCAATGGAACAGGTACAAGCTGTAAACAAGCCATAATCAATAACTTCCCTTTCCATATATTACCATATAATATAAAGAGCTAACTGACATGACCGTATTTTTTCTGCTTCTGGGTAATTTGGCATGCCTGTCCAGCAGAACCGTTATTATTTATCATTTCCTCACTGATGACTTTTTGGCTCACTACTAATCCAAGTCTCATTTTATTTCTTTTCTGGTTATGAAGCACAGAATGTGTGTGCTGACTGGTTGATAAATGAGCTCTGCTGTGCACTGCAGGGCTTCGCTCCAGCCATCACGGCTTTGGGTTGGTACTACGAGCAGCATGAGAAGAACTACGAGCGGGCAGCGGAACTCTGGGAACAGGCTGATCAGCTGGAGAATCCAGATGCAGCTATGAATCTAGGAGTCCTTCACTTGCAAGGCCTTTATCCTGGACAACCACCTGATAAAGTCTGTCTGTTCAAACATTTACTGCTTCACTAAATGAATTTACTGTTAAATTGGTTGGTTGACTGAGTGACAGGTTGGTCAGTACTTGGTTGGGTAATTAGGTGTTTGGTTTGTTGTGTGTTTGGTTGGTTGATTAATTGGTGAATAATGGGGTTGCTGAATGATTTTGGTGAGTAGTTAGTTGGTCAAGTGATTGTCTGGTTAATTGATTGGTTGACTCGTTGGTTAATTTCTCGGTTAGATAATTGATTGGCTGGTTGATTAGTTGATTGGGTGGGGTTTTATGGTTGGTTGGTTGAGTGAATAGTTGGATAATCCCATCACATGTGGCACACAGCAGGTATACAACAGGACCACAACAGAAAATTGGGCAAATTCCGAGAACAGTCGTGGGCATGTCGTACAAAAATATCCCACGTGTTGTGTGCAGGAAAATGTCACCGTGTACCCTTGTCATGGAGTTTTGGACATGGTCAAAAATATTACGTCACGGGCTCCCGAGTGGCGCATCGACAAGGTGCGCGACTATCAACCCGGAGATCACAAGTTCGAATCCGGATTGTGTGGGGAGCTCTCACGGGAGGGAGGGATGGCATACGCTCACTTCCCTGTCACTCACAGGGATCACCAGCCAATCGTGGGTGTCTGTGAGCTCATTCGTACGAGGGGGCAGATAGCGCTTTCCCTCCGAGTGTGTTAGGCCGCCCCCCAAATACATATGCGCAGCAGTTCGAAAAGAGGTGGGCGGCAGCATCACATGTCACGGAGGGGGCATGTGCTTGCTTACGCCCCTCCCTGGTCGGTGGTGGTTGTGTGATAGGGAAGGCAAAAAGTTGATGGGTGGGAATTGGATACGACTAAATTAGGGGAGAAAAATGGGGAAAAGTCTCCCCCCAAAAAAAAAAAAAAAAAAAAGTGACATCACACAGGTAATTCTCCACCTCAAGTTTATTTCCTAGATTTTTTTGTGTGATGCCCTACAACATCCTACACTGACGTTACGATACACTTACAAATTTCTTACGCTTTTTTTGCCATCTGATTGCAAAACATTTCGAAACATTTTTGTATGCCATGCAACATACGCGCAGTGGGCAGACATCAAGGATTTTTTTTGTCTTGCAGCAGTTGTATCACTTTCGTATGAAAATTATTCCATTTGACTTTAGTAGACGAGCTACAGACTGTTAAGGCGGTGATCACACAAGATGTGAAAGAAAATGTTAATGTTGTTGATGTGATATTTTTTGACAGTCTTTATTTTGAGTGTCTGCACCAGAGGATTCAAGTAAAAAGAGGAGCTCTTTTAGTGAAAGACAAAATAATTTGATGGTAATCTTACGCTGAAAATGCAACGCATTTAAAAATATTTTAATTTATAATAGAAACCTATTATATTATACTATTACTGTATGCGGCAAAGGGAAAAAACCCCTGCTTTGAAAATCCCACTTATTAAATTAAGTGCTGATAGATTAAACCAAAGTCCATCTGTTTATTATTTTCTGCATCAGTAAGCTCTTTGACACAGAAATATTGTAATAAATGACTTGCGGGACTGAGGAACAGAACACAGCGAGCGATAATGGTGTAAGCTGCACATGAGTACACAAAGAACAACAACAAACATTATGGGTAAGCATGTTATTACTTTACTCTGTCTTCAGGTTAAGGCGTATAAATACTTTCTAAAATCGGCTCAGAGAGGCCACATGAACGGAGGTATTGAGCTCGCTGAGATTTGGAGTCGAGGTATTCCTGGCCATGTGGTGCGACAGCCATCAGATGCTGTTCTGTAAGTCAAGGACAACTTGCACCATGTATTCTGATTACCTAAAAAACTGAATTGCCTTCAGAATTATAGTCTGAAATATTTCTAGATGGGGCATGATGGATCAGTGGTTCGGGGATGGAATCTTGGGGGTCAGCAAGACGGTTCGGATTAGAATCTCTACCCATACGTACGTGGGTTTCCTGTGGGTACTCTGGTTTCTTCCTATAGTCGAAATAACATGCACATTAGATCAGCTGGCTGCTCTAATTTGCTCATGATTGTGAATGTGAATGTTTGTGGTGGCTCAGTGGTTAAAGCTCTGGGTTACTGATCAGAAGGTTGTTCTTCAACCCTGGTACCACCAAGCTGCCACTGTTGGGTCCTTGAGCAAGGCCCTCAATTGCTCTGTTGTATAAAAAAAGAGTGAAAATGTACTTATATACAGTATAGAGTGCTCTGTTTAAAGCCCGGAGCACACAGGAGGCTCGAGTTGCCTGAAACCGGGGATTCTGTTGCCGATGATTGAATACATGCAGGTACGAGCAACGTAATGAATCCAGATACAGCACTGCGTATCAAGACTAAACGGCGGGTCTGCTGGAAAACAACTGGTTTTGTATACAGGGTGATAATGAAGATACATGCCATGGTCTTCAAGAGGAATCGTGTCCAGCGAGTTAATGTATACACGCAGCCTATCAACCATGGCCTTGTCCACATTTTGCGGTTTACTGGAGCTCTGCGATGGCGGCGTCTTCAAGTCAAGAAATATAATAATATAGATTTAGGCAGTGCCTACAGGCGGAGCTCCAGATATCTCTACTGATAGGTGTCCAAGGCTGGAGTTATAAGAGTAGCGTGGATCTTTTAAGGACTGAATTAAATTTAAACCAGAAATGATGATTTGCTTTGTGAAAATTTTAGACTTTTTTTTTTTAATTCTGTGCAAGTCTGAGTGGTGGTATATGAGCCTCTGTTTTTGGGTTTTCAGTTCATTATTACTAATAAACCTTTTTTTTTTTTTTTTTTTTTTTTTAATTATTTATTTTTTTTTACTGCTGATACAGCAGCCTCATTGGGTTTCCTGTGGCAGCACAGACATGGGACGACCATCCAGATCATGTTCCATGCCTATGGGGCTCAGCCCAGGAGCTCTGCTACTAACCTAGTTACTGACTTGGACTTGGGCAGCACCATGTTGATTTCAACACGTGACTATACTATTCCAGTCATGTGACTGTCTCATGTGACCTTGAAGCACTGGAAGTCAGTAAATGAAGTTGATAATGTGTGGTAAATTTGATTCTGGATATTCAGGTGTTAGCTAAATACTCTCTGGCAGCTTGAGTCTCCCGTATGCGCTGGGCTTCAGGGAAGCAGCTAAATGCTGTAAATGTAAATGTGCCTGGCGACCTGTTCGAGCTGTAACCCCGCCTCTTGCCTGGCCAGCTGGGATTGGCTCCAGCTTTTCCAGCCACCATGATGGATAGGTAGAACAGATAATGGATAGACAGATGTTTCTACATATACCTCTGTGGTTTTTATAGCAAATAAACAATTTGTCAGTTTTTTTTCAGTAAATCAATCATTTGTCGAACAGCTTACTCCTACTAGGGTCCTACAAGGAAGAGGCTGGTACCTATCTTAGCTGACACTGGGCAAAGGTGGGGTACACCCTGAAAAGCTTGCCAGACCACCACAGGGCCAACACAGAACCACTCACATTCACACCTAGGGGTAATTTAAAATGGCCAATAAGCCTAACGTGCATATCTTTGGACTGTGGGACGAAACCGGAGTACCACGCAAGCACAGGGAGAACATGCAGGCTGCACACAAACACAGAGCCCGGGACTCAAACCCAGGATCATCTTGCTGTGAGGTGGACGTGCTAACCACTACACCACCGCCCCACCCTCTTTAAGTAAATCATCTGGTGAATATTGTTATGAACGTCGAGAACCAGTGATGTGTTTGTCTTTGATCTGTAGGTGGGTGAAGTGGGCATCTGAGCAGAATGGATATCTTGGTACTGCCTTAAGGAAAGGCCTGAATGCCTATCTGAAAGGGAACTGGTAGACATTTTAAAATATATTTGAAATATATTCTATATTTTGAAATATTCAGATTAGACGAACGGAGCACACACTCCATTTTGCACCTTTGTTGCCTTTGACAGGTTCATGGCTTTGGTCCATTACCTGACCTGCGCTGAGTGTGGATTCGAAGCAGCTCAGTTTAACACAGCGTTCCTGTGTGAACACAGTCCCGTGAGTCACATGATCATCTTCATTTACATAATTGCTTAATAATTTAAAGAGTTAATAATTTAAAGTGTCCCTATTTTTTAAATCTTTTTATGCATATCATTGAAAAATGTAATTATAATAAAGAATATGTTCTAAGTGCTACCTGTGTGTTTGTGTTGAACTGATATTCCCTGACTAGCATGGAGCCTTAAATCAAGCATTTATGACACACTGCATGCTAAGATACTACAATCTCTCCATTCAGAGCCAGGATCCTTCATCTTATGGTAACTAATTACAATTTATTTTATTTTTGAAATCATTTAAAATATCAGTAAAAAGGCTGGACACACCTACCATATTTATACCTATCTAAACCCTAGGCTGATATGTGTTTATAATAATAACAATAATAATAATAATAGGAGTCACGGTGGCGTAGTGGTTAGCACGTCCACCTCACAGCGAGAAGGTCCTGGGTTTGATTCCCGGGCTCGGGGTATCTGTGTGGAGTTTGCATGTTCTCCCCGTGCTTGTGTGGGTTTCCTCCGGGTTTCCTCCCACAGACCAAAAACATGAACAGTAGGCTACTTGGTTGTTCCAAATAACCCCTAGATGTGAGTGTGAATGGTTGTGTGTTTTGGCCCTGCGATGGCCTGGCAAGCTATTCAGGGTGTACCCCTCCTTCATCCAGAGATGACTGAGATGGTCGCCAGCCTCTCCGCCACACTAATTAGGATTAAGCGGCTTAGAAAAGAATAAATAAATTATTATTATTATAATTATTATTATTATTATTAATATTTTAATGATTACAGGATGACTCTCTTGGTTATTCTTTCCCCCCACAAACTATCCAGCTTTGGTTAAAATAGGAGACCTGTTCTATGAGGAGCACACACGGGGCCGAAGAGACCTTTCAGATGTAGTTGAGATGTACAAAAGAGCAGCGCTGAAAAACGACCCACAGGTAACACCCACTCCCACACGAATAATTAAACTCTATTAGTCCTGATCAAAACATTGTGCTTATTGACACTAACAGCTTTTAGTGTATACTACAGTCTGAGGCAGGTAACTCTTTTAGTATATACTATATGAGAACAAAAGCAAAAATGCAAACTAAAACAATATATTTTAATATTCATTTAATATTCTCATGATAATGCAGGTGAACTGTGTGTGTAAGAGTGATGTAAACGCGTTCGTTTAAACCCTTTTCACAGTTTTATTGAGGCTAGTTTGATGAAGCATTATGGTACATTGATAAATGAAATTAATAATATTGCAAAGGCATGATCTGATTTGATCTGATCTCAGAATAAAAGGCATCATTATTAATTTAGGAGATTTCCTCATTTCTGATTGGTGAAAAGCCATGAAATAATTCTTGGTATTGCATCATTGCCATGTGATAATGGAATTATTGCTGTGTTGCCATGAAATAAGGTTGTCTATTGCATTTTGTCTATGTGTCTAATATGTTTATTGCACAACTGGCCAACACCCAACACAGTAATGTGACTGTATACTTAAACAATAATATGTAAAAAATAAAACAAGTATAGAATTCGGCTTTCGTATGAGAGAGAATTATTCGGTGTCAGAGGTTGTTATCTGCCTCGGCTAACCTCCCTACCGTATAATTCTCCATATCATACTTCACCTCATTCAATAATTGTTTATCCTCCTCCTCACAAACTTGGGATTATGCCTGAATCAGCTAAAATGTAATATATACTGAAGCAATTATTCACATCAGGATTGGTGGATATCGCTGAATATTCCCTTTCACTTTCCATCTTCTAGAGTATTTAACGATATCCACTTCGCCTTTATCGAATAATTGTTATATAGGTAAAGGTAAAGGTAAAGTCTGTTGGGCTTTTACACCCGAGCCTGCTTGCTTCTCAGGCCAGAGCTTATCCCATTTTTTGTAATGCAAAGGGACTAGGAGTTCAACTCCACCTGGGTGGGACGCTAATCTTTCCAGGTTACCTTTCCAGTATTTTCACTGGTACCCATTTATACTGCTGGTTGGACAGAGGCACACTTGTGGTTGAGACCTTGCCCAGGGATCTTAGCATGGTGAGGGTTTAACAGGGATTCAAACCAATAGCCTCTCAACCATGAGCCCAGCACCCTAACCACCCAATATGTTATGTACATTGTGGATACAGTGTTAGACTGAATAAGTACTGGAATACTAAACATTCTTAAAATGAAACCTTGTTGTGTGTGTGTGTGTGTGTGTGTGTGTGTTCTTGTTCCCATTCTCTGCAGGGTTGGTACAGTCTGGGGCTGCTTGTTCAGGAAGGTTACAGATTACCAGCTGCTGTTCTCTCTGAACTGAAGCTGCTGCAGCATTATTTTTCAGAGAAATTCACCCTTCTTACCAGCCTGTACCACAGGTACCTTTATATCATAGTCTTAGCTCAGACTAGAGGATACACTGCGTCCGATATCATTTTTTGACTCCCTGCATTTAGTACATGTATGCAGTATGCACTTTATGAACCCAGTGAGACATTCAGGCTCGAAATGTTCCCAGAATGCAAACTTCATTCATTCATTTTCTGAACAGCTTAATCCTAATTAGGGTCGTGGGGAGGCTGGCGCCCATCTCAGCCGACTCTGGGCGAGGGCAGAGTACACCCTGGACAGCTCGCCAGGCCATCGCAGAGAATGCAAACTTTAAAAGTAAAAACTTTGTGGGAAGGATAAGGTGGATAAGTGCGGATTTCAGTGCCTCATTTCAGTGTCACGTCAAATGCAGCGTGTTAAAGTTCGTTTTATACTGCGACACATGTTGCACATTTTAGATTCTTGCTTCTGTTTCACAGAAATAAACACACAAGCATAAAAAAGTGTATTTTTCTTACTCTAAAGTGGAAAAGGGTGATTCAATTCAGAATATTTTAGGACTCCTAAGTTTTCACTTCGACAAGGTACATGACTCTCGATCTGGAGGGTTCGAATACAGGTTGATGCCGTCCATGGATCCTAAATGGCCGTGCCCTCACGGGCGGGAGGGATGGTATTCAGTGAGCTCATTCGTATAAAGGGACGGATAGTGCTTTCCCTCTGAATGCATTCGGCTTCCACCAAATAAAAAATGGTGACAGCATTAGGTGTTGCAGAGGGGGCATGTGCATGCCTACGCCTTTCCCTGGTTGGTGCTGGTCGTATATGTGATAGGAAGGCAAAACTTGACAGGTGGGAATTGGATTCGACTACGTTTAGGGTAGAAAATAGGGAACATTACACATCCTTCCCTATTGGGCATTACAATATCACCCCATGTTAAATGATAGGTATTTTTGAGACCTCGCTGTTACTTTAAGCTTTGACCTTGACCTTCCAAAAAGAAATCATTTCCAGGACTCTGCTGGGGTAACATGTTGACCATGTTTGGCTGGAATCTGTCTGGTAATTTTGTCAGGAAATTGTTCACAGACAGACAGAAAGACATACGCCAATGATTACAGTACCTGTGTTGGAGGTTTATACTTCCTGGTGGAGATAATAATGCTTGCAAACGGGCTGCATTTATTTGTGGGAAAAGATCCGAACTACATTGAGGTGATTGGTATATTTTGTAAGATTTACCCCAAAATAGACTTGGGCAGCTGCTTAAAACTAGTCCGAATATAAATAGCTTTCCCTGAGTGAGTAGTGACAGAACCTCCAGGACGGTTTTTAATGCAGCCATCTTCAAGTGTCCAAACTGGTCATGTTGCATTTCACTCGCTCACTCACTCAGTCGCCGAATCGCTTAATCCTACTATGGTTGTGTGGAGGCTGGAGCCTATCTCTGCCGACACTGGGTGAAGGCAAGATACACTCTGAACATTTCGCCGGACTACCACAGGGCCAAAACATGCACAATCATTCACACGCCTTAACAGCCTTTTAGCCTTGTGTGCATGTTTTTGGACTGTGGGAGGAAAACCGGAGTACCCAGATGAAACCCACGCAGGCATGAGGAAAACATACGGAAATGTCTGAACCAAACCAGGGACTTGAACCCTGGACCTTCTTGCTGTGAGGCGGACATGCTAGCCACTATGTCACCATGCCACCCTGCGTTACATCCAGTGTTGGTTCAGTGGTTAAGGCTCTGGGTTGCTAATCTGAAGGTTGGCGGTTCAAGCCCCAGCGTCACCAAGCTGGCGCAGTTGGGCACCTGACCAAGGTCCTTAAACCTCTATTGCTCAATTATATAAAAATGTAAGTTGAAGGTGTCTGCCAAAGGCTGTAAATGTAAGTCTAGAAAAACTGTTTTCTTTTTGAGGTCAGTAACCACTTCGTATAGAAAAAAATATTGTTCTCATTCCTGATTTTATTTTTTTCTTGTACAGATGCCGAGACTCTATCAGTGATGAGGCGTACCTCCCCTGTACTCTAGCACTGCTTGCTGCACACTTGCACTCAATACAAACATTCGGATCTGCTACAGTCAAGGTATGTAAGTGTATGGATAAGGTGTATTCCCAGATTAATTTCCCCTCACACCACTTTACTAGTCATTAATTTTATACAAAAATTAAGTTCTGCCTAAAATCTCAGGTTTATATAAAGTCAGGCATTCTAAAATCATTTCTGTGTAATATAAACACTCACTCATTTTCCCAACCGCCTAATCCTACCAGGGTCACGGGGAGCGAAGGCAGGGGTACACCCGGAACAGCTACAGCTCGCCAGACAGTCGTAGGCCAGCACACACAACAACCACTCATACCAAGGGACAATTTGAAACAGCTATTCAGCCTAAAGTGCATGTCTTTTGACTGTGGGAGGAAACCGGAGTACCCGAAGGAAACCCATGCAAGCACATGGAGAACATGCAAACTATACACATAAATGTTCTTGTCAAGTCCGGGACTTGAACCCAGGACCCTCTTGCTGTGAGGTGGATGTGCTAAGCATACCGCCCTTAATATCAGCACTTTCTGGGGTTTACATGACTGTTTTTGAATCCTGGTCCTTCTTATTATTTAGATAATTAGTAATTAAAGGTGTACAATCTTTCTTATCTAGATGAGTGAAAAACAGACCTGTTTATACATTTTTGTAAATTGTTACAGCTCCTGAGCGCCATGGCGGTTGCCTTCGCTACTCTGTCCTTTTTAAAACTCGTCCCTGTGATCCTGCGTCAGAGTTCATCATCTGACCAGCAGAGCACCGCGTCATCAGAGAGAACTGAAGAATCAGAACAAGACGAGACTCCGGTGGTCTGAGTAGCATCCGGTGATAACGCACATAAGAAAACAATCGAGTAACACGAAGAAAGAGGAACTTTTAAAGGATTTCATTTCATCAAGACGTGCAGAAGTTTATTTTATGAATCAGCATTGTGACGTTTCTCTATTTCTCAGCTTGACTGCTGAGATTTATTTATTTTTTTCTTGGTTTCAGCTATAAACACTATTGATAGAATATTATCTCATTGCTTTTTCTTTGTCTTTATTTTAGGTGAATATATTTCAATTAAGTTTCAGACGTAAAACGCTATGGGGTGTGGTGCTCTAGGACCAAAGAAGAAACAGTTACAGTAACTGTCATGTTAAATATCCTGAGATAACTGTACATTCTGGAATATTTTATTCTTATTCTCCAGCAGCCTGTCACCAGTTACATATGTGAAAATTAATGACATTTTTCTTACCTCCTCCATGGAGGCTGCTTTCATCAGTGTCTGTCTGTTAGCAACTTCCTGTCCACAATTTTTGACAGAACAATCAGAATTTTTTTTTTTTTTTAGAATGGCTACGTGATCACTCCAGGTTGCACCTAATAAATTTTGGTAAGAATCCACACACTGATGACGTTTCAAAAAATTCCCTATCAATCTCTTATAAAAGTGAAATAAAATAAACATCTCTTCTCTGTAAAACACTTCTAATTTGAAGTGAATTAGTTCTGTGTGTTCAGGATCGAAAGCTTTGATGTCAGACCACATTTCATCGGGATCTGATCCAGATTTCTCAGCAATTTAAAGTTAGCGTGGGAAAAAGCCATTTTTTGGAGGTGTAATAACACAAGTCCAGCAGAGGGTGTTGTGAACTTATTTTATGGATTCAAAGTGGCTTGTACTCTCCGAATACTCTTTTATCTATTATTTTTTTTATCTATAGCCACTGGATATGAGCAATCATGCATCCTTATTGGCTAATCTAGTACGCGGTTATCTGCTCATACATCATATAGTTTCTATATCACTACAGCCAGAAAAAAGTAAGCTGTTGCAAGTATGTCCTAGGCTAAAAGCTAACTCTACTTAGCTTAAGTTTTTTTTAACAAAAAGCAACAAATTTGGAATAAAAGTCATTATTGGTAAAAATAGTTTTTCTTTCTTCATTTCTTTCTATCTTTCTTTTTTAATCCTAAAAATTGATTTTTTTTTAAAAGGAATAGCTGCAGGTGGGACTCCATGTTCGGCTAAAAGGCAACCCCACCCATCCCACGAGGTGAAAGCAGAAATGATCATGTATATATTTCTTTAAATTTGAATCCAATAATAAACATGATTTATTTCCCATAATCCTTTGTGTGGATAGAATAAAGCTTTGCAGATTATCATAACATGCACTATATGGATAGAAGTGCATGGACACTTGACCGTTAATACTCACTGTGTGCTTCTTGAAGGTTGGACTCGAACTGTATTTTATTGAAACCCCCCACCAAAAAAAAAAAAAAGAAAAAAAAATAGATTCTGAGTTTACAGGATCTCACATATCCAGGCATATTTACTCAAAATTCAGAGCTAATTATAGTTATGTGCTAAGAAATACACACAGCTGCACTTTATGGAGTGAATACAACCCGTATTATATAAGCGTCTATTTACACGCATCATCTCATGCAGCAGTATAGGAGGAAGTACTCAGTGATAGTTGTTATTAGGGTTTAGATTTACCAACATGCACGCACACACACACACACACACACACGCACACACACGCCCTGAATGTTTAAAGAGTGTGTGTGTGTGTGTGTGTGTGTGTGTGTGTGTGTGCTTTCAGATTTGTTGGTGGGATTAACTGCATATAAGCTGCATATCTAGCATGAAGTAAACATGAAAAGAAAAATACGAAAAAGAAACCGAAGAACGAAGGACATTCAAGCCTGAGGTCTCCGCCCACTAGGAGGAAAGATTAGTCTGGTAAAAAGATCCAGGTTATGATGCCTTTTAATCAAAAGCATAGTAATGTGGCTTGAAAACATACACTAAACAATATAATAACAACACGGAAGATGTCTGAGATTATTGATCGAGGCTTGTGAAATTTCATCCCGTTCCTCCACAAGAGCTCCACTTATACCCACCTCAGCGGAGTACAGCTGGACTGCTGGAGCCGACTTCTAAAGTAGATTCTTGATTAAAAATGAACGTTTACAGCTGCAGCAGTTTGGTGAATTGATATTCCAGCATGCAGCATGCCTTATACCCTCTCTGTCAACTCGTGACGTGTAGTATGATTATGTGACATTATTTTTTTGTCTCTAAAATTGTGTGTGTGTGTGTGTGTGTGTGTGTGGATGATGTTTAATCTGTACATACCCTGCTTTTGGGTGGATTACATGCTATGGATTTATGTGAACTTAAACTTAAACTAAATTTTTGTACAGTTGGAATCATCCGATTGTTAAATATTTGGACTGTTCAGCGTCAGTCATGCAGCCAGTAATTCCCATTACTTTTGCTAAATAATAACAAGTGGTTCATTCCCTGAAGATGGAAACAATGCTAAATACAAGAAGAAAAAAGAGCAAAAAATGAAGCTTTTTTAAAACTCTTCTAAAAATTCTACTACTTTTCATTTCACTTTATACTTTATTACCTCAGCCAGCTTTGGGCGAAGGCGAGGCACACCCTGAACAGCTCACCAGTCTATTGAAGTGCAAACACACACAGAGACAACCATTTACACTCACACATGGGGGCAATTTGGAACAGCCAATTAGCCTAATGGGCATGTCTTTGGACTGTGGGAGGAAACTGGAGTACCCAGAGGAAACCCATGCAAGCACAGGGAGAACAAATTACACACAGAAATTCCATGCCCACATCAAGCCCGGGACTCAAACCCAGGACCTTCTTGCTGCGAGGAGAAGTGCTTACGCGGGGAGATTACACTAGAGGTGTGATAGGGAAGCGACTGACACAAATGGCAAGTCCGCACATGTCGCGAGAAGGCCGCAAAGTTCTCGTTTTGCTCGCAAATTATTAGTTTTTGGTTCACAAGGAACAAGTCAGAGAGGGACAAGTTAGAGACTTCCACACGGAAAGTCGGACACTTGTTGGTACCCGCCATATTCTGTGTATTTTGCCATAATTCATATTTTATTCACATTTTGACTTGACTGATTTATGACAAGAGAATCACTTGTTTTCCTGACAAACATCCACAAACCAAACAAACATTACTCACTAATTAGTCTCAAATTGTCATGAGACCTTCGTGCAATATACGTATTAAGCTGCAAAACGTTTGCTTGCATGTGGAGTTGCAAAACATTCCTTCATTCATTTTCTGAAGTGCTTAATCCTAATTACAGTTGCAGGGAGGCTGGTGCCTATCTCAGCCAACTCTGGGTTAAGGGCAGAGTACACACTGGACAGCTTGCAGGGCAGAAACACGCTGACGGCAATGCAGCCTACTCTTTACGAAAGTGAGCAATAGTTCTTTTACACACCTCTCACCACCGACAGTGAGAGACATGGCCACCCTTTGATAACCCAGTTAGCTGCACTAGGTGGGCAGCAGTGACAACCTGGTGATAGTGGGGCTTGAACCCCCGACCTTCGGATCAGTAAGCCAGCACCCTACTACTGCTCCCACAAAACATATTCATTCATTTTCCAAGCCGCTTAATCCTAATTATGATCGTGGGGAGACTCATTTCAGCCAACTCTGGCCGAGGGCGGGGTACACCCTGGACAGCTCGCCAGGCCATCGCAGGGCTAACACACACACAACCATTCACACTCGCTCCTAGGGACAACGGAGCATCCAGTTATCCTACTGTGCATGTTTTTGGACTGTGGGAGGAAACCAGAGTACTTGGAGGAAACCCATGCAAGCATGGGGGAGAGCATGCGAACTCCTCACAGAAAAGGCCCAAGCCTGGGAATCGAACCCAGGCCTTCTTGTCGCAAAACATCTTGATGGCAATTTCAAAATTCGCAAAAAGTTGCCTCAGTCGCTTTTCTGTCGCATCTCTAGTGTGATCACCTCCTCACCACTACGACTCTATTCTAGTTCCACTTTTGCATATCACTGTTTTAAAAAATGTAATAATGATAATGTCACTTTATTGGTGAAGATTGAGCATCACAAAGCCCCTGCTTGTGGAAAAGACAAACGAACCGGCTAGTGCAAGATCCAGTTATATAAAAACGCAAATAATATAACTGAACGGCAGCAACAGTTGATCCAAAGCAGTCTCCATGTTGTCTCTCTGGCCCTTCAGCCTGAAAGATTTTTTCACACCAAATAAAGGACACAAACTTGGTAGCAGATGAGATGAATCGCAGGCTTAAAGTGTGAAAGACAACACTCTGACGCCAATGCCAACTGTCAGTCAGGCTATTTGTGTATTGGCAGTGTTAAATCTTTCTGGCATGCCTGGATCAGATACTGTAGTCCTCAGTTTTCTCTCCATCACAGCAAAGTGTTGTTTAATCTGTTGGTGGTGGTGATGATGATGATGATGAGCAAACAACCCTTTAGTGGCAGTTCAGCAATTTAAAACATGCAGTGTTTCATTAAGTATCAGGTAATTTTCATTTTGTAGTCTGAAGCCAAAAAGCTTGTTCAATCTTTGGTTCAAGGGCGACACGGTGGCGAGGTGGTCAGCATGCCCACCTCGCAGCAAGAAGGTCTTGGGTTCAAGTGCCGGGTTTGGTGAGGGCAGTTCTGCATGGACTTTGCATGTTCTACTTGTGCTTGCGTGGGTTTCTTCTGGGTACTCTGGTTTCCTCCTGCAAAAACATGCACTTTAGGCAAATTGGCTGTTGCCCATAGTCATAGCCTAGGTGTGAGTATGAATGCATGTATGTGTTGCTCTGCAATGGACTGGCAAACTGTTCAAGGCAGCAGTGGCTTAGTAATCCGTGGGTCAGAGTTTCAAGTCCCAATACCAATAACCTGCCCCTCAAGCGAGGCCCTTTGGGAACCTCACTTCCAAAACCTGTACTTGGATACTAAAGTAATGCATATCAATACAACCACTGTAACAGAGATGCCACTCACCCAATCTGTTACGTCTCAAGCCAGCATGATGTTGATCCCACCAGTGTCACCGAGCTCCTCCATCTTTCACGGTCTTGGCTGAGAGATGGAACATCCTCCATTCTTATATTGATTTGTTGACGTACGACATCTTTCCAGCTGGTGCGCAGTTGGCCATGAGAGCATCTCCAGCCCACCTTTGCTGGAGCAAACTCGTATATGACTCTTGTGGGGTGGTCATCTCTGCAGTGCAGAATATATCCTAGCCAGTGTACCCAGTGCTGCTCAGTGATGCAGAGAATGTTTCGTTTGTTTGTTACACATTTTATATTTGTATTACTCCTGAATAAGTTCCTCCACCAACAGGAACTTCTTTCCTTCACCTGAAGAGAGCACCTCCCTCTAAATAACAGTCCTGAGCATCTTGTGTTCAGTGTTCTCTGACAATGTATGGCTTGCACCAAAGTCTAATATCATTTCTTTGCTTGGGTTGAGCTCCTGGAAGATGCTCCTCCCGGTCACTCCCATGAAGCATCTCTGTGATTTCTAACATTGAACTTTAAAGATCCCCATTCCCTAATGAGTATCTGATGGGTTTTAACTTCCATTATCACTTATATTTTGATGAATATGAAGGTTTCCTGGTAAAACCACCCCAGCACACCGGCAAAGTATCTCTAATTCACCTGTTCTACATCTTTTTTTTTATCTATTTACATTAACATTAACATGAACAGGACTGCCTGATCAGACGAATGATCTTGCTCATGTGCTATAACTTGGCAGTGCAACACTGATTTGTAAAAAGTGGAAAAGTTCAAGATCTAGTGTTCAGAAACAGAAGAAGGCACACAATTTCAAGAGAAATGAAAAAATGGTGATGTTAATAATATCATTGTACCCAGTACAGGGACCACTATCTACAGGAGTAACCAAATGGTTTCAGAAAGACATTGTGGCTGATTCTATTTTAATTCCATGTGATGACTCTGTATTTTATGTTTTATCTACCTGGGATGTGAAAACACCTCTTTAAACTCATAGATGCCCAGAACAATACCCCCTTCATCAACAGATTGGTGTTCATCAATTTCTCTTCCTGTTTTGTTTGCATTTTCTGCTTGTGGACTACACACACATTTTCCACACAGTAGTGCAAAGACTTTTGTCTGAACGGTGTATCCAACGAGTCCTTGAGTCGCAATCATAGATTGTCCATAATGGTTTTTGTATTTGTTATTGTTTATTAGTGTTGACCACTGGACTTTTTAGTGACTATATCTGAATATTGAATAATTACTCAAGGCGGCATGGTGGCCTAGTGGTTAGCATGTCCGCTTCACAGCAAGAAGTCAAGTCGTGGTCTTGGACATTTCTGTGTGAAGTTTGCATGTCCTCCCCGTGCTTTCATGGGTTTCCTCCAGGTACTTCAGTTTCCTTCCACAGTTCAAAGACATGCACATTAGGCTAATTGGCTGTTCCAAATTTCCTTTTGGTGTGAAAGTACGTAGTTGTTTGTGTTGGCCCTGCAATGGTCTGGCAAACTGGTCAGGGTGTACCCCAACTTTGACCAGTGTCAGCTGAGATAGTAGGAGTAAGTGGTTTAACAAATGAGTGAATAATTAGTCGCTGGTAATGCTTTCCTGCAGTCTCTCTTATTTCACTCACTCATATATTTGCTAAACCGTTTAATCCTACCAGGGAGGCTGGTGCCTATCTCAGCCGACTCTGGGCAAAGGCAGGGTACACCCTGAACAGCTCGCCAGACCATTGCAGGGCCAACACACACACACGCACACTCAACCATTCACACTCACACCTAGGGGCAATCTGGAACAGCCAATTAGCCTAATGTGCATGTCTTTACACTGCGGTGAACAAATTACATTTTAATTTTCATTTCAATTCCACCCTCTGAGACCAGAGGGAGAAAAAAAGAAAATAGAAAGCCAGAGTTTCTCCCACACATCAGTTGTCATGTTAAACCATCGATGACGACCCTTTGGCACATTTTACCAGCCTCATTTTGAGAAGTACCCTTTATGTCCTCTACAATGTGGCAAATTCATTTCGCAGATGGAGTTTCGTGGTCCTGTTGGTCTCCGTCTGGGATGCAGCGCTGCCGCACTGCTCTGCCTTTGCAATTCTAATGAGCGGCCATTCATCAGGACCTGATGGCTGGACGTTCCGCTCTCTGTATAAATCTGCTGATAATATCAGAAACATGTGTTTACGATAATATGCTTCTGCTGACCACGGTTTAACTGTCCATCATGTCTGAATACTTATTGAAGCAAACAGGCTGCACGGCGTCCAGCTTTTGTATAACAGGTGGATTTATTGATTTTCACTTATTTATGGATTTATTACGAGGATAGCTTATACATGCTGTAAATTTTACATCCGCCCAGTGATTTCCATCCATAAATGCAGTCACGGGAAGGGAAGGGAAGAGAAATTATTATTAATGATATTACATCAGGAAAAAAAAACAAAAAAACAAAAAAAACCCCAGCTACTTGTCATTAGTGTAGTGATTAGAATGTCCACCTCACAGCAAGAAGGTCTGGGTTCGAGTCCCGGGCTCGGGGCGTTTCTGTGTGGAGTTTGCATGTTCTCCCTGTGCTTGCATGGGTTTCCTCCAGGTACTCCGGTTTCCTTCCCACAGTCCAAAACTTCTAAATGCATATTAGGCTAATTGGCTGTTCCAAATTGCCTCTTGGTGTGGATGTGAGTGTGAATGGTTGTGTGTGTTTCCCTGTGATGGTCTGGCGAGCTGTTCAGGGTGTACTCTGCCTTCGCCAATGGTCGGCTGAGCTAGGCTCCAGCCTCCCAGTGACCCTAATAGGAGTAAGTGGTTCAGCAAATGAGTCAATAAATGAGTTACTTGGCGGTACTGTGTGTGGCCCATGAAATATATTTCTTAGTGATAACTAAAATCAAAATCTATTGAAGAATGGATTCAGCAGCATTGCCGTCATCTTAACTATGTGTAATTCCTTTATGTTTTGATTTATGGTGCACCTCAGACAAGGGTAATTGAATAGGCTGTCCATTACCCCTAAATGAAATGGTGGGGTAAGAGTGTGGGAGGTTAAATGAAGTGGTTTGCAGTGTATGAGCGTCAGCTGTTCAGCTACATTTCTCACTGATGCATGAGGACGCTGTGTTAATAGAATATATATAATTAATGTCTAATGCAAATGCATTAGTGTTCCTACTTGAAGCTGATGCACAATGCAGCGAGAACTGGATGCGCATTCATTTAACTTGAAATGCATTTACAGACCCCGGGGTTCCACAGTGACCAAGATTCCTGCTTTTGGGATGTCTGGAAAAACAAAGTCCTTGGCATTCTGTAACCGCACCTTTATGAATACTAAGAAATATTTAATGAGTTATTTAGCTTAGGAGATCATTACCAGCCTGGTATGTGTTCAGTTTTAACAGTCTGGACAAAACCAAGTCCACTACACAGGACATCCCACAACAAGAAGCAGTGCGTAAATCTCTGTGGGTGGCGTGTCCCAGGGTGGTAGCATCAAAGAGTGTATGGGCCATGTGACACACACTGTGATGCTACCTCTCTTGGATCCCCATCCATGTGCAAAGGCATGGTTCACCCTGAACGGTTCGCCAGACCATTGCAGGGCAACAGACACACACAACTTTTCACACTCACAATCACACCTAGGGGCAATTTGGAACAGCCAATTAGCCTAATTCGTATGTCTCTGGAGAAAACCAGAGTACCCAAAAAACCCATGTAAACTCCACACAGAAACTCCCAAGCCCAGGACTCTTACCAAGTACCCTCTTGCTTTGAGGTGAACATACTAACCACTACGCCACCAAGCCGCCCTAAACAAACAGACTTTACCTGGAGGATTGAGACACTTTCAGTCTTTACTCATGTCCTATTCCTTGTTTCCAATCTTAATGGTTTCCACATCTACATGATGTCCTCCACTGGCTACATGTATTTAAAATGCTGAAAGTTCCTTTTGAGCTCCAGGCACGACTGAACTCGACCTACCCTCCGGTGACGTACAAGGACAGTGTATCTCAAGATCTTGACATTTTGCAGGTGGTGGAATGAACTTTGCCTGGCTGTCCGTGCCGGTGAAGATCCACCTCTTCTGTCAGCACTGATTCGACACAAACACCCTCAACTTACACTGTGTGTCCAGAACTGTACAAATTCTTTAAACTACCTTCTCTCAGGAAGGATTTTAGCCTGATGGTGTCCTCGGATACCGACCTCCTTGTGCAAGCTTGAGGATATGTTTAGCGATAAAGATGACAACACTCTTCTGTATATTGTTCTATACAAGATTGTCGTCCTTACCACAGGTAAAACGACAAGTCGTTACAAAACGACTTGTTCCCACATTTATTACAAATGTTGTCAGCTTTAACAAATGATATCAAGGTGCACTTCATTTCTGGGTTCTGATGGATGTGAAGATGTAGTTTCAATTTCTCTGACTGTAGCCAGACAGCTCTGGCAGCAGTGTTCATTTTGGAGAGCAGAATGAGCCAATCATTAGCCAATGTGAGAGAGGCCTTGGCTTACTTATTGTCTGACAGAGTATTAATGAAGCCCGATCCTTTTATAAATGGATTTGTAAGCTTGTCGAGCTGTATCAGCATCAACAATTCTTTTTTCTGCGGTCCTCAGAAATCACCTTTGCTTGTTCCATGATGGCGGTGTCATCATTATCATGCTTTACAAAACAAATAAATGAATTAATTAAACCATAAAAAATGTTCTTGAGTTGCTGTGTAGTACAGTGGGGCAAAAAAATTATTTACTGAGCCACCAATTGTGCAAGTTCTCCCACTTAAAAGATGAAAAAGGTCTCCAATTTTCATCACAGGTACACTTCAACTATGAGAGACAGAATGGAGGGAAAGAATCCAGGAAATCACATTGTAGGATTTTTAATGAATTAATTGGTAAATTCCTCGGTAAAATAAGTATTTGGTCACCTACAAACAAGCAAGATTTCTGGCTCTCACAGACCTGTAACTTCTTTAAGAGGCTCCTCTGTCCTCCACTCGTTACCTGTATTAATGACACCTGTTTGAACTCGTTATCAGTATAAAAGACACCTGTCCACAACCTCAAACAGTCAGACTCCAAACGCCACTATGGCCAAAACCAAAGAGCTGTCAAAGGACACCAGAAACAAAATTGTAGACCTGCACCAGGCTATGAAGACTGAATCTGCAATAGGTAACACCTTGGTATGAAGAAATCAACTGTGGGAGCAATTATTAGAAAATGGAAGACATACAAGACCACTGATGAACTCCCTCGATCTGGGGCTCCACGCAAGATCTCACCCTGCGGGGTCAAAATGATCACGAAAATGGTGAGCAAAAATCCCAGAACCACACGGGGGGACCTAGTGAATGACCTGCAGAGAGCTGGGACCAAGGTAACAAAAGCTACCATCAGTAACACAATACGCTGCCAGGGACTCAAATCCTGCAGTGCCAGACATGTCCCCCTGCTTTAGCCAGTACATGTCCAGGCCCGTCTGAAGTTTGCTAGAGAGCATTTGGATGATCCAGAAGAGGATTGGGAGAATGTGATATGGTCAGATGAAACCAAAATAGAACTTTTTGGTATAAACTAAACTTGATGTGTTTGGAGGAGAAAGAATGCTGAGTTGCTTCCAAAGAACACCAAACCTACTGTGAAGCATGGAGGTGGAAACATCATGCTTTGGGGCTGTTTTTCTGCAAAGGGACCAGGACGAATGATCCATGTAAAGAAAAGAATGAATGGGGCCATGTGTCATGAGATTTTGAGTGAAAACCTCCTTCCATCAGCAAAGGCATTGAAGATGAAACGTGGCTGGGTCTTTCAGCATGACAATGATCCCAAACACACTGCCCGGGCAACGAAGGAGTGGCTTCGTAAGAAGCATTTCAAGGTCCTGGAGTGGCCTAGCCAGTCTCCAGATCTCAACCCTATAGAAAATCTTTGGAGGGAGTTGAAAGTCCGTGTTGCCCTGCGACAGCCCCAACACATCACTGCTCTAGAGGAGATCTGCATGGAGGAATAGGCCAAAATACCAGCAACAGTGTGTGAAAACCTTGTGAAGACTTACAGGAAATGTTAGACCTCTGTCATTGCCAACAAAGGGAATATAACAAAGTATTGAGATTAACTTTTGTTACTGAACAAATACTTATTTTCCACCATAATTTGCAAATAAATTCTTTAAAAATTAGACAATGTGATTTTTTTGGATTTTTTTCCCTCATTTTTTCTCCCTTAGTTAAGGCGTACCTATGATGAAAATTGGAGACCTCTCTCATCTTTTAAGTGGGAGCACAATTGGTGGCTGACTTAATACTTTTTTGCCCCACTGTATATACTAAAAGAACTTTACAGAGTGTGTGTAGTATGTACTAAATTCAAAATTTAGTTTGCTTCTCCTCATGTTTCCATATAGTAAATATTTACCTTCTTTAAGAGAGTTAAAGAGACACAGTTACACAGCTATGCACCCGCTTTCAAATGTGCTCAGAGCTCACCTGCATCCATTATGATTTAAAAAATAGTATCAAACTGTAAGCATTTTGTTTAAGTGTGCTTTTCTTCGCTTACGTTCCCGTGTAGTATATACTAAAACAATTATGCGCCTTTGGCTTTGCGAGTGTCACCTCGACGTGCCGTTTCAGGGAACATTCAATGGCATTCGCCCTGCCTTTGCCACATAATAGTTTAAATTATTAAATAAATTATATTTTTATATCTTTTTTAGAACTTGTGTGAAAATCTGATGATGTTTGGGCAGCTCTCCATGGGGCTGGAACCCAGAACCTTCTTGCTGTGAGACGGATCATCATGACCATCATGTTTTCCTACCTTGGGTGATCACCTTTGAAATGGAGGCATGTGGTTTCTTATTCTTTCTTTTTTTCCAATATATTTTAAAGGGGCAGCACGGTGGCACAGTTTCTGAGTGGAGTTTGCATGCTCTTCCCTTGCGTGGGTTTCCTCCGGGTACTCCGGTTTCTTCCCACAGTTCAAAAACATGCACAGTAGGCTAACTGTGACGGTTCCCTATCGCCCCTAGGTGTGAGTGTGAGTGTAGGTGTATGTGTGTTAGCCCCGCAATTTCCAGGGTGTACCCCGCCCTCGCCCATAGTCGGCTGAGATGGCGCCAGCCTCCCCGCGACCCTAATTAGGATTAAACGGCTTAGAAAATGAATGAATGAATATTTTTAAACTCTAAATGGATATAATGAGCCTTTGATAAGTGAATTGTACCAAATGTAATCAATGGCAATTATTTGTGAAATAAAAGTAGTAAAAACCCTCCAGGATGTGCTGTCATGGAAATAATAAACCTCAAGGTGGTTACTACAACCTCTCATCATCACACCGGCCCACTGCTCCACAAACAGTACAACCCCAAATCTCTTTCTCCCTTATCTCCTTTCAGCATTGACATTTTCACATGCCATTTCAATAGAACGCTAAAAGATTTGAACATTATGCTGACGCTGGGTTTTGTTTGTCCTAAGTGCTTGTATGAAGCAGACCTTCAGACGGCATGAGCATTATCATACCAGCCTATTATTCCTCTCTGCTCTACACTTTACTCTGTTATTAGCAAAACTGGGGTTAATGTGTGTCTGTGTGATGGTGTCATGTTGATAATAGGTCAGAGTTTTCCCGTATTTCTTCATCCGAGTCTGAAAGGCACAAAAGAAGTGTAGGATTTACAGTAAGCATTACAGCCATTAAAATGGGCATGAGTTTGAAGGAGGGTCACACAAGTGAAAATGAGAAACAATGAATGTGGCAGGAGCGATGTGATTGCAAGGACCCTGTAATCAGATCACTCTCATTAAGTCTGTTGAAATCACAGAGGCTTTTACTTCACTTGTATTGGATTACCAGGAATACAGCGCTCTTATGACAATCTGCATTATTGGAGCAATTTTTCTTCCTCTCCCTCCCTCTCTCTCTCTCTCTCTCTCTCTCTCTCTCTCTCTCTTTCTCTCTCTCTCTCTCTTACTTGCTGCTGTTGCAGAAGGGCTGAGCTCTCGGCTGTGCTGCTGGCAGTGTGAGTGTGTGTGTTTCTCTGAGAGTGTGTGTGAGTGGTCAGGAATTTTACAGTGCTCAGATTATTTAGAGACTTGGTCTTCTTGGGAGCAGGAAATACAGCACGGACATTCATCAGCCTGTGGTGCTACAGGACATATATACAGGTAATGTAAACGTGTGTGTGTGTGTGTGTGTGTGAGAGAGAGAGAGAGAGAGGGAGAGCGAAAGTGAGTGCTTTGGTGGAAGGGTGACAGGACCAACACATCTTAAGGTGGAACTTGATACTTACTGAATAGTCGTGAGCCTAAAAATCTTTCTTTTCACCCATATAATCATTTAAAATCAAAGTTAGTCTAAGGGTAATTAAATAAATTTAAATAGTCTTTATATAAACACTCTTAAGTCTTCTTTAAACACATATGATATTGTTTAAATTAGGAAACTGTACTGGGAATTGTAAAGCTGAGATAACTGCATTACCGCCCAAATATAAACGCTCAGACTAATTGATTCAAATTTCAGGCTCAATGTTATTCATTCATTCATTCAAACATTTTATGAACTGCATCATCCTACTAGGGACGCAGGGAAGCCTGAGCCTATCTTGGGCGACAGTGGAGATTGTAAGGTCCCATTGTCTGTGTTTGTATAAAAATTTTCACCTAAAATGAAACTTCCCCAAGCAGGAATGTTTCAGAATGTTTTGTGTGTTGTTAGCAAAATTATACAATAAATTATGTGAGGATTTTCATGAAATTTCTACCAGGGGTGGAGCTTTGGACAAGGAAGGCTCCATTAGATTTTGGATATGATTCGGATCAAATTGTGGATCCAGGAATTTTTCAAAGGATTCTTTAAAACTGTGTGCTGGGACAGTTTTTTTTTTTTTTTTTTTTTTATAAATAAATGTCAAATTAGCTGTGGTATGTCCAGCAGGGGTGCAGTGTACACTTTCAGCTTGGTGGAGGTTTGGGATCTGCGACTGCTCGAGTTTACTAAAATTTAAATGCCACTTTTTTCTGTCTTTGCTATTTTTATTGAATATGTCTTGCTTTTTAAACTGCAAACACTTTTCAGGTTGGTACCCTCACCCTGACCCGATGTGGGCTTGGCCAGACCCGAAGTTATAGACATGTCAATGATGAATTTCGGTACGCTAAAATAATTTAAAAAAATGCATGTGTTCACTGGAAGTTCAATCCAACGTTCACACGAGCTCATGTCACTTGTGCTTAGCTTGCTGTGGGTGCGTACTGACGGATAATATTAGCTCCTGTGGGTGTGGCCTGTCTTTTGCATCAGATGAGAAATGCTAAAAGCTCCATTCTAGCTTCTAAAGATGAATAATTAAACAAGTATACAATTAAAAAAAAAAAGTTGGACAAACCCACAATAGTGTTAATGATTTGATTTTGCTCAAACATGTAGAAAATAAACTGTTGCTGGTTTCATCAGGGGTGGCACAGTGGCGTAGTGGTTAGCACATCTGCCTCACAACACGAAGGTCCTAGGTTTGGGTCCCGCACTCAGCAATAGCATTTCTGTGTGGAGTTTGCATGTTCTCCTGCAAGTTCTCCCCCATGCACTCCAGTTTCCTCCCACAGTCCAAAGACATCCAATTGGCCGAATATGCCTGTTCCAAATTGCCCCAGGTGTGAGTGTAATTAGTTAGCGTGTGTTGGCCTGGCAATGGACTGGCGAGCTGTTCTGGGTGTACCTCGCCTTTGTCCAGACTCGGCAGAGACAGACCCTAGTAAGATTAAGTGGTTTGGAAATGGTAAAGGGTTACAAATCTTTGATTTAATGTTGCTCGGAAAATATTACATATTTACAAATACATAAACAAAATCTTTTCCTATAAGGGATAGTATAGTGTGTAGTAGATATGAACTTGAATTAATCTAAAATCACTCCACTATTAAACATAAAAAAGGAACTCTAAGTATACAAATACTTATTAACCTTTGGAAAACTGTTTCCTTCACACATTCTCATTGGAAGAGATTTTACTCTTTTATAAGATTCTGCACCTACATGTTGAAATGATCGAAGATCCAGGACCTTGGACAGCATTCAAGCACGGTGTGACGTGAAGAAACAAAACGATCCGTGTAGCTGATAAATCAGAGCACAACAGGACGGCTAATCTCAAACATGTTGCTGTGTTTGAGTAGAAAAGGGAATGTTGATCTAGAGGCGAGAAGGCAGAAGGAGAAGGGAGAAGCAGTGAACAACTCAGACGCCTGCTTATAGACAGCTGTGTCACTACAGTCTGTTACTACTGGGCTCTGGTCAGCACCATGGTGGCCTCTCTAACCACTAACATCGAAAGTGTAGTGAAAACATGGAGGGAAGTGAACTAAAAAATGAACTATGTCACATTTTTTTAGGTTTTGTAGTCAGTGGGAATTCATTTAAATATTTTACATCATTTGAATAAATCTGCATTATCACGATTTTGAACGAATAGTTTCATTGTTTTGAATAGATATGCAGTGTAGTCATGTAATAACTTTCACACAGTATGTTGATTTTCTCCACATGATAACACTTTTTAAACATTATGTCAACATATTTACTTGATTTCACATGTGCAGTTTCAGGGTTTCATTACAAAGTTTTAAATGTACTCAAAGAGCAATGAAAGTAAAGCCTTCCAAACTTTCCTGTTGCATGTAAATATATATATATATTTTCTTACATTTTCGAATCTGCAATCTGTTAAAAGTCTCTGACAGTTTGCATTAACCAGTATGGAAAAAAAACTGCTATTTTACTCTCGCTATTTCACGCAATCACAAGAATAGGACTTCAGTAGTAGCTCATATGAGGCAATTTAATCGCAAAAATAACAGTATACAGATATTAAACTAACAAATCAAATATAACCCTGAACGTCTGAATAAAATAAAATTAGGCATCTGCACAAAATATTAGCTGATGTTCACATACATCAGACAAACACTGGCTCATTTACATGTTCATTCAAATTCAAATTACTATCCGCACTTCTTCCGTACTAATCACACACTTCTCTGGCAGCATTTTCATCCTCAGAGTCATTAAAACATAAGTTTTTTTGTCTTTAAAAGAGACATCAACCCCACCCAAAGTGCTGATGTCACATCCTGGGAAAAACTGCTAACCCCCGCAGTTCAGCACACCGCTAGTAATGCACAGGATGAAATTACCCAGTTTTGTGTTTTTCATGGTCATTTATGTTAAAAAAAGTGTCTGTATTGATTAAATGTAATACATACACAAAAATTATGCTGTAAGAAAGATCAGTGCTGCTAGATTCTTTGTTAGGCTTCAATTTCAGTTTAAATGATCTACAACCTCTATAAAACATCTTACTCCTAAAGAAAGAAGAAAGTTACTGAGATACTCTTTTTTTGAAACTAACCTAAACATATTAAGTATTTGAAAACCTTCTCCATGTATTTTATCTGCACTGTCTTTCTCGAGTAAACATCAAGGGATAAAATAATTGGAGGAGGGCGGTATGGTGGCGGAGAGGTTAGCACGTCCACCTCACAGCAAGAAGGTCCTGGGTTCCAGTCCTGGGCTCAGTGAGGGCGTTTGTGTGTGGAGTTTACATGTTCTCGCTGTGCTTGTGTGTGTACTCCAGTTTCTCCAGTGAGTAATGGTTGTCTGTGTGTGTGTGGCCTTGCCATGAATTGGTGAGCTGTTCAGGGTGTATCTTGCCTTCACCCAGTCTGCTGAGATAGGCTCCACCCTTGACTCTTGGATTAAGTGGTCCGGCAGATGGATGAATGAACGAAAACTTCATAAACAATTATACGTTTTCTTAAAGAAACAATTTGTAGGGCTCCCGAGTGGCGCATCGTCAAGGTGCGCGACTATCAACCTGGAGATCGCAAGTTCGAATCCAGATTGATGCCACAGCCATCCGTGACCAGGAGTCCATGGGAGCTAATTGCCTGAGCTCTCACGGGAGGGAGGGATGGCATATGCTCACTTCCCTGTCACTCACAGCGATCACCAGCCAATTACGGGCATCTGTGAGCTCATTTGTACGAGGGGGCGGATAGCGCTTTCCCTCCGAGTGTGTTAGGCCGCCCCCAAATACGCATGTGCAACAGTTCGAAAAGAGGCGGTTGGCAGCATTGCATGTCACGGAGGGGGCATGTGCAT
>JAQMYF010000013.1:3392967-3403337 GCA_030014195.1 Neosilurus mollespiculum | reverse complement strand
GGCAGCATTGCATGTCACGGAGGGGGCATGTGCATGCTTACGCCCCTCCCTGGTCGGTGGTGGTCGTGTGATAGGGACGGCAAAACGTTGATGGGTGGGAATTGGATATTACTAAATTAGGGGGAGAAAAATGGGGGGGGGGGGACGACAATTTGTGAAGTAATTTTTTAACTTTAACATTGCCGTTATTTAAAAGGATGCATTTGTGTTTGTGATCTTGAGTTATGTTTATCACGATAACTAGAAACCCGGATCATCTTAGGATGAGAATGTATTTGACAGCATGACGTAAGAAAATTTTGTTTTCCATAAATAATAAGCAAATAAATAAATAAATAAATTAAAAGCCTGCAGTAAACAATCTGTAACAACACTTTATAGGACTTTTAAACATGACGAACACTTTAACATCTTTGATAAATATGAGTTGGTTGGTTGCACATCATTTTAACAGCTCCTTGTGTTTAACAGCTGTGAAGCTATCAGTCATCCCTCTTTCAGCAACGCTGCATCTTGGCACAGTTTTGTTGTCTATGCAAATGGGAATGCATTTAATTCCAGCCGAGTCGTTATTGATGGAGAAATGAATGGGGGTGGATTTAAAATGGAAAGCTATTGATTTTACCTCCTTTCTCATTGCTGCTGTGAGGTGCTGGCGTGAGTGACAGGAGTTCTTGGACTTGCATTAGTGACTGGATTACACTCGGCATCTGGGAACTGTGTGTGCGCGTGTGTGTGACGAGATTGCAGAAAACCCTTCATGTGGTCATATTGTACCATTTTCTTCTATATGGTTTTGAAAACTACAGTATTTCCTGAGAAGAGTGGTACAATGGCATAGTAGTTAAACTGCTGCCTCACAGCAAGAAGGTACTGGTTTCGAGTCCCGGGCTCGGCAATGGCGTTTCAGTGTGGAGTTTGCATGTTCTCTCTATGTATGCATGGGTTTCCTCTGGGTACTCTAGTTTCTTCCCACAGTCTGAAAGACAATACACATGCACATTAGACTAATTGGCTTTTCCAAATTGTCCCTAGGTGTGAGTGTGTGTTGGCCCTGTGATAGACTGATGAGCTGTTCAGGGTGTAACCTTGTCCTCACAGAGTGTCGACTAAGATAGGCTACATCCTCGCAACTGTGGTTTGGCAAATGAATGAGTGAGTGACACTTTCCTGAACTGATTCTTAAATATATCTGGACCGGAAAAGATTCCCCGCCTATCTCATCCTGCCTACATTTACAACCTAATCTACTGATGGAAAAACAACATTACTGCCAAATTGTAAAACAGTTCAGCTCTTACGTTCAGGAGAGAAAATGAGTTCTGACCGTATGATCAGCCTCATCCAGAATCATCAGTCTCTGTTTTGTTTCAGGGCTAACACAGAAACGACCAACTATTCACATTCACACCAGGGTGCAATGTAGAGTAATCAGTTGACCTAATGTGTATAAATTTGGACTGTGGGAGAAAATTGGGGTAAAGCATGAGGAGCACATGCAATCTCCACAAAACCTCTTACTGTGAGGCAAAAGTCACTGCACCACTATTGTTTTCTTTTTATTAACTGGTATAGATAGAGGGCTGAATAGATGTATGGATGGATTGATATATGGTTGGTTGGTTTGATGGATGGATGGATGGACAGTTGGTCAGATGGGTGGATGATGGGTGAAAGGCTGGATGGATGGATGGGTGAATGAATGAAAGAATGGATGTATGATTAGTTGGCTGAATAGTTGAAAGGATGGATGATGGATGGATGGGTGAAATGCTGGATGGGTGAAAGGTTGGATAGATGGATGGATAATTGGTCACATAAATGATTGGTTGGATGAATGGGTAAATGGTTTGATGGATAGATGGATAATTGGTCAGATGGATGACTGGATGATTGTTTGGGTGGATGGATGATGGATGGATGTCCAGGATCGCAAGTGCCTGCAACGTACTGTGAGAAAGCTGCGGGAATCATCGGGAGGCTCCCCTCCACCCAGTACCTCTTCTCACGCTGTGTGCGCAGGGCCTCTGTAATCACTGATGAATGTAAGTCACCCTGAATAAGGGTGTCTGCCAAATGCTGTAAATGTATATTGATATTATTATCACAATGTTTGCATGTGTATATACCATTACGAGCCACCTTGTTGTACACTGTTCTCCTTCTACTAGTCACTTTACTGTCTGCACATCTTCATTGCACGTTTTGTATATTGTATATATTTTGTATTGGTATTATTTAATTAGTATTATTTTACTTTATTTTATTTAGATTATCTTATTCTATGTTCCTATTTTTATTACTGTTTACTGCACATTGTGTCCACATGAAACGTTATTTCGTTCACCTGCAGTTACATTAAAAAGACAATAAAGCTTTTGAATCTTGAATCTTGATAAATGTATGGATGGATGAATGGAGAGATGATGGTTTGGGTGGATGGATAAATGAATGGATGGATGAATGGAGAGATGATTGGGTGGATGAATTAATAGACGGATGGTTGGTTGGATTGATGAATGAATGAATGAATAATTGAATGAGTGGATGACTGTTTGGATGGATAGATGAATGGCTGATGAACAGCCATAGTTCTTTTACATGCCTCTCACCACAGACAGAGAGAGACATGGCTGGCCTTTGATAACCCAGTTATCTGCACTGGGGGGGAACAGCAGTGACAAGCTGGTGATAGTGGGGCTTGAACCCCCGACCTTTTGATCAGTAATCCAGTACCCTATCACCAGGCGACCACTGCCCCCCTGTAAATTATTATGATGATCATGATGATTATTATTATATTTTTACTATTTTAATATGCTTACCTCTGTGAACTAGCTTGCACCAATGACAGTTGACTGGTTGATAAAGTGACTCACCATGTAATTGAACCGTTGTCATAGTGATGCTGTTACAGCTGCTGTGATGGGACCTGACAGATGAGGAAATGTGAGCATGCAAGTTCGGTGCGAAATAAACCCCGTGCAACCCCTTAAAAACAGAGAAAAAGGGTACAATTTTTTTTTTTTATTGAATACACTAATAAAAAAGCCACGTAGATACCCATTACATCAGCGTATAGATTCAGGTGTTGGTCCAGATTAAATTGCCTTTGGATATGATTTAATTTGAAGATTAGAAGTCTGCCTATTGAGTACTGGCAAAAAAAATGGCAGGGGCAGCACCCTGGCATAGTAGTTAGCACATCCGCCTCACAGCAAGAAGGTCCTGTGTTGGAGCTCCAGGCTCGGGTGTATCTGTGTAGCGTTTGCATGTTCTCCCTATGATCACAGTCCAAAGACATGCACATTACGCTAACTGGCTGTTTCAAATTGCCCCAGAGTGTGAGTATGAATGGTTGTGTGTGTGTGTGTTGGCCCTGCGATGGTCTGGTAAACTGTTCAGGGTGTACCGTGCCTTGGCCCAGAGTCAGCTGAGATAGGCTCCAGCCTCCCCACAACCCTAGTAGTAGGATTATAAGCAGATCAGCCACTGAGTAAGTGAGAGTTAGTATTTTTATTTTATTTTTAGTCAGTTCTGACTGATTTTTCCAGAGAACATGGTTTATACCAGTGGTGCCCAACACTGTTTCTGTAGATCTACCTCCATGAAGACTATAGCTGTTTTTCCGGAGCAGGTGATCTCATTGTGTGGTGAAGTCTGGTGGTGGCCCGTTCCCCTGACCTCGCCGCTTGAGATTTTTTCCCCCTGTGATGCTACCTTAAATCATGAGTGTATACTCATCGACCCAAAATCCTTGAAGTCTTAGCTGGTATTCAGCAGGAGGTCTCCGCTGTTCCACCCAGCATGACCTGTTGAGTCATGGCAGCCTTCAGAAATCACCTCCAAGAGTGTATAGACATCGACGGCCACCATTCGGAGGATCATTTTTCAAACATAATGAATGAAAACTGTATAGAATGAAGTTTCATGTGTGAAAATAATAATTTGGTTATCTTTAACCATTTTTTTCCTTTGACCTTTAAATTGTGGGAGGTTTTAATGGGTCACCCTTACTTCTGTATTATTTAAGGTACGTGGAGGCTTGCTGTCATGTCTCCATGTTCTGAGACCTTTTCCCTTCCCTTCCACCTTCTAGATCATCTTCTCTAGTACCTCTTCCATTCTCCCAAATTAAGCACCAGTTTTTGCCTTATAATTCCTGGAAAGCACTAAAAGAGTTAGCATGAGCCTGAAAAGGCATTCGATTTGTCTGAAAATCACCTGTAGATATTAATTAAAATCGATATGTAAGTGAAGGATGGTGGCGCAGGAGCAATGTCATGCACATGCACAGAGTTAATGTATATCGTTTGACATGGTATTGAACTAAGTGTCATGTATTATGTACGAAAGCCTCCACCAACACTTCTGATGTGGAAAAACATGCCAAGTCCTTGTTTAACTGCACTTTCTAATGGCTGGGCTATTTTTATTCACCTTTATCATGAAGAAATAAGACTTCATTATGTGCCATGATAAGTCCATAAATATAATGACCTGAAGCAGAGTTACAAAAATATCAATAGATTTTGATGAATTGTTGGTTCATAAAAGCTTTATATTGAATGAGTGAGCCTCGCAGAACAGAGAGTAATATTTAATCCCAACACACTCAGGGAATTAAATCGTGCTCGGCTATTTTACATGGTGGCTGACGTACTGCTGTACATGAGGCATAAATTCTTTTAAAGGCGCTACATTAGTGAAGCAGAAATTATTTTAATCCTGAAGTTTTAATTAAAAATAACCTCAAGAGTAATTCTGGATCTAAAGGAAATCACATCCTGAGTTTGAAGTCTGATCAAATGCAGTAGAAACAAGAGCACGCTGAGAGCGCAAACCTCCGCCAAGTCCAGCGGTGAACCAAAATGTCAAAAATCGTATCTCACAATGATAGGGCAGTGGTGGCTCAGTGTTTATGGCTCTGGGTTACTGAATAGAAGGTTGGGGGTTCAAACCCCAGTACCACAAAGCTGCCACTGTTCAGCCCTGAAGCAAGGCCCTTAAACCTCAGCTATATAAATGGGAAAACTAAGAAACTGAGAAGAGAGTTTGAAATGTTTGAGAGAACATGCAGATGATTATGAACTCAGGTGTTCCAGGTGTGTGTAATTAGACAGAAGGTTCTGTGATTGGATAAGATTCTGGGAACTGGGTGTGGCTACAGGGTGGGCCTCTTCATGGAATTGACAAAACAACAACAACAACAACAAAAAAAACTCTTTCAACAAGATGAGAAATGCAGTAACTAAGTAAATGTAGTTCTGAAGCCCTGAGAAGTAAATGAGGCTGATATGAAATTGAGATTCATGTAAACAGGATCAGAGGGAGCATCTGAGGGATCTGAGTCATGATCCTGCATGAAAACACAACACACTAAGAAGGTTTTAAACACTCAGGTAGTAAATGATTTACTCCAAATTCTTTCCAAGTTTTGTTCTACACCTTTTTACATTTAATGAATGTAGGGTTTTTTGTATATGTTTTTGATTTTTTTTAATCCAAATTATTTTGTCACGTCTTCAGTATTTCACATGATTTGATCTATGTATGGATGTGTGTTTAGAGAAACTTCCTTTTTTCTTTACTTTAAATTTTCACTTTTTTTCACTCTTTGCAATCGCTTAATCCTACTAGGGTCTCAGAAAGGGTGGAGCTTATTTCAGCTGACTGAGTAAAGATGGCTTGCATGTTGAACAGCTCATTAGTTGATTGCAGAGCCAACACACATACAACCATTTGCTCCCAGACCCAGGGGCAATTTGAAACTGCCAATTCGCTTAACGTGCACGTCTTTGGAGTGTGGGAGAAAACCAGAGTACCCAGAAAAAACGTGCAGAAGAACAAAAAGAAGATTTAAACTCCACACAGAAGTTCCCTTTTCAAGCCTGGGACTGAAACCCAGGACCTTCTTGCTGTGAAGCAGATGTGCCAACCACTATATCACTCTTTCACATTTTTAAATCAACTTTTCTTTTTTTTCCCCATTTTATTTTTTTCACCGTTAGTCTGTACTTGAAAAAAACTATCATTTTATTTAGTTTCTTTTTAATTATATGGTAAAAAAAAAATTATTCTGCTTTTTCAGGAGTGATTGCACAACACTACCATAATTACCTATAAACACTAGTGCATATTGAATTTTTTAAAATTCTCCTTTCATCTGCTGCCCTTCTAAACTCGGAGTTATTTCCTGTCTGTGTTTCAGCATCCGATGGTGTCATGGCTGTGCTTTCGTACACCGTGGGGTGTGTTGCAGTACCAGCTGGACCCCCTGACCTCATCAGTCTCCCTCTCCTCTGGATCCTCCTCCTCAGGCTAGTGGATGCTCAGAGTCAGGGTAAGTGTCTGTGTGTTTCTTAACACCACATGGCTGTGTGTGGTTTATGGATCTGCTCAGTCATTATGGATCTGTGTTCATAAACAAAAGTTGTATGTGATGTGTATTGTTGTAGTGGAGGATTTGTATGTTGAATGATTTCAGAGATATGAACTAGAGGGTGATTGGTTTGGTTTCATGGTCCTTTTCTTCCATAGTAATTGTGCTCCATATTCGAGTTTATAGGCCTCTAAATTGGTCTCTCTCTCTTTTTTTCCCCCTTTGTTGCATATTTATGTTGCTGAGTGGTTTAATCATATTCTAAAATATGATGTTTTAACATCATAGTGTTAATCTGTTATCTGGACACTTGGACTGTATTTTTTATTTTTATTTTTTAAACTAGATTCAAATGAATTAGCTCTCTATCTCCTGTTTAATTCATTTGAAATGGCAGCAACTTTGGCTAGCTTTGTGTTTGCCCGGGAAAAAAAAACAACTTTTGCACTTTTAGCAAGACCCGTATGAGAGAAAAGGATGTCATGTCTTCCGAGTGCCTATATTACTTTGTCTATAGCTTATATGAAAATAAATACCTAATTTTTTTCTTAATATTTTAATTAATATAACAGTGATTTTAATGCTTCCTTATTAGTATACATGTGGAACTTCTGAATTTAATTATTATTCTGTCGTAGGTTTTTTAACATTTTATTTATTTTTTAAGAATGTGGATTGAACAGTATGTGGTCTGAACGCATAGGGAGGCTACAGTAACTCAAATAAACCTTTCACTGAATAACTGAAACTGAACGTTTGGTTACCAAAACGGGGGGAAAAAAAACTACACCATGTTCTCCTCAACCCCGGGTTTACACTGGGGCACGATGTCCATGATCTCCACGAGTTAAGAAAACCATGATGAGTGTGGTGGGTCGTGGGATTGAATTGTGATGATCTTGAGGGAACCTGGTAGATTTGTGGTTGCGGACAAATTGTTGACAGTCAGTTATAGGGATGTATTATGATTCACCTCCAATCGTGGCAGAACTTAACAGAGCGTAACAGACATTGATGCGCCATCGAAGGGGATCTTGATGAACTTGGAAACACGATTCCTTTAAGTTTCATCTCTTGGATGCACCCTGCCTCCTTTTTATACTCCAACTGTGCTCATAAATTGTGGAGCTCCATGTTTTTTTTTGTTTTTTTTTTAATTGCGGTGATCGCAGACATCGTGCCCCAGTGTAAACCCAGGGTAAAGCCTCAGAAACTTGTTTATGGCTGAATGGCGTGGAACCCATTGTGATCTTTAGCTGTGGTAGCCCTTTCATCCCAAGGTTCAACGTGCTCTCGCGCGTGCGCGCTCTCTCTCTCGTTCTCCATAGTTATATAAAGTGGTTATTTTAATTATTTTTTAAAATCTTATTTGTCAGTTTGATCCAGTTTGGTCATTTATCTCTAACCTCGATCACCAGCGAGACATTTCCACCTTTCAGTACTGCTGCTTGCTGGATTTATTTTTTAATTTATTTATCATATGTATTTACAACTGTTATATCATTTTGGAAAAGGGTGCATCGGAATGCTCAGTGTGTACTAACATGGATTAACAACCTACTACTCACATCCCTGTAATCCCTGAGTAAGTATGTGAGTAAATAAGTACCCAATCAAACACAACTCATACATACCCTGCTGCCACCTTACCTGTCCTTCGACCTGTATCCTTATAGCATTAGCTCAGCTATCTTACAAGCATACATTTATGCCAACTAGTAGTTTAAAAAAATAGATAATTTAGGCTCCTTTTAGTGGAAAAATCTGGAAAAATTAGCTTTAGTTTGATTAGATAATCTATTGTTATAATGGTAGAGACGTGTCTTCTTGGATGCTGGCTTTGCAGTAGTCCACCATTTGTAACTCCATTGAGGAGGTTATGTTTTACTCTCACCTTGTGGGATTTAATTTATTTTTATTTTACCAGCATTGCACAAAGGGAGGCTCCAGTAAATTGTGGAGATGATCTGGATCGAATTCTGGATTCAGATTTATTTGTGAGGCAAGATGACTTGACATTTCGGTACATGTGGGGGATTGCTTGGCTTGACTGAGGTTTACACTCTCTGAGTGCACATCATTCTGTGGTTTCTTCTGGCTTCTTTAGTTATTCAGAGGCTTCAGCTGAATTATGGGATGCCGTAGTGTGGTGCCTTTTTGCATAGTACAAATTAAGATCATCCGGGTACTGTTCCATGACAGTTAAATGCTGCATGCTACTTTTTGTGTAGTAATGGTATGGAAGTATGTATATTTGAATGCAGCCATGGTAGTTTAAATATCCCAGGAGATCAGCATTTTCTGAGATACAGCCAGACCATGGCCAAAATAGGTGATCTCACTTTTTTTTTTCTCATTTTGATGTTTAACGTGAAGATTCACTGACGCTTTTGACTGTATGCACTGCACTGCTGCTACATGATTGGATGCATGTATAAGTGGTTGCACAGGTGCATCTATTAAAGTGGCCAGTGAGTGTAAATAAGCTCTGACCTGTGCAGTGTTGTCCTTTTCTCCTGATTTCACTCTTAGCTGATTGCTACTGCAATGGTGACAACAAAGCCTGAATAAATCACGATTAAAAAAAAAAAGGAGAACTGGTGTTTATTCTGAGCAAACTTTCGGAAGCCCCTGCATGTGGCTCGTCACGTTTCATTTCTCAACCTGTGAGCGAGCAGCGGGGAAGTTGTGAGCTCTGAGTTTGGGTCTACTTCTAATTGGCATCTCCTGGGGAGACAAGGCCACAATGCCCTCTGCTGTCAGCCCCAAAGTTTACTCCCTCCTCCTGTCCCTGCGGCTTATTTATAGCAGGGCTGTATAACCACACACACATACAGCAAGCCAATCACTCAGTCAGCTAAGGCAGAAAACAATCTGAGAAGTTCCACGCCTTTATTGCCAAGCCTTTGTTGATGGAACTGAAGGTTAAATGAAGGTTCTGTGCTTGTTGTGATGGTAGACGGTGAGAAGTGGAGCAACACTTTGACTTTCTGCCTTCGTTCAAGCAAAACAGGCCTGATTAATGACTTTCGATTGTGGCGCGTGCCAAAAGCAGACATACTCAAGAGTCAAGGGAACGGGACAAAATGGGGAATCCTGGATGCGTCTTATCTGATGCAGGTTTATCATTTCTGATCTTTCATTTCCTCTTTTAATCCTGATGTAAGTGTTCGTTACCAGGTGTGTGTCACAAAATAATAAAGTACGGTGACTCAAAAACAAACCCAGTAGTTAAACATCTCATCCAAAACTCAGTATTAAATAAATAATGAATATAAACTGTGAATGCTACTTGACTAGCATACAAGACTTAAGAAGACACTCAATCACTCAATTGCCAATAGGGCAAACTGATAGGGCAGCCGTGACCTAATGGTTACAGAAATGGGTTTGGGACCTGAAGGTCGCTGGATTGATTCCCGAACCAGCAGGGAAAATGGTGTGGCGGTGGAGGGAGTGAGTAGCACCTTCCCTTACTCCACCTTCATGACTTAAATGCCCTTGAGCAAGACATCTAACCCTCAACTACTCTCCAGGTGCTGCTGTCCACTGCTCCGAGTGTGTGTGCTCACTTTGGATGGGTTGAATGCCAAATTTCCCTTGCGGGATTAATAGAGTAAATCATAATAATAGTCATAATAATATAAAAAAAACTAATAATTAAACCACCTAGTCCTACAAGAGTTGTGGTGGAGCTCTCAGCCAACACTGGGCGAAGGCAGGGTTACCTTAATGTTTTTTGAGAATTTGATTACAATAGCAATAATACTTTCCCTGGGTTTACACTGGGGCACGATGAGCATGATTTCCAAGATTTGAGAGAATCGTGATGAGCGTGGGGGGCCGGGGGATCGCATTGTGATGATCTTATGGGGAACTTAGTGGACTCGCGATGATCTTGAGGGAACTTGGTGGACTCGCGATGATCTTGAGGGAACTTGGTGGACTCGCGATGATCTTGAGGGAACTTGGTGGACTCGCGATGATC
>JAQMYF010000013.1:3346848-3360990 GCA_030014195.1 Neosilurus mollespiculum | reverse complement strand
GTCTACATGCCTAAATGCACTGAGTTGCCGCCATGTGATTGGCTGATTAGAAATTAAGTGTTAATGAGCAGTTGGACCGGTGTACCTAATAAAGTGGCCGGTGAGTGTAGACTCAGTATACCATCAGTCCAAACTCAGTGGGTAGGTTTTCAGCTGTCGTTTGAAGACACCCAGTGACTCAGCTGTCTGAACATCTGGAGGAAGTTCATTCCACCGCCTTGGTGCCAGAACAGACAAGAGTTTAGATGCATGTTTTCCTTGTCTCCTGGTAGAAGGAGGGTGTGAGAGGATCGGAGAGAGTCGTCCGCTCCTGCTACGTTATTGTTCTATTTCTTATTCTGTTTTATAGTGAAATGATTTGGCCTGAGGTTTTGTTTTTTGTCCTTCCTTTCGAGTTTTGTTTGAAATGCGTGTGCCTGTTCTCAACGTGATGCCTAGCATGACCGCTCTTCATAATGGTCACGGTTTCATTACAAAAGACGCCTGTTGTCTTTGTGCTTCTCTCAAACAACAAACGCTGGTTTTTACTCCACTCTTCATAAAAATGAGTAGTTTTCACCCTCTCTTTTTTCTTTCTCAGTACTGAGCAATTTTAAAAACCCTTTTGTTTTCTGAAAGCGATGTTGCTTTACTGTTGTTAATTAGCTAATACCGTTGTTTACTGTCTTGGTGTTATTTACACGTTTGCTTTTAGAAGCTGAATCACTCACTCACTCACTCTCTCACTCATTTGCCGAGCAGCTTAATCCTACTATTAGAGTCACAGGGAGGCTGCGTGCACCCTGAGCAGCACACCAGGCCACTGCAGGGCAACAGATATACAGCCACTCCCAGGGGTGATTTGAAATAGCTGTGGGAAAACCGGATTACCTGGGGAAAGCCCATGCAAGCATGGGGAGAGCATGCAGACTCCACACAGGAATGCCCTCGCTGAGCCAGGGACTTGAAAACAGGACCTTCTTGCTGTGAGGCAGACGTGCTAACCACTACACCTCCACGCCGCCCTTAGAAACCAAATCACAGGCGGTGTTTTTGGAGGAAGCATGATTTTTTTTCTGGACGATATTTTGTGCTTGGCTCATAATAAAATGCATTAAGCATCGGTAAGCGATGTGTCCTTAGTTTGTTGGAGGATCTTAACAATAACACACAATACAACACACACACACATACGCAGCACTAATAGGACTGTGCAACATCAGCATAACACGATGGTGTGTTTCACACATGGGGTGATGTTCAATTCTCCTAAAGGATGCTTGTTTTTGTATGTTTGGGAAGATTCTAAATTTTGATTGAGTATTTCATTCCTTCTCTCTCTCTCTCTCTCTCTCCTTATTTCCTCTCTTTATCTCTCTCTTGTTCTCTTATTCTGTCTCTCTCTATCCCTCTCTCTCTTTATTTTCTCTATTTCAGTCTCTCTCTCTCTCTCTCTCTCTCTCTCTCTCTCTCTCTCTCTCTCTCTCTCTCTCGGCTGTTTTCTGACTGGCTCATTTCCGATTGGCTGGTGGAGCGTTTTCTTTTTCTTCCTTCTCTTCTTTCCTTTATTTCCTACTTTTTTTTCCTCCTACCATTTCCTTCCTTCCTTCCTGCCTCCTACTTTTTGTTCCTCACTTTTCTTCCCTTTCCTTCCTTCCCTCCTTCCGTCCTTCAATATTTACTTATTACCTACTAGATTTTTATGCAGGTCTTGTCTGAGCCTCGTAGGAAGAACGGCACGGCTGACCTTGTCATGTACCGCAGCCAGGAAATGTGATATAAATGAAAGTGCGGCGTTGTGCATATGTCACACTCTCCATAGGGCCACGGAACGACCGTGTCTGGTTTTAATGGCTGTCTTGTTTTCTCCACGGTAGTGCTTGTCCATGACTAAACAGTCGAGCGAACTGAATCTCTCGCTCATTGGCTTGATCTTTAAAAAGCTCCCCGCCAATTGTGAATATTTCACTGTCATGAAGCGGCGATCAGTGGCCTCTCGTTACAGTTCTGCACCTCGTACATACTACCATGACGTACAGATCAGCGCTGCTGGGTATAAAGTTCAGGCATTTATCACTGCTCTCATGATCAGTAGGAATGATCCTGTTTAAAATATTTGGTTAAAATCTGACACTTTCACATCATAAACACTGATTAATGAGAAATGTTTCTGTAAAAAAAAAAGAAAAGAAGGAAAGAGAAAATAAGTGATGGAAGGATGACATGGGGGGAAAAAAGTAAATATATGAAGAAGTATGGGGAAAAATAAACTGCAAAGAAAGAGTGGAAGGGTGCACGGATATCAGAAAAAAAGGGTGAAAAGAAAAGGAAGGAAGGACAGCAAGAAGGATGGAAGCGTGGAAGGAAGGAAGAAGGAGGGAGTCGAAAGAAGGAAGCAGGGTAAAAGTGCAGAAGGAAGAGAAGCAGTGTGGAAGAAAGTATAAAAGGAGGAGGGAAGGATAAAAGTGCAGAAGAAAGGAAGGGAGGGTAGAAAGAAGGAAGGATGAAACTAAAGCATGAAGAAAAAGGAAGGGTGGAAAGAAGGAAGGATGAAACTAAAGCATGAAGAAAAAGAAAGGGTGGAAAGAAGGAAGGATGAAACTAAAGCATGAAGAAAGAAAGGAAGGGTGGAAAGAAGGAAGGATAAGAGTGCAGCAGGAAGGAAGAAAGGAGCATGAAAGTACAGGAGGAATGAGAAAAAGGAGGGTGAAAAGAGGGCAGAAAGGGAGGAAGGAAGGATAAAAGTGCAGAAGAAAGGAAGGGAGGGTGGATAGAGCAGGGAGGAAGTGTGGAATGAGGGGAGCAAGTGCAAAAGTAAGGAAGGAAAAATGGAGGTGTGGTAGGAAGGAAGTGCGAGAGGTAGAATGAATGGAATAAAGGGTGGAAATAAAGAAGAAAGTGTTGAAGGAAGGATGGGGCGGAGGGAGGGTGGAGGAAAGCTGTAAGACGGGAAGAAAGGAAGAGCAGTGGAAGAAAATGTAAAAAAGGAGAAAAGAAATAATCTGGAAAGAGAGAATTTCTTAATGAAGAGAAGAATGAAGTACAGAAGGAAAGAAGGCATTACAAAAGGAAAGACTGAAAATAGGGAATGTGGGAAGAAAGAAAGAAATCTGTAAAGAAAGGATGGAAGGAATTATAGGAAAAATATATAGTATTAAAAAGGAAATGCAAGAAAAAAGAAAAGTGAAAATAGTGATGTATAGAATTAAAGAATGATGAAGGGAAGTGTAAAGTCATCAGATGTTCCCACACTGTAAACGCTCCAACTGAAAGCTAGACGCCTCCGCGGACATCAGCAGGACGGAATCTGAACACAGGTCTCGCGTTCTCTCGGCGCCTCGATCCTGATTCCAAAACCATGTCGCCACCTCTATTTTCTGACGAGACTGAAGAAACTCCATCTGTCCCCTCAAATCCGGCGAAACCTTCATTCCTGCACATTTCGGCACATCCAGAGGAACTGCGTATAAATATTGCCGACTTTTCTGATGTTCTCTCGACAGCTTGTTCCTGATTACAGACCAAGCATTGCTGTCAGCCTCTGCCCACCTGTGTTCCATGCGTTCAGGGTGGAAATATCTTTAACACTTATGGTTTTATGATGTATCTGTTAAGTTCTGATGTGGAATTGCTTCTGGACGTTCTGGAGAACATCTACGTTAGCCTTTTCAGTCTGTGGCCCTTGAGAGCAGTTTTATTTCAGACCATCAGGACCAAGATGGAATTGTGCACTGAGGACCAACAGGGGGCGCTTTTACGCCTGCAATAGCTTTAAATCTTCCCACAGACTCTCACTCTGCCATCTCCCTGTCCCTGACTCTCGCCCACCCGCCTCTCGGCGTTTCCTGCTCTTTCTCTTTGTCTTTGTTTCTCCATCTCTCGCTCATCATCTGCCAATTTCCTCCTCATTCTCTCCGCAATTATTTTGCATTTTTCCTTCTTTTAGACGGCATGTAAGGAAGATAAGATTAGAAAATGGACATGTATCGTTCTAATGAAACAACAACATGGTAATTTGATTTTTTTTTTATTTTTATTAAAACCCCCCCGCCATTATCTGTTTGAGGGCCGGGAGTTTATTAGTCACTCCATCGCTTTATTGTTGTTGCCTCCTTCGTCATCCGTGTGTCATGTCTTTTCTCACTGTCCTTGTACAACTCTCTCCCTCACTCCCTGTCCGTGTCTCGCTCTCTCTCGAGCACTTTCGTCCTGCTGGTAAGGAGTCAACTCCTATAATTACCCAAGTGTCTGTAAAATGAATCATCGGTCGGCTGATTGAGCTGCATGATGGGATACATCCATCCTGAATGGCGAGGGCAAATAAATAAATGGCCTCCTTCTTCATCCCACCCCCTCTGTCTCTCTGTCCTTTTTAACTCTTTCTGTCTCTCAGCAAATCCCTCATGTCTCCTTTCACCTCCACCACGTGTTCCATCTGCCAGGGCGTGGCCGAAACGCCGATGGAGACGCATGATGACGTGACCGATACCAGCATCAATCCATAGTCCAAATCGTGACATATGGGACTTAGGTGTCATCTACTTTTCCTTCAGGCTACCCGAACACAGCTGTTGTTTTGCAGTGTCGGGAGAAGGAATGTCAAGCGTGTGCTCATCTGTGACAGTTTCCTGGATGACGAAGGCCTCGGCATCACGTAAGCCTGAAGAAATCTGGCCATACGGTTCTACAGGTAACGTAATTAGTATTCGGAAACTGGACGTATTTTCCACAGGGCACTTTATGGGTGCTAATACAAGTCCAGGACTACCTGCTCTTCTTTTTATTCCATGTCTGTTACTTGTGACAGGTAAAAAAATTTCTTTCGAGGTCGTGAACTGGAGACTAGTCTTGATGCAAACTGATTGGTCGGTTGTTGGTGAGTTGGAGCGAATCCCAGGAGACATTGTGTGTAAGGTGGTGTACATGCTGAAAGCTGAGACAAACCAACAGACTTTCAAATAACAAACGAAAATCCCACTCACTCACTCATCCTCTGAACCGCTTAATCCTATTAGGGTCACAGGGAGGCTGGAGCCTATCTCTGCCGATTCCGGGCGAAGGCGGGGTACACCCTGAACTGCTTGCCAGACAATTGCAGGGCCAACACACACAACCACTCACACTCACACCTAAGGGAAATCTGGAATGCGCATGTTTTTGGACTGTGCAAGGAAACCGGAGTACCTGGAGGAAACCCATGCACCCATGGTCACCGGGAGACCATACAAACTCCACACAGCAATGCCTGAGCCTGGGAATCGAACCCATGAACCTCTTGCTATGAGGTAGATTTTAATACCTCTGTTTTTGCTGTGTTTAATACTTTGTTACCAAGACAAAAATGTTGCCGCCCTAAACTTTCCATTGGATGTTCACCACCATACAGGAGATAAACTCATGTCATAAGTACACACTCAATAATAACGGTGCCTTTAAAGAAAAAGTGACTATAAAACTATCAGTGTAAAGGCACAAGGCCCTCGCTTAGAGTCGAATGAGATGGGCACTAGCCTCACCACGACTCAAATTATGGTTGAGCAGGAAGAAAGGAAAAAATGCCTTAATAAAGGCACGAGGTGTAGATTTGGTACCATCCCAGTGATGAGTTGTACCAAAAATGCACCTCTTGTGCCTTTTATATCTATAATTGTTATATCACTTTTATCATTGCTGCAGGTAGGTGGACTTCTCTCGCCCTTGTCCTCCATGTCCATGAGCAGGCGTGTATCGTACATACTTTTGTGTCGTCTGCTCTTCATCTAATGCAAAACTCAACTGTTGTTTTGCAGGGTTATCCGTTTAAATCCCATCAGAGGTCTTTAAATAACTGAAATATAACCTGGTATGTAATTATCACATTTTCCTTCACAATGATTCACTCCTATGGGCGGCATGCTGGTACAGAGGATCACATGTCTGCCTCACAGCAAGAAAGTCCCAGCTTCAATTCCCGGGCTTGGGGCGTTTCCGTGTGGAGTGTCCTCCTGGTTTTCTGGTTTCCTCCCACAGGCCAAAAACATGCACAGTAGGCTAACTGGCTGTTTCAAATTGCCCCTATGTGTGAGAGTGAGTGTGAATGGTTGTATGTGTGTGGCCCTGCAGTGGTCTGGAGAGCTGTTCAGGGTGCAGCCTGCCTTCGCACAGAGTCAGGAGAGATGGGCACCAGCCTCCCCGTGACCCCACTAAGGATTAAGCAGCTTAGAAAATGAATGAATGCTTCACTCCTACGATATTGGGTGTAGACTTTCCTGAAGCACTGACCCTCTTGCTGAGGTGAAAGCTCGAGACAACTCGTCCATGATGAACATTTCAGCCTCTCTTTATATTCAGGGTCTTGCACACAGATGCCGTTTTCATCTCAGACGGCAGGTTTACAGCAGGCTCTAAATCCAGATACAGAGACGGTCGGTGGTGTATACTGTGGTTTTTATTCCTGAAGAAAGTTTCTTTGCTGGTTTGAGTTTTTGAAATGAAACACATGTCTGTGGATGTTTGCATAGGAATGAGTATTACTTATCAGTTACATCACTGTTTTATTTTTATAACTCGGGGGGGGCTTGTGTGCTGCTGGCAAGGATTATACCCTGCTCAATACACACCGTCCACTAAACCACTATTTTTGGTGTGTGTTTGAGGAGATACTGCACACTGAAATGTGTTTTTTGAACTGTAAATGAATAATGTGTGATAAAATCCATCAGTGGTGAGGTTATTATTGACAAAATTACCTGTTTTTTTTTTCCAAGAAAAATCTATATTGTTTGGGATGAAAATGCCTCAAGAGGGTATCTATTTTTTTAAATTTTTTTTATTTTTTGGATTTTTCCCCATTTTTCTCCTCTAATTTTTGTCATATCCAATTCCCACCCATCAGCTTTTGCCTTCCCTATCTCATGACCACTACTGACCAGGGAGGGGCGTAAGCATGCACATGCCCCCTCCGTGACATGCAATGCTGCCACCCGCCTCTTTTCGAACTTCTGCGCATGCGTATTTGAGGGCAGCCTAACACACTTGGAGGGAAAGCGCTATCCACCCCCTCGTACGAATGAGCTCACAGACGCCCATGATTGGCTGGTGATCGCTGTAAGTGACAGGGAAGTGAGCATGTGCCATCCCTCCTTCCTGTGAGCCAATTAGCTCCCATGGACTCCCGGTCACGGATGGCTATGGCATCAATCCGGATTCGAACCTGCGATCTCCGGGTTGATAGTCGCGCACCTTGTGTATGCGTCACTCGGGAGCCGTAGAGGGTATCTATTGGTTAAAATGATCCTGAGCATGGACTTGGGCTCATAGTCAACCAGCTGATACTCCTCTACGTCAAAAAAATTTCATAAAAAAACACAAAAAACGTCATTTAATGTTGACCGCCTCTAACCAGAGGTGGGTGACCCACCTCTCCCAGCCCCACTCTTAAAGAGTCTATGAAAACTTCGCTTATTTTGCATAAATGCCTATAGAAATTCACTGAACATATCTTTTTAGGCTCAGAGTTTAAAACCCCAGGATTCAAGCTTGGTGTATCCTTGAGCTATCCCTGACTCGCCTGGAACAATCATGGGATAGTGTCTGTGAACCCACCAGCATACTGTCATTTTAGCAAAAGAGTTTATATCACCAGCAGTGAAAAGTCATCTTCACAGTCTCCGAGCACATAGATCCAGGTTCATATAGATCATCATCAGCAGGAAAAAGGGGCTTCCAAGATCCAACCAGCAGGCAGCAGCACACCAGGACAGACCACAGGACTCAGAAAGTAGAAGGATCAGGATCACCGGCAACCTAGAAGCAGCATGTGTACCTTAGCAAATGCACAGGGAGAGGGTGGGGGTGGTGGTGGTGGTGGTGGTGGTGGTGGGGGGTGTAGTGGTAAAAGAGGAGAGTTTATTAGTGCTGAGTGCGAGCAGGGACTCTGGCATAACAGACTATGGCGGCATAACAGACTATGGCAGCATAACTAAAAAGAGCGAACCAGAAAGACGGACATGCGGGCACCCTGTAACAATCGCCCACTCCACTGTCGGACTTCAGTTCAACCGGACTTCAGTTAAACCGTTCACAGCCGACACTTCACCGTGGAGTTTGAGTTATCTTTAGTGGTGTAATTCCATCTGAATGAATGTCAGGCTTGTTGAACCAGTGCCTTTTTTTTTTTTTTTTTTTTTTTTACTGCCCATGTCCATTTTGTCCACAGCTAATTGACTGTTACCTACAGCGCCATCTAATGGTAAAGGTAGTCAACTAGATGATAAGTCAATTAACCGGTGATACCCCTTATGCCTACTATCATCTTTTGTTGCCTTTCATGCTGTTCATGGCTTTTAAAGTTTATATTGGTCTTTCAGGTCCTTGCATGTATGAAAATGAATGCCACTGGAAATAATTTAAGTGTTTATATTTGATTCATCTGATTAGGATTCTCCTGCAATTTAGAGGTGTTCCGGGCACGTCCAACTGGGAGAAGGCCCTGGGGAAGACCCAGAACTCGGTGGAGGGATTATATATCCCCTCTGGACTGGGAATGCCTCAGGATCCCACAGGAGGAGCTGGATAGTATCGCTGAGGAGAGGGATGCCTGGGTTTCCCTCTTAGACCTTTTGTCTACTTGACTCGACCTTGGATAATCAAAGAAACATGGATGGATATCTGGTATTTAAATCTTTCCTCCCAGTTTTTTCTTGCCTAATTTCAGTCGTATCCAATACTTGCCCTGAAATGCAGCTCCCCTATCACATACGACCACCATCGACCAGGGAGTGGTGTAAGAATGCGAATGCCCCCTTCCATACAATGACATGTGATGCTGCGCATGCGCACTTGGAGGCTGCCTAACACACTCAGAGGGAAGGTGTTATCTGCCCCTTTTGCACGAATGAGCTTACAGACGCCCATGGATTGCCTGGTGATCCCGCCTGGCTATCCTCCAGAGCTCAGCCAATAAGCTCCCCTGGACACCCAGTCTTGGATGGCTGCGGCATCAACCTAGATTCGAACTTGCGATCTCCAGGTTGATGGTCATACACCTTGTCGATGCGCCACTCAGGAGCCCTGGAATTTATTTATCACATGACTTTATGCTGCTCGTATGAAATGTCTAAATATTCTTGCACTTAACATCAGGTGTAACATTTTTTTTTTTTCATTCCTCGTGTTTTACAATTAATTCCTAATTATCCTTTGAGAATCTTAAACAAATCTGAGCCTACAGCTGTCGTTTCCTTCAGTCTAATTAACTGTGAGATGTTCGGCTTTGAGAAAACAGATGACTTTATTAGTCACAAAGCAAAGAAATACTTCTTACAAATGTGTGAGTAATGTGACAAGGCCATGTAGAGCCCTTTTTTTGTGTGTGTGAATTAATGAACGCAGAGCCAGAGCTGCTTGATCATCGGAGAGCGAGAGGAAAGGCGACGCTGTTGCATTACTGTTGCATCATGTGTTGTTGTGACACTTCCAGGTGGAAGGAAACTGTGGTGTGAAAGCTGTGATCATTACAAAGGCATGTGCTTTTAAGCTCGGGGAAGAAAGGGTGTTGACAACAGGGCGCGTATCGCTCTGCTTCCTCTCAGTAATGTACACATGCTGTAATTTATCAGAGTGTTTCTGTCGGAAGATCACTTGGCTCTGTTAGCAGTCATAAATATTTTAATCTAGGATTTTAATTACCTTTATACCGCAGCTGTGTTACACTCTCAGCAGTTTTCTATACCAGCAGCTTGTACGTTTGAGTAGCTGGACCTTTTTCAGGTCGCTGCAACATAGGAAATGCTTTCCTGGAGCATATCTCCTAAAGTTGACCAAGACAAGCTTCATGATAAGAGTGCAGGATGATTTGAATGTAGACATGGTGTAAGAGGGAAAAATAAGAGCGGGCAATTGCTGATCAAGTCTGGTGATCGAACTCGGAATGCTCGGCCACAGAGATGGCATGTAAGGTTGGGATCATCAGGGGCTTGGGCAGAGCAGCAGCAGCTTTCCTCTTTCTCTCTTCTGCTCTGCTTCCTGGATCCTCCTGGTCTCAAAGTCAGATGCACCTCATCTAATCGTTGCCCTTAAGCACATCGGTTGGCAGCAGCAACCTCAACAACACCTGCCAATACCAAACTTAGGGTGTGAATTCATCTGGAGATGGAGTGTTGTGCATGTTTCATGTCTCTGTGACCCTGACCTTTGACCATCATCATTGGCCTCCTTCTGTCTGAGTAGACAATGGTACGCGCCTGGTCTTTGAGTAGGATCTGCGATGACCATGCAGGCCAATCCGTGAGTGGCAGTCCCTGCTGCAGCCCTCACAGATGAAAGTTGTGATGTGTTGCATGGTTCGAAGTTTTGCTTTTCTCTCTTTTGCTGTCTTTGTTTGCCCCGATCCTCATCTGCCCTTTTCACCCCTGTTTTAACAACAGACTCAAATATGGAGTAACCTTCCATGGCGCGAAAAGCCTGAGCAGGTTCAAGGAAGTCCTGGGTTGCCCACTCGACAAGAGCCCCCTTTCGACCTCACTGGTGTGGTCCAGAAGAAAGCTAAGCAGTACGTATGGCACCAGCTTGGTTGCAGGAGTTTGCCAGAGAGACTGACTCACAGACATCTTTAACCGCATACATTCCACGCCGAGTTTTCTGTCAGGATTGTTTTCCTTAGCGGTACACGATTCCTGGTAATCACAAGGCTGATGATCTCCGTCTACCCGTGAACTTTGACCTCCGACATAGAAAATGCTTGTCTAGAACATATCAATCTATTAGTTTTTCTGTAATAATGGCCCTAATCTTTATTCAGCTTTATTCAGTACTAGGAAGAGTATAAAGGCCATCCATGAGTGTTTTTTTTTTTTTTTTTTTGGTGAGAAAAAGAGTCTGCAAGCATTAAGAGTCAAAATTTCTGAGAAAAAAAAAGTCTGACTTAAGATTTGAGTGTAAAGTCAGTATTATCCAAATGGAAGTGTAGATGCATTAGACTGCATTTCAGAATTGGTTTTATAATTCGATTCTTTGTGAATTTCACATAATCACATCATAATGAGTATTTGTACTTTGGAACAGTTCTCTGACCTTTTTTGTTTCAAATTCTGAATTTAAAGTTAAAAGTAACGCCCCACACACATGAAGTGAGGAGAGGAAAAAAAAACACCCGTAGGTGGCCCCAGTACGCTTCCATAAGCAAGAGTATCGTTGTTTATTGGGAATGGAAATGTTTTTTTTCTGAAAGAGATGGCTATTTATATATTATTTTAAGGAAAGGAGTCTCTAGTGTCAGCTGCTAGTCTCGAAATCAACTAAATATTTCCTCCTGTGTATGAATTACTGTGCCTGATCACTGTTAATCTCATGGGATGTTGTGGCCTCCGTGAGATGCGATTTCTTCACCTGACCGTCTACTGTAGGGGTGCCCAACCCTGTTTCTGGAAACTTTCACTCCAACCTGTCAGGGTGTACCCTGCTTTCACCCAGAATCGGTTAAAGTGGACCTGTGGTGAATTAGTGTTCCTAGCTATTTAAAATGATCACGTTTAACATCAGCGGTTCCTTCCGGCAACATCAGTCCTTTTCCGATTTTAAAGTGTGCGAGTGTTACGACTCTAGGCATGCTCATGGATACGTTGCCTTTCTGATTGGCTGTTCCAGCCTGGTAGTAGCGCAAACTCGTTGGATGGGCTACGTCACTGACCCAGTACATTATCGGTCAGTGCTGAGCTGCACAAACAACAAGCTCAGAAATCAAGGAAAACATTTATTATTTTTTCCTAAACCAACTGACAACAGGAAAGCCAAGTTGGCAAAATGTTAGCTGCGTAAGCTATTTTGGATTTACCGTTACGCTCATCTCTGGAAGCATTCTTGGCCTCAGAGTCACTAGAATGTTACGTCTCACTGTCTCCACAAGAGACGTCAACCCTGCCCAATGTGTTGACGTCACTTTCGGGGAAAAATGACTGCTAATCCCCGCAGTTCAGCCCTTGTTGGTAATCTGCGGGATAAAGTTTTAAAGGCCATTTAAGTTAAAATAAGTGTCTGTATCACTTAAACGTATTACATACACATTAAGTATGCTGTAAGGATGACCAAAACCGCTACTCTTTAGTATGGTCTAATAGGATTAAGAGGTTCGATGAGTAAGTGAGTGAGTAATGCACCCAGTTAGAAGATCCCTTGAACAATTTACAGCGTTTGTTTTCCTAACATCTCTCGTATCCAATCAGAATTCGTAGCGTAACTGAAATATCCCTAACTGAATAGAGTTGAATCAGGAGATCGGAGATGATACCCAGCTGTACTAGTATGTATTCTGGTTTCACGTAACATGACATGCTTTTTTTTTTTTTAATTCTAATAACTAAAATGTGGCTGGTGAGGGAACGATTGTATAGTAACATTATACAATTCAATAATAACAGAAATTTCCATTTTGCAGATGTTTCCCAACACGGAAGGTGATGTCAGAAAAAATGATTTGTAGTTGTGGGTAAATTGTGGTGTATGAAACACATTGGGACATTTTCTAGGAAAACGGTCCAATTTGTGTTATTACACAGGAACACAGTGGCTGTCCGTATTCCTTCTTAAAATCAGCGTTGGATAAACGAGCTCTGTGCTAAATGGTGGATTATGTAAATTGCATGTCAAATAAAGGTCTATGGAAACTAATGATGACAAAAAGGTCTCTGTCATCGCTCTCCAGTGCTGGTCCATGTCGAACGAAGGTCTGCATTGGTTCATCATGTCGAGGGAAGGTCTGACAGATGGAGGTAAAGGTGAGTTGTTTGTCAGAAGAAGAAATGTCAGATGGAGATCTATAAGTTGTTTCTGTCAAATGGAGGTCAGGTTTCGGTCAAACCAAGAGCCGATCCCGGAGTCTCGTAACGTCCTGAACACCAGCATTAAGAGAAGTTTTACTAGAATTTTAATGTAAGGAGCTCTTTTCATATATTTAATATCAGAGTTGTTTTTAATGTCACAATCTCTCATCCCTGAAATCTTTTTCACTCCCATAATTCATCTCTGGAGGAAAAGTTCCGAAGGGATGTGTGCGTGTAAGGTCACAGACTAATTTCCACATGTGAATAAGGTACTGTAGTGAATTATGAATGGAGTTGCGCATAAAAAGTCAAATATTGGATCAGACATGTGACCGCGTGCTGCTTATAAACTTAAAGCCCCCAGAGAGCGCAAACCTCTACCAAGACAGCTCATTTCTATTTAATTTTATTTTTTTCAACGAGTCCTATATATTTAAACATTCCAGATTACGAGATCCATAATGCTACTTGGTTTCACACTGCATAGCAACAAAGAACTGTAGCATTCAATCGTTCATTTGCCGAACTGCTTAATCATACCGGGGTTTCAGGGAGGCTGGAGTCTATCTCAGCCAACTCTGCTCAAAGGCAAAGTACACCCTGAACAGCTCGCCAGGCCATCTCAGTGCAACCAACACACAACAAATTACATTCACACTTAGGAGCGATTTGGCGCAGCCAATGTCTTTGAGCTGTGGGAGGAACCTGGAGTACTTGGAGGAAACCCACACAAACATGGGTAGAACATACAAACTACACACAGAAAGGACTGAACCCAGGACCTTCTTTCTGAGAGGCAGATGTGCTAGCCACTACACTACCGTGCCATACATACCTGTGACATCAATTAAATGGAAAAAAAATAAATAAAAGAAAAGTCACAATGTATCATGAACATGCTGAGCTCCTCTGGGTACTCCAGTTTCCTCTGATGGTCCAATGACATGCACATTAAGCTGATTAGCTGTTCCAAACCACACATTGTGTGAACATTAGTGTGAATGGCTGTGTGTGTGTGTGTTGGCCCCACTGATGGTCTGGCAAGCTGTACAGGGTGTACCCTGCCTTCACCCAGTGTTGGCTGAGATAGGCTCCAAGCCTAATAGGATAAAGTGGTTTGGTAAATGATTGAATAAATAACGTCTGCTGAGGTTTAACAGTGTTTCTTGGTGTCTATGAATAACGTTATTGTAACTTTTGTGCAATGTTTGTAAAACGTAACTTGTTAGCTGTGTTGACGTGGAGGTTTTTTGGCTCTAAAACCACGGTGCTGGTTCAGTAATACACAGTAAAGGTTTATTCTCTGCAGCTTTGGTGTGAGCTGCAGACCCAGCACACTTTTATTCTTAACGGCATTCAGTCACCC
>JAQMYF010000013.1:3308384-3327949 GCA_030014195.1 Neosilurus mollespiculum | reverse complement strand
TAGGCTAAACTAACATCTGAAGTGTGTGTGTGTGTGTGTGTGTGTGTGTGTGTGTGTGTGTGGGGACGGGGGGGGGGGTCTGTTTCGTGCTACAGCAGCAGTGCAGGACGGTGTGAGTTTGTGCTTCACTCGTGCTCGTGTTCGATGGCATTTCAATTTCGCTGCGATTCGCTTCAGCAGCTTGAGTGTGTCATGGGGCTGACTCTGGTGAGAAAAGTGAGCTGGTTTGACAGTAGATGTGTGTGTGTGTGTGTGCCAAGCTTGTCAAGCTCCTTGAGTGAGGTTCAGGTTCAAGCTCACAGACCAAATGTCTTTCTGGGTAAAGTCTGAGGTCAGGCACGAGCCCTCCGATGGACGTATGAGAGTTGAGGCTGAAAAGTGACAGTTGGATATAATTCACGTGAAATGCGAAGTTTAAAAGCGACAGGTATTTACTGATCATAAACATTTCTTTTGTGAGAGAATTAGATTTTGATTAATTAGATAAACCCAAGTGCATATTTTCTACAGTATATAAACCGTTTGGTTAGAGTTCCAGCGAGTGCGTAAAGCTCTGAGAGTGAGCTGTCCTGTAGGGGTCGGGCCCCTGGCTCTGACATCACAGAGTGTGTAGGTCAATCAGTAGGTGAGGTTACAGAGAAGGGCCACATTGTGACAGAGACCGGGTTAGTCTGACCCCCGGAAGAGCATCACTAAGTATCACATTCCATGGGTTCTCTGGAGAGTTGTTGACAGGAACAGCCAATAGCATTCGAGATACACCACACCACACCCCTTCAGGAGTTTTGCAAACAAGCTGAATACGGAGAATTGCAAAGTGTTTAACTGTAGTCTTTTTGTGGGAGGTCCCATGTAATGGAATAGACCAATTATTGATGCTCTCACAGGGGCTAGACTCAGGGCCATCTGTCTCTTTGTCTGTCTCTGTCTGTCTATAACAGTGAACAAGAATGGAATGTGTGTGTGTGTGTGTGTGTGTGTGTGTGTGTGTGACTGTCTGTGTGTTGCCACTATTTTTCTGGAGATCATTTATATTCTGAGTGATACAGGACTCCCAGTGGATGCTTCTGGTATCATTCATCTCCTACTAGGATGTGAACTGTGTACACTCTGTTTACTTGACTATTTTTGTTGCACTCTCGCTCTTAGACAGACACACACACACACAGAGGCATGTACATACGTATGTGTGTATGTAGTCCTGAGGTGATTCAGTGCACACTTCGGTGCCTTGCAAACAGTCTTGTTCATTTGAAACAAACTTGAAGCCGCTTATAATTTAATAGGAAACTCCTCCACATCAAAAGGAGTCAGTTGAGGTGGTTTGGGCTTCTGATTCAGATGCCTCCTGGTCGCTTCCCTTTTCGAAGTGTTCCAGGCACATCCAACTGAGAGGAGGTCCCAGGGCAGACCCTGACCTCACTGGAGAAATTATATATCCTGTCTGGCCTGGGAACACCCCAGGATCCCCCTCGAGGACCTAGAGAGTGTCACTGGTAAGAGTGATGCCTGGGTCTCCCGGCTAAACCTGTTACTCCCGTGACCCGACCTCGGAAAAGCGAGGATGGATGGATGAATGGATGGAGTTAAGCCCTGGTGTAACAATGTGCTATTTGTTATGATTTTATTCAGAATAAAGTGATGCAGGGCAATGTGGCATGATGTAATTCAGTATGGTACAGATTAATTTCACTGCTGTTTCCCCTTAACGTTTACCAGTGAAGGAATTTTAGGATTAACTGTGAAGTGCAGCATGCTATAACTTCTGCCTGCAGATGGATGTACTGTATAAGACACACACCTTTTAATCTTTAATCATGCGCGCACACACACACACACACACACACACACACACACACACACACAGGCTCTTCAGATGAAACATTATAACATATTCATTATGTGAGACTAGAACAGCCAGCATTTGTAAATGGGACCCATGTAGGTACTAAGTGAACTGAACATTGGGTCCCATATGGGATTATCCACGGGTCCCATAGTGGCCTCATATCAACTTCCCACATGTGGATGTGGGCCCAAAACAGCCATCTAAACTGGGTCCCACTTAGGTTAAAGAGTAGTGGTATTGGTCATCCTTACAGCTTAATTAGTGTGTATGTCATACGTTTAAGTGGTACAGACGCTTATTTTAACATAAAGGACCATAAAAAGTTCAACTCTGGTAATTTTATCTCGTGGATTACTAGCGACAGCTGAACTGTGGAGGTTAGCACCTTAACAGTCCATTTCCCCCGAAAAGACGTCAATATGTGGGGCGGGGTTTATGTCTCTTGTGGACACCGTGAGACGTCACATTCTAGTGACTCTGAGGGCGAGAATGCTGCAAAAGATGAGTGTGACGGTGAATCCAAAATAGTTTATGCAGCGAATGTTTTGCTGACTTTGCTTTCCTGGCATTAGTTGGTTTAGGAACAAAAATAAATGTTTTCTGTGATTTCTGTGCTTGTTGTTTGTGCAGCTCAGTGCTGGCTGATGTGTTATGATGCACAGGGTCAGTGATGCAGCCTAGCCAATCCAACAAGTTCGCGTCACTACCAGCCAATCAGAAAGGCAACATGTCTCTGAGCATGCCTAGAGTCATAACACCCGCATGTACTTGGAAAACTGATGCTGCCGGAAGGAACTAGTAACATTCATTCACTACAGGTTGACTTTAAATAAGTGTGTCCCCACTTTGGCAAGAGTGGCCACCTATGAGGGTCCTAGATGGGTTACCAATAGGAAACAAAAAGACCACAGGGGTCCAGACGCTTCCGCCAAAAGGACCATTTCATAATACGCCAATATAGAACAAGAGCAAGTTTGGAAGCGCCATCTTCAGTGTGCTGAAAGTAAATGTCCGGAAACTAATTCAAGTGGGCAGATGACACGGAACCAGTGGGCAATTTTATATGGGACCCATTTTTCAGCACACTCACTACCCCGACATGGGCAACGAAAGTGATTCCTTGTTTCTCCTGGTAGTACAGGTGATGACGATGCAAAACTTTTTTTATTTATTTTTTAGCGCTGAAGTGGATGGTTGATTTTCATTGCTCATTAATTAGCTAATTACATCTCCAACTGCCTTTCCTTCAGGGAGATGCTTTATTGACCAAGAGGCCACATCGTCCAGCTGCTGTTTGAGAGCAAATATTAATCTTTTTTCCCCCAGAATTCTCATTACGTCCCGAGCTTTCGAATAAACGTAAATCACTTTTCAAGTAAACAACCTGGTCTTGTCGCTACAGGGGGGTACTTAAAAATCTGCATTAAAATATATGTCCCATTACAAAAACCATCATATTATATGATATGATATTATATTTCATGGACCATCTGATCAGGGTTACAAGATAAACAATACAAGCACTTTTATACTCTTTTAAACATCGATCCTCTTTGCATCGCATGTTTCTGAGAGAATTAAAACACACCATCCTTATTGTTTTGTATCTTTTGCTGAAGCTGTTTCAGTCTCATATCCTCAGATCTAATGATAAGAGTAGATTTTTACAGGTGAATCTATTAATGTGCCAAAAGTTTCTCAGGATCTCATTATTACTTTGGATGGTTCGGTTATGATGAGTGGCACTGTGGCGTAGTGGTTAGCATGTCTGCCTCACAGGAAGAAGGTCCTGGGCTTGCCGAGGGTGTTTCTGTGTGAAGTTTGCATGTTTGCCCTGTGCGTGCATAGGTTTCCTCTGGGTACTTTGGTTTCCTTCCACAATCCAGAGATATTCACATTAGGTGAATTTGCTGTTCCAAATGGTCTTGTGTGTGTGTGTATGTTGGCCCTGTGATGGTCTGGCGAGCTGTTCAGGGAATACCCCGCCTTTGTCCAGTGTTAGTGAAGATAGGTTCCAGCCTCCCCAGGACCCCTGAATAAAAGGTTCAGCAAACCTGGATGAGTGAGTGGTTAAAATTTTCCACTTGAAACCTTCTGTTGTAACTTCAAGATCCCCAAAAGGGACACAATGAGGAACTGTTCAGCATTTAGAACCCTTAATAGAATGAATTAATGAATTGCTTTATTTAACTTCGTGTTGCCAGTATGTGCTCAACCCCCCCACCACCCCATTTTCTCCCCTAATTTTTAGTCACATCCAACATAACCACCATCAACCCTGGGAGGGTTGTAAGCATGCACATGCCCCCTCCGTGACATGTGATGCTGCCACCCGCCTCTTTACGAACTGCTGTGCATGCGTGTTTGGAGGTGGCCTAACACACTCACAATGAGCTCACAGTCGCCCATGATTGGCTGGTGATTGCTATGAGTGACAGGGAAGTGAGCGTATGCCATTGCTCCCTCCCGTCCTGGCCAATTAGCTCCCATGGACTCCCATTTATTTAAAATAAATAAATAGTTTTTTCAAAGGGATGTTTAAGGATTAAGACTTTTAGGTTTCAGGTTTGGGTTAGAGGTAAAGGTTGGGATTAGATATTTAGTTGTGATGATTAAGGTTAGGGTATAGGGCTAGGAATTGTATGTCCCCACAAAGAGAGAAGTACACTGCTTTGTGTGTGTGTGTGTGTGTGTGAGTGGAACTGCGTTCTGTGGTATTTCAATTTACCTGTGTGATGCTTCAGTGGCCTGAGTGTAGCAGTGGATTGTATCTAGCCTACTGGTAGACAGAAATACCCTGCAGGTTGTTCAGATGAGTTATAACACACACACACACACACACAGTTCTGTTGCCATGAAACATTGCCCAGCAAATAAATAAAGAGACAACAGAAGAGACAGAGTGAAGCCTTGAAAATCAGCACCGACGTTTCGGTGTGTTTTATTTTTGTTTGATTCTTTTTTTTTTCTTCCAGAAAAAAGACTGAAAATTCCTCCTCCTGTTTCAACACTACCACTGATGACCACCAGCACTGTGTTCTTTGTAAAAATCAGACTTGAGGTTTAATCGTTCTTGTGTGATAACACATCTCAAAATTTGCTAGTAAGCAGTCTGTCCCAAATTAATAAATAAATATATTAATAAAATACTATTTAAAATTGTATTTGGTTTCCATATCCATCAGATTATTCACAACTGTCTGTTGTTGTGCTTTGCACATCTGCCTCATGACAAAAAGGGTTTGAGTCCCTGGTTCAGGGTGTACCCTGCCTTCACCCAGTGTTGGCTGAGCTAGGCACCAGCCTCAACCCGAGACGCTAGAAGGATTAAGCTCTTAAGAGAAGAAAGATAAAGAAAAAAAAAAACACATACACACAGAGCATAGTATGAAAAAGGAAGAAGTCAGGGTGGGGCTGATTTCTTTCTAGCCCAGACTGTAGATTTATGTGATAATGATTTGAACCACCATTTCTGTTCAGGCCGAGGTTTTTCCGCACACATTTGTACCGTGTCATCAGCAATGATTAAGGCGGTGCATGTTAAATTATGGAGCTGGTGTAATGAAGGGAAGTGTATTTACTTTATCCTCCGTTCAATCACCATTTAATCAGAACACAAATAACAGGAGGTTAACAGTTTGAACAGGATAATCACTTCCATAAACAGCCTGATTGGTATTAAGAGAAAACGTGGGAGAGTGTTAGGGGCTAAAACATGTAAATGCAGCTTTCAGTTTTAATGTAAGATACTACCTGTCAAGTGTCTTGATCTATTTATCTCCATCCATCCATATCTATTTACATATCCATCAATTTCCATCCATCCAGCAATCAAGCAATTTATGTCTCATTATTCCATCCATTCATCCATCTGTCCATCTATATCTATCGATCTTCATCCATCCATCCATCTGTCTGTTTGTCTACCTATCTGTCTCAATCCATCCATGTATTAATCCATTTAACTATATAGATCTCCATCTATATCTATCTGTCCATCTATCCATCCGTGTCGGCGTTGACCTTATGTACAAGGCCTATGATTTTCATAATGGAGCTCCTGAGCAGATCACAGTAGTCAGGGAATATGATGTTAGAACTTATCCGTAAGACGTGGCAGTGTGAGACCTCAGTAACCTGAGGATCTGTTTTCAGTGGAATATTGGTTGTTCTTATTGCTGCTGTGCAAGCGAAGTTTTCAGAGGTATGCACAGACCCAGCGTTCCATAACGTGGCTTGGCCTTCCATTATCACGTCTTGTTTGCTTTTTGCTACAAGATAGTCTGCCTCTCACCACGTAGATCCATCTTAAACAAACACACACGGCTCAGCAACAAATCAATGGTTTGTGCGATCAATCGAATGTGAAGCAAACTGCCTTTCCTCCTATCTTGTTCTGTCGGGACCAAAAAAAAAAAAAAATCCATTTTCTCTTCTCTTTCTCAACCACTTAATTACACTGGGTGAAATAGTACTTACCTGTTTTCCTCCTGACAGCCTGTAGGCACCGAGCGCTCGTTTCCTGATGTGTCGTCTTGTGTGTTATTAGAAAAGCCATAAAAGATTTTTTTTTATTTTATTTTGTTTTTGTTTATGGAGGCCGACTTGCTTGATTAAATGTGATAATGGTGACGTGGGTGAAATTTGAGGTTGTTCATGATATGTGCATCATGAGGGAAGGATTGTTTTCTGTAATTATACACCCACACACACTTTCACATCAGAGCTGGTTTTTATTATTATTATTATAATTATTATTCTTACAAAGAAAGAGCAGAACATCCTTCACTTTTCCTCACATGGCTAGCAACCGAGGTGTATCGAGGAGCTGGTCACAAGTGTACACGCATGAAGATAACGTAGAGTGAGGGATTGCATGACTGATTTTTCTTTTTTTTCCTTTTCTTTGGCTGCAGCAAAATACAAATTTGGGTGTCGGTAAATTTATGCTAATTAAAGGGTGAAGTTAAAGGCTTTTAGGTTAGCGAATGCTTTATCAAAGCTTATTCCAATTAACATCTACTACAAACTTAAGAAAGGAGGCATGGTGGCGTAGTAGCACGGCCGACTCATGGCAAGAAGGTCCTGGGCTCGATTCCCAGATTTGGCGAGGGGTTTTATCTGACGACCCCCCCCCCCTTCCCCATGATTGCGAAAGTGGGGTCAGTGGTGTACTGGTTAGGGTGCTGGACTCATGGAGGCCACTTGTTTGAATCCCTGTTAACCCCCCCACTTTTTACACCCAGTTTGTTTCACTGTTGGGATGATAAACAGAAAATTACCTCAAAAGTGTATTGCTTTAAAAAAACTAATTTACTGGGTAAATAAACCAAATGAATTTTTTACTAAAAATGTTTGAATTTGTCTATATAGAGTAGAGCGCGTCCACCTCACAGCAAGAGGGTCCTGGGCTTGTCGACGGCGTTTCTGTGTAGATCTTGTATGTACTCCTGTGCTTGCCTGGGTTTCCTCCTGGTACTCCGGTGTCCTCCCACAGTCCAAGACTTGCACCATGGTGTGATTGGTTGGGCGTTGGCCTTGCAATGTTTTGGCGAGCTGTTCAGGGTGTACCCCGCCTTCGCCCACTGTCTGCTGAGATAGGACCCAGCCTCCCCGCCACCCTAATAGGATTACGAGGTTCAGTAAGTGAGTGAGTATGTTTACCGCCAACAGCTGCACACTGGTGACCATTCAATGTGGTTAAATCTATAGAACTCCCAATATTCATCCTCCCATCCTGTTCTCTTTTCTATCCTCTCTTCCTCTTCATGTTTGGTGTGTGGTTTGACTTTGTCAGTACCAAACCGGTAACAACAGGATCCACCCTGCTCAGTACTCCTGAGTCCTCCTGTCAGTCTGGGTTTCCTGTACTGAGACAAAACCACACTGGCAGCACATCCCCCTCCTCCCCAGGTCCTCCTCTCCCAACCACAGGGTTAATTACACAGAAGCCTTGGATTTTTTTGTTCATGGCTTTATGCATCCATGCTCGGGGGGTGAGCTGCAGGAGCAAAGAGTACAGACTCTTAATTTCTTTATTTACTAAATTGGAATTAAAGGACATTTCAAGCAGCCACACAGGCATCAGTTTTTAATTCATGACCGAATGTTTTATGTAAATGAGTGTTTTCATTATGTATCACCACATTAACACAAGAGCTTTCTTTAATTACTGTATTAGTTAACAGGAACTAACCATGCGCTCCTAGAATAGAATACACACTTCCCTAGAATAACTGTAGATGTTGTTATCTGGTCTGATTGTGTCTTGTATGGCAGTTGACGATTTCACAACCTTTGAAGGTGCCCCGTCACTAGTGAATATCTGATGTGTTTTATCACGAATATGTTCCGCCTTTAGCCTTGCTTACAGCACGTAATCGTCATGGCATTGTTTCAACAAACTTAAGCAACATGACATTTATTTCCATGCAGTGTCGGGTCCATTTCTCACCGACGTCCTGAATCGATGAGGGGAAAACCTGAACCGCTCCATAAAGTATTTTCAGAGGAAGACCCGAAGTAGCTCGCTCCACATAGATCCATAGTGGATTAGCTGATAATGGTGGGTGCGATCAATGTTACAGCTAGGAGGTTTTTGATTGGTTGAAATTATAATCTGGTTGCTCACAGTCAGTGTTACATGGTCAAAGTGTACAGTGTTGCGCAGAAGGCATGTAGCACCTACTTTATTCTTCTTCTTCTGGTGTTTGTTACTCGCAGTGTTTTGCCGAGCTCGGAATTTTTGGGAGAAATCATTGCCAGTGACGTTACATAAAAATCGTCATTGCGAGTTAGCCATGTAGCACCAGATCAATGGTGCTCACCAGGAAATCGATCTGACGCTTGCCTGACCCCAACTTATCTGAATGTTCCCGGTGGCATTGATAAGGTAAGGTAAGTCTGTTGGGCTTTTTACACCCGAGCCTACTGGGACTCCTACTGGGAGCCCTACTAGTCCATCACAGGTTACCTTCCCAGTAATTTTACTGGTACCCATTTATACTGCTGGGCGGACAGAGGCACACTTGTGGCTAAGACCTTGCCCATGGGTTTTAGCACGGTGGGGGTCCTACCCACGACCTCACGATCATGAGCCCAGCACCCTAACCACTACACCACCGGCCCCCTGGTGGCATAGCTCGCTGAAATACCGATCAGCCATGTGACTACGTTACTTTCTGTGGGCAAAATTATAACCGTTTTTAAAAATTACAGTCTAATAGACCATCAGATTCCACTAATTGACCATTGCAGAGCCAACACACACAAACACTCACACCCAGCAGCAATTTGTAACAACCAATTAGCTTAATGTGCATGTCTTTGGACCGTGGAAGGAAACCGGCGTTCCCAGAGGAAACCCATGTAAGCACAGAACGTGCAAACTCCACACAGAAACGCCCTCACAGAGCCAGGGAATCGAACCCAGGACTTTCTTGCTGTGAGGCGGGCATGCTAACCACCACACCACCGTGCCCAGTGATAACAACCTTGAGGAATTTTTCCATCGCTATTGCAGTCTGATTCTTCTTCTTCTTTTTTTTTTTTAAATGTATAATGATATACTTTGTTGTGCTGCATGTTTAAATGCTGTTTTTGTTTTTTGTTTTTTTTTACACTTGACCCCAAGTTACAGTAATTTGTTAAAGCTGCCTCTTTTGAACCTATTTTGATTAATTGTTTTTCTCGCAGAAGTGATGTGTGAACAAACAATATACTACCTTATCATTTATCATGGCCACTCATATACCAGCACAGGTAATATTACTAACCTCAGTGTAAACACAATTAATCAGTCACAGTACTCGAACAGTAACCATAAAACACTCTCTCTCTCTTTCTCTCTCTCTCTCTCTCTCTCTCTCTCTCTCTCTCTCTTTCTCTCTCAGTAAGCCTATTTTTGCATATTTCATGCTTTGATTTATGTGCTGCTTGGTCATGCACTATTGCAAATTCATTAGACTTGACCATGTGCTATATATAAAATACCATCATGTACACACAATGTTACCCCGCTTCCTTTTTTAATATAAATAATACAAAGTGAGAGGACATCGGCTCTGGTGAGTCAGACTAGCTTCAAGGGATTGAGACAGAGCTACTCCCCGTATTATTTACCATCTTCGGTTTGATTAGTTAACTTGTAGTGAGCTATCAACATTCATTCGGAAGTGCAATGATTCCTCCTCCTTTCCTCAAAAAAACGAGAATACATGTACAAGAAAATGCTGGAAGAACAATAACAGTGTTTAAGCTACCTGAAAAAAACTTACTAGCTATTAACTAGACAGGGTTGTTAGCCGAGGTTGACTCGGCTCTAGTACCAGATCTACTAGAGATGTGCAACACACCGTACGTTCTGACTCCTTTCTGTCGTATCAGCAATAGCAGTTTCATCAGATTGTGCTACAGTAACGCTTCTGTGAGATCAGACCAGACGTACTAGCCTTCGCTAGTCTTCCGACGAGCATCAATGAACCTTGGGCACCTATGACACTCTTCTGGTTTATTGGTTGTCCACTTTTGGACCACTTTTGTTTGGTAGTTGCATACTAGGAACACCCTACACGCCGGCCGTTTGAGATAAATATACCCAGTTGTTCAGCCTTAACAACATTGTCCTCAAAATCAAAGTCATGGAGATAACTATACTTGCACATTTTTCCTTCTTTCAGCACATCAACGTTTCCCATAGAGTGGTGGTTACTGTGATAAATCATAAATATCTTCCTACCCCCCCACTCCCCCACTAATTAGCAGCAGCTATGCTATTAAGCTTTGGTAGTCACCACAAGACTTTTCGTTCATTAAGCTTCTATGTTCATTTGATCAAAACTTTAAGGAAAAGTGTGTTTTATTAGACCAGGATTTATCATGGCTGAACTGCGGATTTGGGAAAAATCCTGCAGCTGAGCTAACCAGGGGTCAGTTTTGGTCAACCACGTTCATAAACCTGAAACAGCACTGCAAAGGGAGAGACGAACTTGGCAGTTTTTTATATTCGATGCCTCCGGAGAGCCCTTGGTGTGTCCTTAAGAGATGATGTTTCAAACCAAAGCTGCTTTTACACAGGCAGTGGGAACAACTTGCACCCAGGGGAACTGCACCCACTTTCTGATGTGTTTACATGATCGCTCTCAAAAAGGTGGCAAGCTGGAAGCTAGAGGGACAACACACAAGCAAACCACTGGAGAAGAACCACCTGTCTGCCCCAAAAAGCCTGTGAAATCACCTAATAACCCTGAAGGATGCTACTGCGCACACGTAAACCGTCCTTCTTGACACCGCTTGTGTTCAGGCGGCAAATTGCACCCGGAGCAAGATGTTCAAGAACAACATGCAAAACCTCAAAACTCAAAGTGGAGCAAGTTGCACAACTTGTTGTTGTCAAGTTGTTCTGGATCAAATCATTTTGGTCTGACAGCTCTAATTAGCATTTTGCATCAAAAGTGGTTAACTTGGTTGGGGCATGTTGTACGCGTGTCTCTATCATGTTAACCTTACTGACTACTCCACTGGTAACCAACTGGATGTCGTCACCTGAGTGGACAACGCATGTGCTAGAGGGACACAGTTATGAGGGACCTACAGGAAGCCAACATCCCCTTTGAGGGCGGCAGTAATGGCAGCCCAAGACAGGAAATGATGGCGGTCCTTTGTGTTAGCGCTATGTGGGCATGCATGAAGAAAATAACTTTTATACTCTAGTGTGTGGAAACAAATCACTTAGGAAATTAGGCATTAAAATGTAGCTCCTGCCAAAAAAGTTTTACATCACTGGACCTTGAAAATTTTTAAGTTGAACACTCCTCCTCCTCCTCCAGACTGCTAAGTGGAATCTGAAACATTCAGATGTGAATTTTTGGCTTTGCATAATTACCATGCCCATTTCAAGAGCTATTCAAGTAGGAAAATTCATTTCGACAGCACTGCAACTTAATTTAACCAGCACACAGCTGCATGGGAATGAACAGCCCTAATGCACTCATTCATCCAAGCAGCAACGATGACTCCTATCCTTAAAAAAATGAAACGAAAAACAAAACAAAGCCTACCCATTTTTTCCTTCCAAGCCGGAGCCAGTGAAATCATATCTTGAGAACGAAACAAAGCTCAATGCTTTTAAAGTCTCCCAACACACGGCTAGCAACAAAACAAAGCAGCGTGTGTTTCTTTCCTTTTATTTATTCATTTCGGCCATGATGCTGCCGCCTCGATCAAACCCCTGGTTATCTGCGTATTTGGGAGCGGGGTGTTAATCTTACAGGAACAGCTGTGTGTGGAGGATTAGGTGGTGATGGAGAAGAGAGGAGCGGAGAGGAAAGGGGATGCTTCTGCTAACTGAAAGAGAACCGCTCAGAAATAAACACCAAAGTCCAGCACACACACACACACACACACACACACAGAGCTCGCAGCTGGCAAGAAGTGCAGTCCACTCCAACATTATCGCCGCGGAGCAGCAGCAGGCAGCCGTCATGTTACATTCAAATCAATTCACTGATGAACTCCTTCATGCAAACGCTAAATAAAACCCATTAGTGCCTTCTGAAAACGTTCCTCTTTCTGCTCAGATTGCAGAGCTTTGCATTCATTTATTTATTTATTTACAAAGACGTCAAATTCAGTATGATTGATTTGAACCTAGCATCAACTTTGCTGTACGCTTACTGGCTTGTAAATGTAAGATAGCGCCCGTCCAGCACCGATAAAGATCTCTACATGTTTATTTTTTTTCACAAAGTCCAATCCATCATAAACACACTTTGGTGTACGGCTCTACACCGGTATCGATATCCTGTGAAGTTAGTTATGTTTTCAACCATAAGAGAATTCACAGGAAGGGACTTAATGACAGGAAGTGCTTTTTGAGTGAACTAAACACATTCGAGAGGCTGTTTGGCTTTAGTTTCTATTTTATAACTATACCTACACTTCTGAGTGTGTGTACCTGTGTTTATTTCCTTAAATTCATTCATCATTTTTTTTCCAAACTGCTTAATCCTAATTAGCGTCATAGGGAGGCTGGCGCCCATCTCAGCCGGCTCTGGGCGAAGGCGGGGTTCACCCTGAACAGCTTGCCAGGCCATCGCTGGGCCAACACACAACCATTCACACTCACTTGGTGGTTGGACTACGGCTCATAGAAGCACCAAATTGGGTGGAGAGGTGCAGTATTTCCTCCATTATTCAGACAAATGAAGGGACCCACATGGACCTGATGGGGGCTTTATGTTGTAGTCCATAACTCATGTACCATATATTTTATGTTAGTGCCTCCTGTCGAATCTGACTCTTGGCGACTCTATTCTCATAGGATTTCCTAGGCTGCTTAGCTTCTGAGATCAGACGGGATCGGATCTCCACAGTGTGAAAGGAAGGTCATGTACCATTAATGCTTGCATAAAATGCACAAATTAATTTTTACTCAGTTATATCCACTCATATCTGGGAGATACGATAAACTGAATTTTGTAATCCGTAGTCATGCCATTTAAAAAAAATAAAAAATAACTTTAGCAGCCAGTTAGTGGTTACCACCTGCCTGCAAAGAAAGCATTCTTTTTGCCCTGGTCGGCATGTAGGGTGGCTATTTTTTACATCTTTCAGTGGTGACCCTTTAGGATTAATGTCGTCCCTGATGTTCTTGATGATCCACCTCTTCCTTGGTCTTTCTCTGGGTCTCTTAGATGTAAGCCACCACTTGAGAAACCATTCCAGAGATTTGTCTCTTCTGCCCCCTGTGTCATCATTTGCGCACTCCTTATATATAAGGAGTATGTATGTATGTATTTAATATGTATGTATGTATTTATATATATGCATGCAGTGATCAAAGTGGGATTTAGGGAGGGGCCCTAAACTTCGGTGTTGTGGTGCAGTAGGAAAAATGACGCAAACGATTGCAAAAAACTGCATTGGCTTTATTTTGGCTCACTGGGACGATGACATTGAATTTTCGGGTTCACATAATCAGGAAGTCGGCAAAACAATTAAGTGAAAAGCAGTCATGAGTTTGGCTGAAAAGTTGCAGAATATTGGGAAGTGTGACAGTGATGATGTTCTACAGCATTTTTCATTTCCTTAAACAGAAAATCAAAACTATTACATTATTAACAAGAGCAAATCCCCCAAAGGGCAGCCCCACGTAACCCCCAAAAGGCAATATACCATATTCTGCACCCTCACCCGAAATTAGAACTCTGTAGGTGCTGTAGTTTCAGAGATATCCATGTTTTAATTCTTGATGTTGTGGTAATTAGTCAAAAATTCATTAGTTCCTATCTCACTGATTACGAAGCCATTTGCAAAAATATTTGAGTTCTAGCCATTTTTCATGGGTCCAAATCATTCCTGAAAGTCGAGTCGTGGTGGCTGATTCTGTGTTGAAATGACATGGAATGACCCAAATACAAGGAGAAAATATATCTCAGAATAAGACAAACTAAACAGGATGTGACAATACAGCATCTAAATCATTCTCAAATCTCACTCTGACTAAACTTTTCTCAAAAGAAATTAAAGCACAATCTGTGTCTTGAAAATCTGTGGTTGAAGTGCTATGTATTAAGGGCTCAGGATTACAGCACTAACACACATGGGAACAGCAGCACACACAGACAGTCACATGACCAGGTCATCACACACAAACCCTCACACATGATGCAGTCAAAAAAGCTCCCACATACATCTGTACTCTGACCCATGTTGTGGTCATTTTTCTTTGTGGACAGGCCACACGTCTTTTCAACACCCATTTCTGTGCATATTTTATTGCATTCCATTTGTCCAGAGGAGCACCAACTAAAGAGATAAACATAAGCGCTGACACTGTTTTCCAACGGCTAAATAAATATTCATGAACATAACAATCTCGCCAGTAACAGCCGTAGGTAGCCTGTGGAAACAGCCTCTACCTTTAAGTTGCTCGAACCGTTAACGTTTTGCTATTGGCACATAATCTAAAGCAGCTAGCCAGCCACTTTTATATTTAAATTCTTCTTATTGGCCTGTTTGAATTGTTGAATATTACAAAACTTCACCATCAATGTCAACTCAACTTAATCCACTCACTTTGGCTTAAAAGCCATTTCAAATTCTCACGGATTAGTCCGTGAATCGATGCAGGCGAAATAAGGGCCTGGTGTGATTTGAACCCAGAGTGAAGAGGCATGGACCAATGGGAGGAGGCAGAAGCGCTTTCGGGAGGAGAATTGGTCAGATCGAACGGTCAGAAGAACGTGCTTCCTCTTCCGGAATTGATTTGCAGTTCCAGAAGAGGCAGCACTTTCTTCCACCTCCTGGAAGCGCTTCTGCCCAAGGATAACACTGCGGTGGCCATTCGGATCACCTCACCTATTTCCGTGACGAGAAATAAGACTCGGACATCACGGCCGCCATTTTGCCGTGTGTAGACAACGGTTTATGCTGTATTGTGGTGCGTTTACTGCACTACAGTCATCACAATGCATCAAACGAAAGGGAGCAAAAACAGATCCCTCTGAAATAACGTTATAATTAATTATATAATATAATTTAATTATTTATTTATTTAACTAAGGTGGCGCTCCAGCCCACTTTAACCCCTGTGATACGTATATATATACAGCATATATATATACAGCACGTATCTATCTATCTATCTATCTATCTATCTCTCTATCTATATATATATATATATATATATATATATATATATAAAATTTTTTCCCACATACAATATATTTAGCACTACTTCGATGTATCGAGCACTGTTCTACGGAAAATCGACTCAAGATCTTATATATATATACTATATATGTACAGTACATATAATATGTGTGTGTGTATACATACATATACATACACACATGTATATATATGTATGTATATATGTGTGTATGTATATGTATGTATGTACATATAGATAGATAGATGAATTTAAATCTTGCTTTAGTTTGCTTTTGTCTTTATGTTGCCATGTAGTATATACTAAAATAAATCTTCGCATCAGGCTTGGTAGATGTCGTTGAATAATATATTCCATCTCGGAAATGCTTCAGTGATATGCACCTCACCTTCTGTGAATAACTTTTAATTATCCCAAATTAGTGAACCAATCAGATCACAGTATGATCAGCTGTTCCTGTGTAGTATACGCTAAAGAATAATTTAAAAGTTTTTTCTAAACAAATTGATTGTTGTTTGTTTAACACAGAGGAAACATGCTGGTAAATCATATCATCCTACAGCATCATGGGAATGGTGAAGCCCTCCTACAGTGTCACTGTACCATTGTCCTCATACCTGCACTATCAGCCCTCTATCTATGAAGGTATTTAACAGTACTGCTTGGAGCACTGTTACTGTCTGAATGTTACTGGAGGACCTTCCGCCTGCTTATCTACTTACTGGAGCTTTTGTTGGTGTTGCAGCACCTCGTGTTTTACAAATAATGTATGTATAAAACACTGGTTTAAACTTCAATGAGGTGAGCAGAGACACTGATACAGTTGAGGTGTTAGGAAAGGTCCACGAGAGTAGCTTAATGTGATTGGCTCAGGGAAAAAAGCTACTGTTGAATCCACTGGTGGCTCAGACACTCCAGGACCTTCTGCCAGATGGCAGGAGGGTGAAGAGTCCATGAGAGGGGTGGCAGCCTTGCAGATGCAGCTTTTGTTGTAGTGGAAATGGTGGGGAGAGGATGAATGTTTTGTAAGGGTTGCTAAATTTAGGACATTCAGAACAGTGACGCATCTATTTTGAAAAGAAAAACACTCGTGATGAAAAGGTAGAGCGCTCCTGTCCTGACTCTGTTGGACAGCATTTCAGAAATCTACCACTGAACAAACCACTGAATGATGGCAAATAGTCACCTTTACACCAAATTGTTTTCCCCAGCCACCCATTCTTGAAGCTATGCTGGGCATTGATATGGTTATTGCAGTGTAGCCTGTTGACAATACCCCGTGATTTATCCCCCGCCCTAGAATCCGCCTGGTTTAATTTTCCTGCCAGCCACATGTTGCCTTGTGCTCCCTGCTTCAGTCCTACTTTCCAAATAGTCTCTCTATCGCCTTTCAGCGTAGTCTGGTCACAACAGCAGTGGAAGACAAGGGCATACAACTGAGTCATTCGCTTCAGAGAGACCTCATTCCCCAGCGGGCACCCTTCTTCACAAAACCGTTCCATTTAAACTCCAGACCTTTTCCTCTTCACACAACAGAGAGGGGATTAAAGAGAAATGAGTGTGGCCGTCAAAGCTTCACACCTCACTGTGTGCTATTCAATCTAAGCACCGAAGGCAGAAAGTGCATGTGGTTCTCCTCTTTCTGTCTCCTAGGCAGAACTTCATCTCACCCACGGTTTTAAGTCTGCGCCTCTAAATATGGAGGTTAAACTATTAACAGGTTAGGTTTAAGTCAGCAACAAAAAATCTGCATTGTATTCCCTAATATATTTATTATACACTGTTAAACTGTAGACTGGCGATTGCTTTGACGGCTGGGGAAACTGAGCACTGCTAGCATAAAAATAGCATGACATGAATTTAAGATAAGATTTTTATTGTCGACTGTTGCATGAACAAAGCAATTATAAAAAAGTGCACAAAAGACGACTAAGGTAACTACAGTAAGCTATATATGTGCAAATACTTATATACATACACAAATATACACATACCTATATGTACACATATAGACACATATACATACATACATATATCCTGTATATGCAAACACATATATATCTATATACATATTCACACATTTAGAGATATAGACAGAAGGGTGCATGTTATGTCAAAGGTGCATGATATACACAGGGTGAGATGTGTTGAATGATGGCTATTCAGTCAGTGTGTGTGTGTCAGTGGTGGTGGGGTTGCACGTTTAACATAGTGTCCTGTACCTTTTTATTGAGGGGAGAGGGGACAAAAAGGGCGTCCAGGGTGTGTGGGGTCCCTGATAATTCCACTGACTCTCCTCTGAAGTTTGCCAGTGTAAATGTCACCCACTGCAGGACCTTCCATTCCTCTGCAGTACAGCTGTTGAACCTCACTGTACAGCAGTAGGTCAGGAGGCTCTCGATGGCAGAGCGGTAAATGTTTGTCAGTAGGGGTCGGGGTAGGCGGACTTGTGAGAGATGTTTGTGGTCCAGGTGAAGTAAGCAGTGATGTGGACTCCAAGAAACTTGAAGCACTCCACCCTCTCTACCTCCTCTCCATCAATATAGAGGGCAGAGTGCTCAGTTTGTTTAGATCTCATGAAGTCCATTATCATCTCCTTTGTCTTGGATGTGTTAAGGTCCAGGTTATTGTTGTCGCACCATGATGGTGGTGGTGTCGGCGAATTTGACGAATGAGGGAACAGTCATGTGTGAAGAGGAAGAAGAAGAAGGGGCTGAGAACACACCCCTGTGGTGTTCCGGTGTTCAGGATGAGAGTGGAGGAGATATGGTATCCTATCCCTACGTTCTGAGGTCTGTCGCTAAGAAAGTCTAGTATCCAGGTGCACAGTGAGCTTCTTAGGCCCAGGTTACCCAACTTCTGAACCAGTTTATGTGTTAGAACTGTATTGAAAGTGGAGCTGAAGTCTATGAACAGCATCCTCACATAGGAGTTGCTACTGTCCAAGGCTGTGTGGAGGGCTGTATTGATAGCATCCTCTGTTGACCTGTTTGCTCTGTATGCAAACTGATGTGGATCAAGATCAGCAGGGACGGCAGCCTTAATGTGAGACAAGACAAGTCTCTCGAAACATTTGTGATGATGGGCGATAGTCATTCAGGCAGCTCACTGTGCTCTTCTTCGGCACAGGAATGATGGTAGCTGTCTCGAGGCAGGTGGGAAGCATACATTGCAGTAGTGAGAGGTTAAAGATGGTGGTATAAACCCCCTGCTAGTTGATCTGCGCATGCTTTAAGCACCCTTCCTGTTACCCCATCTGGACCAGTAGCTTTCCTTGCGTTGACTCTGCGGAGGGTGGCTCTGATCTGGTGCTGCTGCAGCTGGATGGGGTCGTCGACCCTCTGTGAAAGAGCAGGGCAGGTGCGTGCCTCTCTGTTGTGCTGGTCAAAGCGAGCTAAAAACTGGTTCAGATTGTCCAGTAGGGTGCTGTCTGAAGAGTCCACTGATGTGTGCGTGTCCTTATTGGGCTGACTGTCGTAAATATGCCATAGAAAGACTGTTAAACCTATGTCCCTTCAAAGCTAGTAAATATTGATTTGAACCCAGAATCCTATAGTGCTTCTGAAATTTCAAATCTTATAGGTCTGATTTGTTGGTGTTAATTAAAATGTTAACCGCAGCTCTAAATGTGCAGTTTCAGATCACAAGTATGTATTAAAGCACTCGTGACAGTACATTACTCTAATACACAAATCTAATCAGTGAATTACTGTATTCAGTGGTTTGATGTTTCTTTATAACACGATTGCTACGCATAACACACCGTCGCTGTGTATAATGGACTGTGAGTACGTATAACACACTGATGCTATGCATAACACACTGTTGCACTGTATAACTGACTGTAAGTACGTATAACACACTGATGCTATGCATAACACACTGTTGCACTGTATAACTGACTGTAAGTACGTATAACACACTGATGCTATGCATAACACACTGTTGCACTGTATAACTGACTGTAAGTACGTATAACACACTGATGCTATGCATAACACACTGTTGCACTGTATAACTGACTGTAAGTACGTATAACACACT
>JAQMYF010000013.1:3269915-3280916 GCA_030014195.1 Neosilurus mollespiculum | reverse complement strand
AGGGACTGGGGAACATAGGGACTGGGGAACATAGGGACTGGGGAACATAGGGACTGGGGAACATAGGGTCTGGGGAAGATAGGGTCTGGGGAAGATAGGGTCTGGGGAACATAGGGTCTGGGGAAGATAGGGTCTGGGGAACATAGGGTCTGGGGAAGATTGGGACTGGGGAACATAGAGTCTGGGGAAGATTGGGACTGGGGAACATAGAGTCTGGGGAAGATTGGGACTGGGGAACATAGAGTCTGGTGTACACAAGCACAAGATAAAATAACTCCAGTGGATGATTCTTAACGAGTAACATATCACAGTTTGTTGCTATTGAGAACCCTGAGATGTAGGAAAGAAGTCTTCTATACTGATACCATGTTCACCCACACACACACACACACACACACACACACACACACACACACACACACACACACACACACACAGGGTTTGGATTAGCGTTGTTAGCAGATTGGCACCTGCAGTCCGAGGTGTTTCTGTGTGGAGTTTGCATGTTCTCCCCGTGCTTGTGTGGGATTTCTCAGGGTCCTCTGGTTTCCTCCTAATGTTGATTAGGCTAACTTGCTGTTCCAAATTGCCCCTAGGTATGGATGAGAGTGTGAATGGTTGTGTGTATGTTTTGCCTTGTGATGGTCTGGCGAACTGTTTAGGGTGTACCCCGCCTTCGCTCGGTACTGGCTGATGTTGGCACAGCCTCCCCGCGACCCTAATGGCAGGATTAAGCAGTTCAGCAAATGATTGAGTGAGAATTAGTTTCAATAAAGGTTGAAGTTTTTAATTACTGTAATTAAATTGGGTTAGGGTGACCTCTGCTCACAGTGTAATGTCCTGTTAACCTTATATACTGTAAAGCACAGTTAACCCTTCATATGCCGCAAAATCTTGTGAAATATTGTATATTGTAATATCTAGTGTGGTGTTTGACCCTTACCTTGTTTATGACCCTTGTTCAGATTTGCTTTTTATTTTGTCTGCTATATTGGTGACCTTGAAGTTCAATATTATTTTTGGACTTTGCAATAAACCTCTCTGGTACAACCTTTATCTTAGGTTTTTGGGTTTTTTTTTTTTTAATTTGCCCCATATGCATTACAGACAGTACTGTACATCCATGCAGGCTCCAAGGATACACTTGGACTGGGGAAAATTATACGTGTTCTGACTGGCAAGTATTCTGATTGGTAAGTTACTTAGAGGTTTTTGGGGTTGTTTTGAGCCACAAAGGGTGAACGAATAGGTGGATAAACCCTCCCAAAATGGACAGTTATGGTAACAGATGAAGAAATGGTTGAATATCAATGGGTGGATTATACATTATCCTTCTATATAGAGATGGGTAATAGTGGATGGATGGATGGATGGAGGAATGTTTGTTTTTGATCCCCAAAATAAACTAAAGAACTGTAGGTATGGATGATTTAATGTGTTGTCCTGTGTGCTTAGGGGCTGGAGGCGTAGTGGTTAGGGTGCTTTGAAGGTAACCTGCGACAGACTAGCATCCCCTACAGGAGGAGTTGAACTCCTAATTGCGCCACTAGGCTCAGGTGTAAAAGCCCAGCAGACTAACCTACCTTACCTCTGTGCACTTAACATCTCCATGACGGTGAAGAAGCCGATGTGTTCTGGAGGGTACATGTGGCACCAGGTGACCATGCATTTTGGATTTGGACAAGTTTTGAAGTTTTGCACTCTGGATGCCACATTCTATCAGAGTTCTGAGGTAGGTCTGTTTCAAACTCTTTCGAAAAGGCATTTCCCTGACTTTCACTTCATCATGCCCTCTCAGAACAATAACTCAAGATCACATCTCTCAGATCAATAGAATAACTCACCAAGCGTGAGCCGAGACACTGGGTCAGGCTGGCTGAGAGATCTGCCCCATAACTCATGGCACATTTGCTGCCATTACTTAACTGGCTGACCCCATTAATATCGCTTCTTTTTTGCCAGCAAGGCACAGGGAGGGGGTATGCAGGCTATGTGTCCAGCTAGGGGACAAGCAGATTTGTACATACGTTCAGTCATCTTCCACAAAATAAAAAAAATAAAGCTCTGAGAAAAATGGAGAAAGAGCTGAGCTCTGAGAGTGGGCATGTTGGTATCAACTTACCCTCCCATCTCCGCTCTGACTGTTTTAGTACCCACTTCCCACTTCCGCAATGCTCGATTAGACAAAAGCTCCATCTGCCACTGTGTTCCAACACAGCTCGGAGAGTATTTCTGGACCCTTGGCCAAAAGGGGTTTAGCACTGCAGGCCAAATATGCCAATAAATTCAATCAATGGCAGCTTTATAACAGGTTGTAAATAGAAGCTCTAGTCATATTTTATGACAACCATCGCTAAATCATTCTGATTGGTATTCCTCATCTACTTCCACTGCTGCTGCTCTCTAATAGCCTGGTGCCACTCCCAGTACATGCTGTTTCTGTGCCTTTCCGCATGCTGGACTGTAAAAGGATTTATTCCCTATGTAATTGTGCTTTTAACAGGCACTACTGTACTGACTTCAATCACCATTTTGAAGCCATAATCGCAAAAGTCTATAGAGGCTAAATGGGGAGGAAGAAGCATTAAACCTGTATTGACAGGTTTCTGATGTATGTTATCTTATTTCACAGGAGTATGCAGAGAGTTGGACTAATTCGGTCCAAAAAAGATTGGTTAAAATAATTCAGCTAAAACCAAGCAGATTTTACCAAATTATGAACGAAAACGTCCAGAAATTGTGCATGTATCATTATCGATAATTTGAGATCCCTGTTTTTGAGCAATAACCAAGCTCTGAATGCATTTAGCTACTTGTTAGCTAAAGGTGCATGCTAACCCACTACAGGAGGCGAAGATCTGTGAGCAATTCCTAGCTAATTCAATACAGGAAGTGAAGATCTGTGAGCAGCACCTAGTTAATTCACTACAGAAAGTGAAGATCCATGAGCAGTATCTAGTTAATTTACTGCAGGAAGTGAAGATTCGTGAAAAGTATATAGCTAGTTTACAGCAGGAAGTGAATATCCGTGAGCAGTATCTAGCTAATTCAATACAGGAAGTGAAGATTTTTAAGTAGTATCTAGTTAGTTCACTACAGGAAGTCTATATCCACACTATACCTATCTAATGCACTACTGGGAGTTAAGATCCATGAGCAGTATCTAGCTAATTCATGACAGAAAGTGAAGATCCGTGAGCAGTAACTAGCTAGTTTACTATAGGAAGTTAAGATCCGTGAGTAGTATCTAGCTAATTAACTACAGGAAGTGTATATCTGTGAGCAGTGTCGAGATCATTTACTACAGGAAGCGAAGTCCATAAGTAGTATCTAGCTAATTCACTACAGGAAATGCAGAACTGTGAGCAGTATCTAGCTAATTCACTACAGGAAGTGTATATCCGTGAGCAGTATCTAGATAGTTTACTACAGGAAGTGAAGATCAGTGAGCAGTATCTAACTAGTTAACTATAGGAAGTTAAGATATGTTAGCAGTATCTAGCTAATTCCCTACAGGGAGTGAAGATCCACAAGCAATATCTAGCTAGTTCTCTAGATGAAGTGAAGATCTGTGAGCAATATCTAGCTAATTTTTTACCGGAAGTGTAGGTCTTGATTTTTTATTTATTTATTTTTATTTTTTTTTTTACGTAAGACGTTGCAGCTGCCAAAGATTAAGCCTTATAGGCACAAGTCACCAATATACCCTCACTCACCCACTTATTTGTCAAACTACTTAATCCTATTGGAGGCTACAGGTAGGCTGAAGCCTATATCAGCCGACACGCGGCGAAGGTAGAGTACACCCTGGACAGCTTGGCAGACAACGCAGGTCAACACACACAACCATTCACACTCACACATAGGAGCAATTTGGAACAGCTGATTAGCCTAATGTGCATGTCTTTGGACTGTGAGGGGAAACCAGAGTACCCAAAAGAAACCTACGGAAGCTCAGGGAGAACGTGCAAACTCCACACAGAAATGCACAGGACTCGAACCTAAGACCATCTTGCCGTGTTTGAACGTGATATCCACTGTGTTACCGCAGTTGATGCACTCACGTTACAGGCTACGTGTTTGTGAGTCGTCGGTATATAAATATCACACTGTGAAGAGATGTTTTTCTTTCCAAATATCACCTCTCAGGGGTTCTGTGACACTTTCTATATACTATAAATAGATATATTTATCATGCCACAATCCAACCTTAAAACCAGTGGTCTATATGATGTGTATATCTATTATATCTCTATTCAGTTTCCTTAGGAATTAGTTTGCTTTTTTTTTGTAAAGAGTAGTGATTACTTGTAATTAAGATAATAAGCAATAAATAGTTCTCTTGTGTGTACTGTACATAGGTGTTTTCTCTGCTGTAGGCTTTATGGAGCGGTTCACAGAGTGCAGTGAGTGCCATAATCCATAATTTATATACGGCTGTGGATTGTGATGTCTTATTCATATGGAGTGAGTAGTAAAGTCATGCTTCAGTACCATTCTCAGTCCAGTCTCTCTTTGGTCTTCAAGCTTCACTGCTCCTCCTTACACTAAGGAGACAAACAATTAGAGCAGGCCTAGCATCAGTACCTGAGGTTTCCCTGTGTGGAAGTTAGATCTGCTGATTTGAATTTAATTTGTATTTGTATTTGTGCTTTAAGGTGTTTGAAAGTTCTTTGAATACAGCCTCACTTCACATCGCCTCATCTTGAAAAATCTAATGTTTTATTTTTTTTTTGGATCCCTTATGAACCTGACGCTGAATAATTACCACGTTTTCTGTTTTTTTACCCTGGGAATTCTGGTTCATTTAGTGAAGTTTGAAAATTGTTTCCAAGTCCTGAAGAATTCCAGATTGACTGATCCCTCATCCTTTGAAAATGACTTTTGTCCTTTTTTTTGGCGCAGTGGTTAGCATGTCTGCCTCACAGCAAGAAGGTCCTGGGTTCGAGTCCCAAACTAGGTGAGGGCATATCTGTTTATTCTGTTTAGGGAGTTTGCATGCACCCAGGTCTCCACACAAGTACATCAGGCTCATTAGCTGTTCCAAATTGCCCGTAGGTGTGGCTGTGTGTGTGTGTTTGTGTGTGTGTGTGTGTGTGTGTGTGTGTGTGTGTGTGTTCACTAATGTGAAGTTACATAACAGTTATGTCTTTTATTTTAGAATAATGTCTTAAATGTTTTTTTTGTTTTTTTTGGTGAGTGACGGACACCATCAGGGCTATCTGCCACAAACAGATAAGAGGCAAAGCACTCCCTGTGTTTATTTTTTAGTCAGATATATTTTTTGATATTCTTACCCCAACTCACAGCATATAAAAGTAAACAACAGAACTGCCATAGGCAAACATGTACACTATGGGGACGGCCAGATTCAGTGTCAGCAACTTGTCCACATGTCTAAATATTACGGCCATATTTACATTAGGGGCTGTGCTATAGCCTCAATATATCAGAGAGAGATAATAGGGGATGGAAATGTCTTTTTTTTTTTTTTTTTTCTTCCAAATGTTATATAATGTAACATAAAAGCAAGAGACGATTTAAAGGTGCTGTAATAGAGGTTCTTGGTTCTTTCTTCCACACATAACCTGGAAAATACTTAGCAGCAGCGACAGCATACCTGCCGTGATGGTGAAGCTTGTGTTGTTTTTATTTCTTGTAAAAGAAGGCCTGTAGTATAAAACATCATCATCATCATCATCCTTTTTCTGAACCACTTAATCCTACTACTTGGGCCACAGGGAGACTGGTGCCTGTCTCAGCCGACACTGGGCAAAGGTGGGGTACCCATCCACACCTGGGGGGAATGTAGAACGGCCATTTAGTCTAACGTGCATGTCTTTGGATTGTCAGAGGAAACCGGAGTACCCAGAGGAAACCCACACAAGCATGGAAAGAGTATGCAAACTCCAGACAGAAACGTCCAAGCCTAGGACTCAAACCCAGGACCTTCTTAATTAAGGAGGATGTGCCAACCCCTATAGCACCGTGCCGCTCGTGTGGATAAATTGATTCAAGATATTCCGCCGTCTGCAACAAAATTTCCAGTTTCAGGCAACTCGAGTCTCCCATGTGTGCTGGGCGTAAAGGTAGCTGTGGATCCTGGGGGCGGAGCTTCATGCACACGGTCGATATTTATTGAAATATCAGACCTGGCTCTCTGTTAGAGACCTGATTTTCAAATCTTACTTAATACACCTGAAAATATGCTACATAATAAAGACTAATGTAATGAATGACTGATTCAAAAGAAATAAATCCAACATTATTCTAATAAACTGTTGCATGAAAAGTCTTCAGAGTTGTAATTATCACATAACCTGCGGCAAATATGGTTTAATAAAATGATACGGCGTGGCACGGTGGCGCAGTGGATAGCACATCTGCCTCGCAACAGGAAGCCCTGGGTTTCGATGCTCGGGCGATTGTGTGTAAAGTTTGCATGTTCTCCCCGTGCTTGTGTAGGTTTCCTCCAGGTACACCGGTTTCCTCCCACAGTCCAAAAACATAAACATTAGGCTAATTGGCTGTTCTAAATCGCCCCTAGTTGTGAGGGAGAAAGGTTGTATGTGTGTTTCTGCCCTGTGATGGCCTGGCGAGCTGTCCAGGGTGTACCCCGCCTTCACCCAGAGCTGGCTCCCCGTGACCCTAATTAGGGTGAAGTGGCTTAAAAAATGAATGAATGAAAGTTCTACTCAAAGTTCTATTCTGCAAGAAGGTCCTGGGTTTAAGTGCCGGGATCAGCTCTGGCGTTTCTGTGTGGAGTTTCTCATTGTCTCCGTGTACTTGCATGGGTTTCCTCAAGGTAATTTCATTCCCTCATTTCCTAAGTCGCTTAATCCTAATTGGGGTCGCGGGGAGGCTGCCGCCTATATCAGCCGACTCTGGGTGAGGGCGGGGTACACCCTGGACAGCTCGCCAGGCCATCACAGGGCAGAAACACACATACAACCTTTCTCCCAAGCTCACTTAAAGTGTATTCATAACTTCAGCTATTTAAAATAACAACAATAATAATTTCTTAAAATGAGCAATGTTTGTGGTTACGGTTACAGAAATCTAATGAGATTTGAATATTAATGCATTAAATTTCAGTTTTAAAGGCTCACTCCGAGTGCGGCTCTGTGTGTTTAGATCCATTTAAACACGAGCTTTGTTTACTGATAAACCAGAAGACGGTTAATTGTAAAAGGCAACCTCACAGTTTATAGCTTCGCTGCTTTCCAACATACCCTGCGGTGCTTTTGGTTTTGAAATGCAGCACCTGGTACATCGACCCTGGATTTTATTTATTTATTTGTTAAAGCTCAATTGCCCTCTGTTCATCAGCTTTAATGAAATATTTTCTCCCACTGTATTTGCCGAACGAAAACGAATAAGCCGAGACATTTAACAGCTAATAATAGTTCAGTCACAGCGGTTGTTAGTTGCCGAGCCGTGATTGTGGTGAATTTTAATCGGAATGTTAATCACAGGCCAGATGGCAGCAATGCTGGAGAATTATTCCAAGCCGCATTACAGTCAATTCAGGAAAAGACAAACAACCAAATACAGATTTACCAACCTTCTGAAAGAGGAGCGATCTGGGAAGCGAGGGGGGGGTAAAGGGTTAGGAATGAATGTTTAAATTAGGAGTGCAAATAGGAAGAAAATGAGATGGAGATCAGATTATCCATCGTCGTGTCTCGAGCCAGCTTTTAAATGAGGGATTGGTGGCGAGTGCCCCCTCTCTCAGACTCTCGCTGTGAATAAAACCCATTTTCATGGTGTGTCTTCAAGAGCTTTCCTCTCGAGCAGAGTGACTGGAAAGAGTTTCGCTCTCTGTTTACTCTTTTATTATGAAAGTGGTTTATTCTATTTTCAGTGACTCGTTGGTGTTGCCGTTACTGCCTGCCCGCTTCTTCTGCCTCACGCACAACAAATAAATTATACAATCACACACTTTCTGATTACTTCTATCCCACCTAGTCACTTGTGATGGTTTCAGATTCATATCATTTTTATTTATTTATTTATTTAAATTTTGGTAGAGGATGTGTTTCTGTGTTTTTATTTAGACTATGTGACACCCCGTGGAAATCTCTTTGCCGGATGAGGTCCGGAAAATTCTGTAAATTTATGTTAGTAAATAAAACTTGAACTTCAACTTGAATTAAAAAAAAAAATGGAATGCTTTGAACTTTTTTTTTTAATGTTTATCAAACCTTAAATTGTAATTTATAATCTAATCGAAGAAATTAAACAAATAAGGAAATATTAATTATTAAACACGGTGGTGCAGTGGTTAGCACATCCGCCTCACAGCAAGGGTCCGATTCCCGGGCTCGGGGTGTTTCTGTGCAGAGTTGTTCTCCCCGTGCTTGCGTGGGTTTCCTCCGGGTACTCCGGTTTCCTCCCACAGTCCGAAAACATGCACAGTAGGCTACCTGGCTGTTCCAAATCGCTCCTAGGCGTGAGCATGAATAGCTGTAGGTGTGTTGGCCCAGCGATGGCCTGGCGAGCCGTTAGGGGTGTACCCCGCCTTCACTCCGAGTCGGCTGAGATGGGCACCATTCTCCCCACAACTATAATTAGGATTAGGCGATTTGAAGATAAATGAATGAATAAATATTAAACACCTAATAAATAAATAAATAAATAAAAATCACACTCATTCACTTATATGGTGAATTGATTTATCCTACTACTAGGATCGCAGGGAGGCTTGATGCGATCTCAGATGACTCTGGGCGATGGCGGGGTACACCCTGAACGGCTCACCAGACCGTTGCAGGAAAAAAACACATGCAACTATTCACACTCACACCTAGGGGCAATTTGGAACAGCCAGTTACCCTAATGTGTGTATCTTTGGACTTTGTGAGGAAACTGGAGTACCTGGAGAAAACCCGTGCAATCACAGGGAGAACATGCAAACGCCACACAGAAACACCCCGAGCCCGGGAATCGAACCCAGGCCACTGCTCCTCTTGCTAGCCAAAATAAAAATTAGGTAAATAAATAAGAATGAGAGATCTACGTCGCGGTGGATGTGACACGTGAAAGCAGAGGACGGGATCGGTTCTACCAGTCACTGTAGTGGGATCGGGCTCGTTCGTCTTGATGTAGTCCTGAGATACAGGCGTCTCCACTGGTTTGGGCATGTGCACACCTGCACTGAAAATATTGTGGGCCTCAAAGTGAGGGCATCAAGAAAGTAAGACCATGCAAAACATGTAACATCGGTCACATCCACTAGTTTGTGAATGACGTGAACCGGATAGTGAGTGATCGGTCAGAGCCTTTTAAAAAAAGCAAACAATCCCAGAATCCTGTTTTTGACACCTCTGCAATCAACAGCCAGGGAATATTTAGTGCTGTTGAAGAGACTGAAAATATAGCAATAAAATGTGACTTTAATTTGGTACGTAAATGGAACTTTATTGCATCTAGTGGTGACTGATGGGGCACACATCACTCCAAATAAATGTCTCTGTGTAAATGGTTTAGCCACAGAGCCATTGTGTCTCTCTCTCTCTCTCTCTCTCTCTCTCTCTCTCTCTCTCTCTGACTCACTCCCTCCCCTTCTCTGCTTATCTCCATCCTGCACCCTTGTTCCATTTGTCTGTGCTTGGGCTGTGTTTAGGGGTTCTTGTCTGAGGGTGATAAGCTGACAGGCCCTCCGTACCCCTGTACTTCACCTCCAGGCGAGTGCAGTGGCTCGGGCTTCTTTCCCAGTATTTGCTGCTCGCTTGCCCGTTTCTCTTCCCACAGAGCACACTCCAGACCATCACTTCTCCCTCCTTCATCTTCATTTTGTGGGTGCAGTAATAGAGGTAAGAACGGATCCGGGCAGTGAATCCATCCGCGAGCCGTTGAGCTAAATGCTCTCTAGGGATGCTAGACTGAGACATTACGGACACTAACTGCAGCTCTGACTGCGCAGATTAATGCTTTTGTCTTGGATAATGTTACACTTGAGTCCGAGCTCATCATGTCTTCATCATATCTCAGCAATTCCATCGCACCTCATAACAAATAGTCAGGCGAAGTTTCATGAACAGATTTTTTATGCATGCCCAACGTACTTCGAGTATATTTTCCACGTATTTCCCGCTATGATTCCAGCGGAATTCCGATATCTATTCCGACCTTTTCCAAAATAACATATGTCCTGGATAACCCATGTATAATTTCTATGTGATCTATGTGATATATACGGCATGATGCCAGTGTATTTCCAAGATAAATCCAACAATGCATTTCCAAAATATTTTCAAGTAACCCCAAAAGGATTCCCCAACTTAACCCTCTGTGTATTTTTAAAGTATTTCCAGCATATCCCATATTTGGTTTAACAATTTTTTGGGGATTATTCTGTTTTGTTTAATTTTATTTTCATGATAGACACACGTAAGTTCCAAGTCACATGTGAGGAGCTGCAGAGCTGTGTAATGACGTCTCCTTAACTCGTACAAAATTATATTCTATTCGAAAGTGTGTGTGTGTGTGTGTGTGTGTGTGTGTGTTTGTGTGTGTGTGTATACTGTGTATGTGTGTATATATATTCTATATACCAAAGCGTGCAGTGAAGAATATACCCCACCACTTCTGTCTAAAAGGGCTCCTAATAAAAAGAAGTAAAAAATGTCCTTTGTGCTGTGTGTTCCAAATTATTATGCAAATATGAGTTTGGTTTATTATTGGTTTTGCTGATTGTTACTCACTTTTATTTTTTTTTCTATTGCAAATACTTATTCACAATATTATTTGTCAGTTTTGGGATTTTTTTGTACCATATTTTCCACAAAAAATCTTATTTAATAGAATTTGAGTGTTCCCGATTATTATGCGTCAAACCAAAAATAAAGAAAATGATGATATCAAGCAAACAACGATGGGATTTTATTATTACAATAACAAGTGTCACCTTATCAGTACTGGTAATAATTAGTGTTGTTATTTTAATGATATTTAAATGGAAAAGGACACTTTATACCAAAATGTAACCACCTTTACAAA
>JAQMYF010000013.1:3257673-3269815 GCA_030014195.1 Neosilurus mollespiculum | reverse complement strand
ACTGACAAATAATAGAGTGCATACATATTTGCAATAGAAAAAAAATTAAAATGAAGTAACAATCAGCAAAAACATTTTGAAAATAAAACAAACTCATATTTACGTAATAATTTGGAACACAGTATAATGTTTTGGTGAAAATGTTATGATTGAGTGAGCGAATGAATGAATGAATGAATGAATGTTCTATGATTTAAAAACTAGTCATATATAAACTCTTTTAGTGTTACTTGCTACCTTCAACCCATGTATTTGCACTATAGTTTTTACATATTTTTAGCATATTTACAATGTGTAGCAACTTCGGTATATATTCCCAGTATCATCCCATACTGCTGCATAATTTCTGAGCCTCTTCATATTACACACGTATTTCATATTTTCAATGTAACATCAATCAAGAATAATTTGCAATATTTCCAATAAAGAAGACAAAGAACAAGATCGCGGATAGAAGTGGCTGAAATAAGCTTCCTTTGCAGGGTGGGAGGGCTCTTCCTCAGAGATAGAGTGAGAAGCTCGGACATCTGGGAGGAGCTTGGAGTAGAACCGCTGCTCCGCCACGTTGAGATGAGCCAGTAGAGGTGGCTCGGGCATCTGATTAAAATGCCTCCTGAACGCCTCCCTGGTGTGATGTTTCAGCCATGTCCAACTGGGAAGAGACCCCGAGGTCGACCCAGAACACATTGGAGGGACTATGTTTCTCGGCTGGTCTGGCAACGCCTCGGTGTCCCCCCTGGAAGACCTGGAGGAAGTGGCTGGGAAGAGGGACGTCTGGACCTCACTGCTAAGACTGCTGCCCCCGTGACCTGACCCCAGATCAAATTTTTTTTTTTTTCCTTCACAATAATGTCATCCCAATACAATGCCAACAAATCTAAATATATTTATTATTATTATTATTATTATTATTACTTATATATTTTTTTACATATTTCCGGAATGACTCTAATTTAATACAGTATTCCCTTTCCTGCATGGGTAATTTATTTTTTGGATATATTTAATAAAACATTTAGCAGCTTATTCTGAATAAACTTATTGGACTGTCACTAATTTTTAATGCCTGTGTGTGTGTGTGTGTGTGTGTGTGTGTGTGTGTGTGTGTAAAATGTTTGTTGTAAAATTGCATGGCTTCGTTTTCTTTCATCTTCCCGGTTGTGTCACCACTGAGGTCCTCAAATGCCTGGTGTCCTTGGAAAGCTCTGGCGTATTGTGGGGCTCTATTGTTACAGCGCCAAGAGGACTGCAGGTTGACCTTAAGCAATGCTGTGGTACAACAATTAGAATGATAAGCAGGTACACAGGTGTGCTGAGGTGAGGATAGAGCTTCATGCAGACTCGGTCACTTTTTATTGCTGTGATAAAGCCCTTTTTGTCTTGATTTAGGCTGGAAGTGGTCTGGTGTAGCACATCCCCTTGTGCATTTATCCTCGTATCAGATTCTCTGCGATTTTATTATTATTTTTTTTCTACTTTTATAGGGAAACAGGTGCAGAAAGATTTTAATTTCACCCCTGGAATATTGGACCAATGTTTGGAAGACATAAAAGATTAGTGAAAAATGGTGTGTGTGTGTGTGTGTGTGTGTGTGTGTTTGCTAAGCGAGTAATATGTTTAAGAGAATGATGAATTAGTGTTAGAGAGAGAGAGAGAGAGAGAGAGAGAGTGTGTGTGTGGTGCAACATGCCCTTAGAGCTTATGTGTGGATTTACAATATTAATATTGTGGTGGGTATAAAAATTACAGACTTAATCATGGCTTCAGTCAGAAGCTGTAATTAGGACGTTAACGCTGCACTTGGTGTGTGTGTGTGTGCGTGTGTGTGTGTGTGTGTGTGTGTGTGTGTTTGTTATGAGCTGGCTCTCTGAAGCATCCGTTTTATGTACTCTGTTTAATCCACCTTGTCCCTGCAGCACTCATGAAGCAAAACACTAATTCCTGCTCTTCACTTTTTTCGATGCCTTAAACATTTAGAGGCTTCTGGAGTTTGGAAACCCTGGCCGTACACCTCCATTATCGAACAAGTATGCAGTGTATAACATCTGTAAAGATTCTGACAACCTCAGGCATTCGGCCTCGTTCATCAAACTGAATATGAAGGATTTATTCGTTCACAGGAGCCCCAAGAAGAAATATGGTTAAAAAGTCAGTTTATTTGGGAGTTAAAAAAAGGATCCAGTGGTCTGGAATTTGTGAAAATTTGCATATGGTACTTACTTCGTTGAATTTGACTGATGAATTTGAATCACAAGATTGTGTCTTTTTTAATATCCAGATTACCCTATCATGCTTAAATCACATTTATTTTAAATCCACAGACAATAAAGTTATTATAGTACAATAACTTGTGCACTGCGATGGCTGAGTTGCATTATTGGAAAACTTGGCACATGTTTGCGAGGTGCACTTTTAGTGCTCTGTGAGTGGTTTAGTGGGTGTGGCTAAATAAAATCGTAATGCTGTGTTAACATGCTTTGTAAATATGGCTGATTTTGTGTTTACTCCATCATTAGTAAGATCAGCTGGCAAAACATGTCCCGCTTTCTAAATATATACACATTACTGTGCATTCCTATACTTTTTTCGACACCTGTTCCACGCCAGATGACCTGCGTTTTAGCTGTGTTAGGCTACTGTGCTATTTACACTCATTATCTTTAGCTGTGCAGGACTGTGGTGAAATGTGATCAGCTGTGCTTGGCTTTGTTTAAACAACCACCTATGGTAAACTGTGCTAACCTATGAAGATCTGTGTTTGTGATGGTTCGTAGCAACCTTAGATAGGCTCTGCTTGGCTGTGGTGGGTAACAGTGAATTTTTTGACTCTTTTTATTACTGGGTAATAGTGCATAGGTAACTGTGTTTGGCTGTGCTGAGTAATGCTGAGCTGGGTTTGCAGGTTTGGGGTTCTTGTAAACTTTGTTTGACTGTGCTGGGTTATTTTGAGCTGTGTATGAGTCGGATGTGTGATGATAGACTGTTTGTGCTGGGTTATGACAAACTGTAACTGGCTGAGCTGAGTAATAGCAGTTTGTGTTTGGCTGTGCTGACTAATGGCAAACTTTGCTTGGCTCTTCTAGGAATTGACAAACTGTTGTTGGTTGTACCAAGTAATGGCAGTCTGTGGTTGGCTCTGCTGAGTAATGGTAAACTGTGTTTGCCTGTGCTGAGTAATATTGAACTTTGGTTGGATGTGCAAAGTAATGGTGAACTGTGTTTTGCTGTGCCAAATAAAAATGAACTGTGCTGTATTGAGCAATGAAGAACTATGCTTGACTGTGCTGCATAATGGTAAACTTATGTAATATTATATATTATATAAATACTGAACTGTGGATGTGCCATGTAATGTTGAACTGTATTTGGCTGTGCCGAGTAATTAAGAACTGTGCTTAGCTGCGCTGCACAATGGCAAACTGTGTTTGGCTATGCTTGGTAATGCCAACTGTGGTTGCCAGCACTGTGTAATGGCAGAATGTGTTTGGCTGTGCTGAGTTATGGCAGACTTTGTTTGGCTTTTTTCAGGTAATGGCAATCCATGCTTGACTGTGCCGAGTAATGGTGAACTGCTTGGCTGAGCTGAGTCATGTAGAACTCTGTTTATCTGTACCAAGTAATGGTGAACTGTGTTTGGCTGTGCCAAATAAAAAAGAACTGCTTGGCTGTGCTGAGCAATGAAGAACTATGCTTGACTGTGCTGCATAATGTACATAAAACAACATAAACTGTGTTTGGCTATGCTTGGTAATGCCAAACTCTGGTTGCCACCACTGTGTAATGGCAGGATGTGTTTGGCTGTGCTGAGCTTTTCCAGGTAATGGCAAACTGTAGATAACTGTGCTAAGTAATAGCAATCTATGGTTGACTGTGCCGAGTAATGGCAAACTGTGTTTGGCTGAGCTGAGTCATGTAAAACTGTGTTTGGCTGTGTTGAGTAATGGCAAAATGTGTTTGGCTGTGCCGAGTAATCGTGAACTCTGCTTGGCAAACTGTGTTTGATTATGATAAACCCGTATTAGGTTCTGGTACTCTACTGTACTCTTCTGGTGTAAACTGTGTTTGTCCTTGATTAATTTTGGTGACCAATACAGTAATGTGATTGCTGATGATGTGACCTGTGTACAGCTGTCCTTACCTTGCCTTTGTTTATACATTGTGTTGACCGGTGTTGGCTGTGCTGAATTACTGTGACCTGCATTAAGATGTGATGGCTTCTGGTGATCTGTGTTTAACTGTGCATTGCTGTTGTTCACAGTGTTCTTTGCTGGGTAATCACAGACTGGCTGTGTTAGGCATGGCTGTGTTTTGGTGAGCCTTACTTGGCTGTGGTGGAGTTTGCTCACATGCAGTCCAGGGTTATGGTGAACAGACTTCAACTTAGATATGCTCTGCTTGGCTGTGTTCAGCTGTGCTGAGTTTGGCTTCGAGGGGAGCTGTGCCTGTGGAGAGCTGGGTCTTGTTGTAGGAAATTTTCTGGTTGTTCATTGAAAAATATGTTCAGCTGATAAAATTAGTGGTGTTACCAGATCCATCTACTTCCCCTCTCCTCTCCTGTTTCCTTCTCCCACTTATCCCCCAACCTCCAACCCCCCCATCACACACACAAACACGCATGCACACACAGCTCATTTTATATAAACTCCTGCATGTCACTGCAGTGGGGTGGTGGAGTGAGTGCGTGAGAGAGAGATTGAATTCCCACAGAGAGCCGGAGAGCGAGAGACTAGCGGAGGCAACGTTTGCGGGCAGCAGACAGGGTACAAGCTTGTGTGTGTGTGTGTGTACAGAGTAAGACGCACGTGTGTGTGCGCGGTGTGTGTGTGTGTGTGTGTGTGTGTGTAAGTGTAGTAGGCAGCGCTGTGCTGTGCCATATGTTCTGCCTGCCTCTCGTTTCTTTGCTCTCACGGATGATAAGGACTTGGTGGCTGGGTGCGATGGGGATGCTCTGAGAAACAGCTCTCGCTCTCCTACTACCTCTGGCAGGGAGAGCTTGGCAGCTCACAGCAGCGTGGCAGAGATACACACACACACACACGGTTTCTGTAACGTGACCGATGACAGAACACACTCGGCAGTCACCGCGCGCTCCCGGCGCCAAGCTGAGCTCCACGGACAGGTGAAAAACCCAAACTCCTGGAGATGTTCCTCAGGAGGGCTTTTGGATTCTTGGTGCCTCTGTTTCTCCTGCTGCTTCTCTCACTTCCTCATCCGTCCTTCCAGGGCAGGGTTAAGGGCAGATGGAACAAGGGGGGTAAGTCATGTATCTTAATAGCTCCTCCTCTGGGTTCATATGTTGGTTATGTTTGGTTATTTTTCCATCTGTGAGCTAGTGAAAGTGCTTGCATTGTTGCGCACGTTTTGATGAACTTGTCTCAAGAGGGACCATGCTTCATCGGAGCTCCCAAATACTTTTGCTTGCTGTGTGATTTGGGGAATTTCTTATCTGTGTATCGGATGATGAAAGTTGACCTCTTGCATTATGGTCATTTTAGACAAGCTGCTATTTTTGCATTCTGTCTCATCAGCACCGGAGCTGTCCTGTCCAGAGCGCAAACACAACTTTTCTTTCTTTCTCTCTCGCTCAATAGAAGGTCAAAAGGTGACAAAACTGTCTCTGCTTAAAGATCTGAGATGATACTAATACATCAGTGGGTACAACCTTTTGTCTCACCGTTGTGAATTTTGGGTTAAAGCATTTGCTCACCATGCATGTCAAGAGGTGTTAATAATTAATGCCCCCCCTCCGCCCTCGTCACCAAGGGCTGCTCTGCCTCCTTATGTCTTATCCTCTTTGTTGGATTAAGGAGACTAGAAATCTTAACATGTGATGCTGGGTGGCAGATGAGTGGGCACAGCAACCCGTCTCTGAATCCCATTTCTCTTGGCTTCCACTGGAAATTTAGGAAACCTGTGCCGAGATCCTTCAGAAGTTCCAATGTGAGCACCGAGGTCTCACTGGGACTTGGGTTACAAGTTCATTCATCATTTGTCTTTTGCTTTTACTTAATATTAAAACAAGTTGTCCAGCTTGCCATGAGTTTATAAGATACAGAAAATCATTAAATCAGTTCAGACAAAAATCGTATTGCTGTGTAATATGCGGACTTGCGATTCGCATAGTTGTGAATGTATACATGCTATTTTGAGCGTATGCTATAAGCACATTTACATTGTAATGTATGTCAACATGAAGTGCCCTGTTCAATCCTGAACCATTTACTCAAAACGGTAAAAAGTTTGAATGTGCAGTGCTACATACTTTTTACCCTCCATGGCAATGGTTTTGGCAAAACGCTAAAACGTGGGGTTGGGGGGTCTGTGGCTGAAGATGGAGGGCCACTGAGCTCTATACTGAACTGGAGGGCTCAATCATTCATTCATTCATTTTCTAAGCCGCTTAATCCTAATTAGGGACGCGGTGAGGCTGGTGCCCATCTCAGTCGACTCTGGGCAAGGACGGGATACACCCTGTACAGCTCGCCAGACCATTGCAGCTGAAGTGATCAATAAGTTGAAGTCATCAGCTGCCATGTTGGTCCTCCCTATCAGCTGTCAGTTACAACAGTAAATAATAAAATAACGCAGCAAGTACAACATGATTTATTTTTGTGATTTGGAAATGCAATAAATAGCCAGTACTTATACACTGGCTTTTTGACAGGTTATTTTTGTAGTGGTTATGGTGCTGGGCTCATGATCAAGGGGTCGTGGGTTCGAATCCCCATTAGCCTCCCCACCGTGCTAAGACCCCTGGGCAAGGTTTTAACCACAAGTGTGCCTCTGTCCACCCAGCATTATAAATGGGTATCAGTAAAAGTACTGGGTAGGGAACCTCCGATGGACTAGTACCACATCCAGGAGGAGTCTACAGAAACAGCCTTCCCACCAACCCTACCTTAAGTTGGAACCTTGACGGCTTGTTTTTGTTTGCTAAGTGAATGAGTTGGAAGGACAAATATGTTGGTAGCGTGGCTTCAATCATTGGAGGTTTTGTTAATAGCAAATCAGCACCCCAGCTCTATTTAGAGCTCATTGATATTATGGTGTTCATAATTACCTTTGCTAGGCATAATTTGACAATTACCTGGGAGTATCAATATGTCGACCATGAAACTTTAATGCCATGCGTGTGTGTGTGTGTGTGTGTGTGTGTGTGTGTATATATACAGTATATATATATATATATATATATATATATATATAAATACTGTGAAAAAGTTTTAGGCACATGCAAGGGCATGGCATAGAGCAACGATGCCTTATATTTACATATAAATAATAACATTGCATTATATATAAAGATATATAAATATAAAGAACAGTAAACAGTAATAAATGAAACTAATTCAATATTATACTATTATGACAGACTGTCATCATTCTCGGTAAGTGAGATGACAGTTCTGGTTGACGTAATGAAACCACTTCCAGTAGGTGCATGACTTGCAGTGCTTGATTTTAGATAACATTACTTGTAGGGTGCATAACATTAGAGCATATAAGTACATACACACAACGTGCAACAGGGGTCCTTTCTTATCCTAAAAAAAAGGGCCGGTATGGGTGCGGATGGTTCAACGAGAATAAGTAAAATAGTTTTTTGCTTTTTTGTGCTTATGCGCTTCCTCATACCCAGGTGTGGAGTGCTGTGTAAACAGGTGTGTACACAGGTGTGAGAGCTAATATGCGGTTGTGAATACACTCGTGTGGGCGTGAACGTTGCCATGGATCAAAGCTGAATGCCGTCATATTGCTCTAATAAATGAGATTCTACTGTATTAGCAAAGACTTAAACTAAGGTTGATTAGCAGCGATGCTAGTGGCATTAAGGAGCCATTTTCTTTTAGTGTTTGGAACAGGGTGGTTGGCGTGACCTCGCCAGTCAGTATCACTGAAAATAAAGTGTAAAAAATATTTCAAAATTATTTTTTTTTCCCTTGTGATATTCAAAATATTCTGATCATGTGATCAGGTCAAATATTTCGCTGGGGTATATGTGCTGAGGTAAGAGTGTTGAGTGAGTTAATAAAATGAAACGTACATTTTGGGTCATCTATAATGGACAACTTGTGGAAAGTGTAGCAGAAGTGAGCTGAGTAAATATTACTGAACTTCTACTTTACACACAAACTAGGGAATGTTTTGTAATATCACTGGGAAACAAGCAGCAACACAATCACCATGTCCTTGAACACTCCCCATGCACAGCATGAATGTGTATAATTTAAATATTTCAAAAATATATCTCTGCAATGAGCAGTGAAACCCCTCCTGAAAAAAAACCCAAAAAAAAAACCATATGAACCATGTCAATTTGGTGTACTCAATTATTTTAATCAGTTCTGCAGAGTGCAGCAAATATATGTGAAATCTTTGGTCTGTGGTGAGATGGAGGGCGCTGACCTCCCGCAGATCTATTAGGGTACATTTAGCCGAGCAGTCCATGAGAACTGGAGGAATATCTGGATTATGGTTCCATCATACACTTCAAAAGCGGTAATTTTACCCATGGATATGATACGATCAACTCAAAATGGATGCATATTTCTGGATATAGTGCTATTACCTGCAGGAAATGGTGTTGAACACAAGAATCCAGGTTTACGTATGTGTGTAGGTGGACGTGTGCTTCTGGAACAAGCTGGCACTTTTCCTAATCATAGGTTTAATTTATTTTTCTCACTACAATATGATTTTTTTATGCAAATGCTAATACGACTGCACTAAAATATACACTTGGTGTAAAGTTACTGGGATTTTCATAGCACATTTCTCAATCCTGTCTTATTTGAATTAATTCCGAATTATTTATCTGATGGAAAAACCCATCAGGTGTGCCTAAATTTTAGCCAAGAAGAATTTTTTTTTTTTTTTATATCTAATCCGTCTACATAAATATTAAACAATTCTTGCAAGCTAAGTGTGATTACCTCACATAGTGAACCCCACAATTATTTATTTATTTAGTGAGTTGTTTATTTATTTATTTAAGGATCATGGTATCCGATAGGTGCACATAATTGGAAGCCGTGCATGAAGCACCGCAGGTAGGATGCCCCAGAGTGGTACATTTTTGTATTTTTGCAACACAAATCAATTCATTACTCATTCATAGAAAAACAAGCTTTCAGTTAAGGAGATATTTAGCAAATAATGTTTCCTTAGCAACAATTGTTTACCATAGCAACCAGACCCATACTGCCTAAAAGACTTTTCAAAGCTCTTTCCTATGACTAGACCTAGAGACATCCATTCTCTATCCTAAGTTATGGAAAAAAAAAAAAAAAAAGTTTCCATGGCAGCCAAATGCACTTTTTCTAAAAGCCTCTCCAAAGACCTTTCATGTGAACCTAATATCCAGCGTTATAAATGGTTTTGGAGCTACAACTTAAGCACACAAAGGTCAGACAAAGTGTACGGCTAAATGGTCTGCCTATTACATGGGGACCCACAAAAAAAAAAAAAAAAAAAAAAAAAAAAAAAAAAAAAATTTATAATCAGATACTGTTAAAATCCACATGTTTTCTCATTACCTGCAATTAAAATGAAAGTAATTTGGGTTATGGCTTTTTTTTAGTACCATATCGCAGTTGCCATTCAAAGTGCGGTCCAGGGAACCCAGGTGATCTGTGAAATAGTGCATCGCCATGGTGATTCCAGTGATTTGAAACAACAACAAAGGTGTTTCAGTGCCATTATCATCAGCTTGGACCGACCTAATGTGAGTTTCTGAAAAGCTCAGGAATAAACATGTTCAATAGCTTCCAGTTATCAGGTACGATATTTGTCTGAGAAATAACTTTACCAGGCGGCACGGTGGCACAATGCTTAGCATGTTCATCTCACAGCAAGAAGGTCTTGGGTCCGATTACCAAGCTCGGGGCGTTTCTGTGTGTGGAGATTGCATGTTCTCCCCATGCTTGCATGGGTTTTCTCCAGGTAGTCTGTTTTTTTCTCACGGTCCAAAAACATGCACAGTAGGCTAACTGGATGTTTCAAATCACCCCTAGGTGTGTGAGCGAGTGTGAATGGTTGTATGTGTGTTTCCTTGCGATGGCCTGGCGAGCTGTTCAGGGTGTACCCCACCCTTGCCCAGAGTCGGCTTAGATGGTAGTCAGCCTCACCACGACCCTAATTAGGATTAAGCGGCTTTGAAAATGAATGAAGGGATCATTTTACTATTTCTAATATTCATATTGTTGGATGAAGGGTCCGTGCTGATGGTGTGCAAGGTTTAGTTTATGATTATTGGATCCCTGGCTGAGAATCTTCTCTCTAAATAACTTAATTTCAGCAAACAAAACAACAACCAAAAATGCTTTTTATTCTCCAGTGGATAGAAAATGCTCACTGCATTTTTAAATACAAAACAATGTGTGATACATGATATATGTAGCGTAAAATAAAAGCTTGTGTAAAAACAAAACTGTGAGATTTGTTACTCTGGCGAATGTTAGTGTATATAGGAAATACAGTTCCTTAAAGTATGCTGGGAAAATTGTTTCCTGCATTCTGATGAAGGCTCTTCAAGGTTATCAGAAATGAAACTGAAGTGTGTCGTCCCAGTATGTATTTTCTCATATTGTCACTGTGACAGTAGGATATTCTCAGGGGAAAACACATTCTCTCTCTCTCTCTCTCTCTCTCTCTCTCTCTCTCTCTCTCTCTCTCACTCTCCCACACAAACAAATTTTGACTTCACCCCCCAGTCTTGCCACCTTAATTGTGGTGTATCCTCAGGGGTCTGCTGAGAGACTTTGACTTTCAGCTTTGACAGCAAGAAAAGAACCACGTCAATATCACCCAATGACTTTTCCTCTTATAAGAACAAACAATTCAGTAACTACAAACGTAAGAGGACAAACTTCTGCCTACCCAGGAGCAGAGTACTGACCCAGGATATTGGACACTATTGATTTAGACTGAATGGTCATCACCATAGCTGTAGTTTTCCTATCCGGTTTCAAGACATTTTTTTTATTTATTTTTTTTTTGTCGTCTTAAGGGTGACTCACACGTAAGCGAAAGTACAAGCGCATTTTATTTAGAAGGGAATTATATAAATTTGAACTGGAATTCACCTATTTTGGGAAATAGTCGGTCGAATCCGTGGTAAATGATCCATATTCGCGGTCTTGGTGAAAAATTTTGTTCATGTGCAAAAATTGGGTGCGAAATAAGAATTAATAGATATTCTTATTAGATATTTTAAGATGTTCAAAGGTTTTAAAAAAGACTAATTTATGGCGGATATAATGGCGGTATTTTTGCCTGAAACCAACTAAAAACATGGCGCACTATTTCGCTGCTTTATCGCTTATGTGGGAGTCAACCTTAAGTCTTGTGTGGGACTTGTTGATATGTGCACTTGGACTTGTCTCAGTTTGGGACCAAAGTCCAAAACCGAGACAAGTCCGAGTGCACATACCAACTGGAACCAAATGTTCACTTGGGTCAGATTGCCTTTAAAAGTCTATATTTTCATATATGTATATCCTGAAAACACCAGTAAAGCAAAAGATGTATTCAACAGAAAGTAAATTGTCAGTTCTTAAAGTCGATGTGTTTAAAACAGGAAAAATTAGCCAGCGTCAGGATCTGAGTGACTTTTTATTTTTACGGACCACATTGTGATGCTAAACAACTCGGTCTACTCATCTCTAAAATGGCAGGTCTTGAGGATGGCAGTAGTAGGTACCTACCAAAGGTGGTCCAAGGAAGGACATCCAGTGAACTTATAAATGTGTCATGGGTGCCAAGGCTCAGTGATGTGTTGAAAGGCTAGCGAAGGACTTTTTTGTGTCAGGTCTGATGCCACAGAAGAGCTACTGTAGCACAAACTGCAGGAACTGGTAATGCTGAATATGATAGAAAGGAGTCAGGACACAGTGTACTGCAGCGTGCTGTCTTTGGGGCTGACTAGACCAGTCAGGTGGTGTTAATGTTATGGTTAATTGGTGCAGGTTTTTTTTTTTTTTGTTTGTTTGTTTTGTTTTTTTTTAACCTGAAGTCATTTCATTCATTCATTCATCTTCTGAACCGCTTATTCCTACTTAGGGTCAAGGGGAGGCTGGCGCCCATCTCAGCCGACTCTGGGCGAGGGCGGGGTACACCCTGGACAGCTCGCCAGGCCATCGCA
>JAQMYF010000013.1:3219275-3233003 GCA_030014195.1 Neosilurus mollespiculum | reverse complement strand
CTCCCTCCCGTGAGAGCTCAGCCAATTAGCTCCCATGGACTCCTGGTCACGGATGGCTGTGGCATCAACCCGGATTCAAACTTGCGATCTCCGAGTTGATAGTCGCGCACCTTGTCGGTGCGCCACTCGGAACCCCTTGTTTTGTCATTTCTGTGATGTTTACGATCGATTTTCGGGTTTACCGCATGTTCCTATTACATGTACCTCTTGATTGGTCGGGCATGTAGGGGATTAGTAGAAACTAATCTCGGATCTAAAACGTTTTAAACTCAGAAATGCACGAGAGGGTGGAGCTTGATGTAAAATCATCAGTAATTGAATAATTTCATTTTGTTTTTCCCCAAAGGCAAATCAGTAAAATATTTTAGGGCAAAAATGTCTTTTTATCTGTAAGTCATGTTAATGAATCAGGCCCGTCACGACATGACGTCACAAACTGAAGCCAATGCTGTAAGTGCCTCACTTCTCGTCCTCCGTAGCAGTCAGTATATAATCGAGCCTCCTCCCCCTATTTACCTGGACTTCACAATCAAGTGTCGTTGTTAGTTTTTAAGAAAATTTTGAAATAAAGTTTAATGAAATTTTAATGCATCTTTTTAATGTGTCTTTTTCCTGCAATGTCTGTCACAATCATATTTTTGTTTTCGTAAAAAGAACAGAAGCATCGTCGGATATCTTTTCTTCCCTGCCTAAATTCCTCAAGACCGTACCGATGCCCAAACACAAGATCAGGGACTTCTGGCTTCAGACTCCTTACAAATGTAACGTCCGTCACGGTGGAATTGCCCAGGTTCAATTGCATTTTTTCACCAATTATGGAACTGGCTCTGTCGGCAGTTGTGGTCTTGTTTAATCTAAAATGTTGATAAAATATTTTGAAAAAGTTACATTTCTTATGAATTTAAGTGCATGTGAATGTGAAAGTTATTTCATCTCGTCGTACATGGCTGATAACTGACTCACTGCTAAGCGCCGCGCTGCATATCGTCCCGTGTACCACATGATTTCATGAAATAACTGTTAAATATTCTAAGGAAAACATGGTGCAGGGTAATTAGCACATACATCAGAGTCGTCATCAGTAGGTCAACACCATGCTTCCGATTTTATAAGTAGATCATACATGGTGTTTGGTAATGATGTCCAGCTCACAAAGCTAAAGTTCGTACGCTCGCCATGAAACCAGATTAGCATTAGCCTGAACTAGCCTTGCTGTTAAAAGACATTTCTTGACCTTGAATAAATACATTGCCCTTCACATGACCTAATAAACTATCCGTACATGATTTACAGTGTAAAACGGGTGCTTTAGAAGTATTGAATCACGTTCTGTGAAACATGGCATATGGTACAGACAGATAACTCTTGAAACGAAAGGGTGTGTGTGTGTGTATGTGTGTGTGTGTGGATTTAATGAGGTCTGTGTGCAGAGTGTATTCAGCTAAATCGATGAAAATGTACCACATGTCTCATTGAGTTTATAGAAAAATGGAAATGAGCTAACCTGGGAGGGTTCCTCACGTCGTGTATTTGGAAAAGTTAGTTATTGGAGCTGATGGATATGAAAGGCACGCCTGCTCTATCTTCTGACATTGTGTCTGCTTGCTGGAAAATTCTGCTCCACTGACATGTTACTGTGTGTTTGTCTTCGACCTCGACAAACAGCGTAAATGCATGAAACACTCTTGAAACAGACACACACACAAACCTCACACACTTGTTGCTAGGCAAGGTTTCATGTAGCATGTTCCCCTTTTAGGGTGACATGGTAACATTACCACGTCCACTTAATAGCAAGAAGGTCCTGGGTTCGAGGCCTGGATGTTTCTGTGGTTGTGTGGGTTTCTTCCGGTTACTCCGGTTTCCTCTTACAGTCCAAAAACATGTATATTGGGCTAATTGGCTGTTCCAAACTAACCCTAGGTGTAAGCGTGAGTGTGAATAGTTGTGTGTGTGTATATGTGTTGGCCCTGTGATGGTCTAGCAAGCTGATCAGAGTGTATCCTGCCTGTGCCCGGTGTCAGCTGAGACGGGCTCCAGCCTCCCATCAACCCTAGAAGGATTAAGCAGGTTTGGAACATGAGTGAGTAATTGAGAGAGTCTTCCCCCTTTAGCCAACCATTGACTAGTTAAAATTTATTTTAAATATGTTAGAAGTGTATATACTCTCATTCACTCATTTATTCATTTTCTAAGCCGCTTAATCCTAATTAGGGTCACGGGGAGGCTGGTGCCCATCTCACCCGACCCCTGGGGGAGGGCGGGGTACACCCTGAACAGCTCGCCAGGCCATCGCAAGGCAACACACATACAACAATTCACACTCGCTCTCACACCTAGGGGTGATTTGGAACAGCCAATCAGCCTAATGTGCATGTTTTTGGACTTTTGGAGGAAACCAGAGTACCCAGAGAAAACTCACGCAAGCACAGGGAGAACATGCAAACTCAGAACACAGAAACCCGGGAATCGAACCCAGGGCCTTCTTGCTGTGAGGCAGACGTGCTATCCTATATACATGCCACTCTCATCATCAACAGTAACTGTGAAACATCTCTAAATGACTTGTTTTGGTTTTATTGATGGCGGTTCTGGCTCTGTAGGGGCAAACGGGGCATAAATACATGTTAAGTGTATGTTTATTTCTGATTTAAAAGTAGAAGGCAATTTTCAAGACCATGGTTTGTCCTTTTTATTTGCAGATGGAAGCCATCCCCTTTCTTTTGACCTTAAATCAAGCCTGTTGTTTATCTGTATGGAAGCTTGAACTTTTCTTCTATGAACCAGATCAGATTCTGTTTGTTTGGTTATTTATTTTTTTTTTTTCCATACTTAAAAGTGGAGGCATGTGAGTCTACTGTCACGCCGCTTCTGCTTCATCTCTGTTTACACACTGCAGAGATAATGTGTGACAACTGAATCTCTTCACTCGTCTAATCCATGAAGCCACGGATGAAATCTCATTTAGGGATCAGCAGCAGTGGCAACGTTTTTCCTGATAAGAACCTGCGACACCGTGAGCTGTGGCTGGCACCAGCCATATAGCATAAACGCCGTTTGGCATTAAAAAAAAAAAAAAAAAAAAAACAGCTCTGTTTCAATTAATGGCTCAACACCTCAGCTTCTCAAGACTGTGTTTGCCAGCCTGGATCGTGTTGTATAATCTCCTCATTTATTCTCAAAGCAGTCTATTAAGGCATGAAATGATGCCAAGCACAAAAAAAACCCTTCTTATAGACTGAGGGATTATTCAAATGTGGAGCTCTAAGACAGTGGGTTAAGACTTTTTTATACTTTGTACAAATCAGAACATCTGCCATCTTCAGATGAGTTAAAACAATGGAAAATGTCTGGCGTCTGGTATTTTGTAAACACACACTTAAATGATAGGGTTATTTTTAGTGTTTATCTAATTTTTGTTTAAGCTTTTATTTTGTTAAAGCACAAGCATTCCAAACCTTCCTTTTACACATGACTGCATGTATAATTTCATTATCGGGTGGTTTTAACTTACAGTTTTAAAGTTGCAATCCGCTAAAATCTGTTTGGTTGTTTGTGTTAGCCAGTTTAAAAAGACCGCCGTTTCAATAATGCACGTGATATTAGGAACTGACTCATTTCAGGGATGTAATACATTAAATGTAAATAACAATTATGCAGTGAAGGCAAGATGAATATCACTTAATATTCCCTGAGATGGAAGATCAAGGGGGCCATTCAATTCAGCAACATCCACCAAGCATAAGATGAAGAATTGATTTAGTATATACTACATGGGAGCATAAAAAGCAAACAATCAATATTTTAAGTTTATTTTTTACATATTTTAATCACGGCAGGGTCAGGTCAGGTGATGTCCTCAGCACTGAGGTGTAGCCCAATGGGTGTTTTATGGGTGTTTCATTCATTTATTCTCTAAGCCGCTAAATCCTAATTAGGGTTACGGAGAGGCTGGTGCCCATCTCAGCTGACTCAGGGCGAGGGCAGAGTACACCCTGAACACCGTTTGCCAGGCCATCATAGGGCAACACACACACAACCATTCACACTCACACCTAGGGGTGATTTGAAACAGCCAGTTAGCCTACTGTGCATGTTTTTGGACTGTTGGAGGAAACAAGAGTACCTGGAGGAAACCCATTCAAGCATGGGGAGAACATGCAAACTCCACCCAGAAACGCCCCGAGCCCAGGAATCGAACCCGGGACCTTCTTGCTGTAAGGCGGACGAGCTAACCACTGCGCCGTGTTTTAGTATATACTACACCAAAATGTGGGTAAACCATGCTCCATAATAACATGTTTTAATAATCTATTAGGGTTCTACTATATACTACATAGAAACACAAATAAACTAAAATGAACACCCATGATGATGCCCTGACCAGCTTTCATTCTGATTTAAGCATTATCTTATTATTTTATTCCCCAAATAAAAGGTGGACGAGTCAGATTGTGCCTTTCCTGTGTAGTATAAATGGATATAGAGTAATCATGATCTCTAAAAAGTTGCTCTGATATACTATGTAGAGGTTGCAACTCGGCTTCATCACGCCACAGCAGTTCATTATTGTACAGCAAGTCCTGTCTTAACAGGAAACATGGTCAGGGTGTGGGGAAGGTCATGATACGTTGACTCTAGAGAAGAGAAGGTTAAAGCCCAGATTTTCATTGAATGACACACCTGGAGTTATTTCCCCTCATGAAGGTGCAGAACGTGCAGGTTACTGGTAGTAAGCGGTAGTCCTTGCAATGTCAACAACTGTGAACCCCCCCGGCCCCCCCTCCCCCCGCCCATCCAAAAAAAAAAAAACAAACAAACAAAGTAGCGTGAAGCGATGCAACAGAGGGTCTTCCAATGCTGCTGGTTCTGGGCCAGAGGTTTCCCATGCCTGGTCCTGGAGAACACCCTGCCTTGCACACTTCCAGGACCAGGGATGGGAACCTCTGTTCTAGATGTCAGCTGACTGTGTTCCGGGTTTAAAGATGTTACTCGGAAGCCCAACAGTGGTAGTTTGGTTGTGCCAAGGCTTGAACTTGCAACATTGTGATTGGTAACCTAGCATTTAACTGCTGAGCCACTACAGTGCCAAATATTTGGCATTTTCCCACGAGACAAATGCCACCACATTGCATGTTTTCCCACACATGCTAGTAAACTACGCCTCTTCAGGTATTCTGGCTTTACTATAACTTGTGACTGCACACACTGCTTGCCAAGTCAGATTCTTCGAAGTACTGTGAAACTCTGAAGAAACGCGTCACTTCCCATGAAGCTGAGCCCTGCGAGATGCTATTTCTTGGAGGCATGAAGTGACTCAGGCAGCCTGACTGAATTCTGATAGCTGTACTCAATCTTTGCTGCACACAAATAGCTGCTAAATGGCATTGTGCGAAACAGATCACCCTGATGGCACCGTTTGCCCAACAATTACTTTGCAGCATGTTTTGAAAAGAAGCCAAGATCCTTGGCTCTTCTTGAAATAGTCTAAATAATGCACTCTGCTAATGGTGATAAAATTACTCTGTTATCAAAGTGAATTTATAATGATGCAACAAGCTATTAGCACGTTTACACAACATGTTCAGTGAATCTCATGAAATATTGACCATTCACCAGTTGCTTTTATTTTTTCTTGTTAAGGCTGGATTGAAAATGTCCAGGCTTCTCATCAGTGCCCGGAAATAGGTGCTGCATTTTTAAAAACACGCTCAAAATCTTTTTGGAAAACGCCTCAGACAACGAAAAAAGAAGACGATTCGGTGATAGATGCTGTGATTGTGAGGTTGGTTTATTTCTGTTTGAAATAGTTCTATTTTCTAAAGACTTTGGACCTGCAAGGCTGTCGTTCTATAAACGTTTGTTCAGAGCTTGAGAGTTAAATACATGTTGAAAGCACCTGTACAAGACATCTGTCATCATGTGCTCATCCGTGGTGTATATGTGTGAAGCAGAAAATTGTAATAAACGTGTTTTTCTAAAAGGTTCTTTTTATTTATTCAAAAATCTCCTCAACAAATTGCCTCAAGTTCCTAACTTCAGTCCCTTTACCTACATTTAACTTTAAAAGCTTTTGGACTTCGACAGTCACCTCATTTCTAAATAAAAAAATACTAAAATTGTGCCTCATTTAGGTTTTCAAAAAGTTCTGATGAGAAACTGAGAATTTTTCTTATCCAGTCTAAAGAATCTTGTTGCAAATCGATGGATCTAAAAGTAAAGAAAAATGTACTATGTTTAGGAATTAACCTTAATAAAACCTGTAGGACATGATGCTATGGACACAATATGAATAACAGGGTTGAAGTGGGTTGCTGTTACTAACCCAGAGTTGACTATTTTCCAGCAACAGCAGGTGCTGAAATGTTTAATTTTTCCAGGCGTTAAGTTGGAACCCCTATTTTTTGAGTCAGATTATTAGGGGTCCAAGCAGCAAGTCGGAAGCCCGATTATTTTTGTTGTCATTATTATTATCTTTGAGTTTTTTAAAACATGAAGATTCAAAAGTGCGGCTTTGATACTTATTGCCTCCTTGCAGTATTGTAAAATAAGAGTGCATAAAAGACATAAAAGAAAGTTCTTGTCTTATTTATTTATTTATTTATTAAACAGAATTAAACAAAAATTACATGAAAGAAAATGCTGTAATAGTTAAAGTTAGATAAGCAGCATCCTGCTGAGTTTAAAATCATGAAGCTCTTCTACCAACATGCGTCCCACTCCTTTCTGATTTTAGGAAATCCATCACAGGGGCATGAAGATGGTGACGAGCTGTGCGAATGGATACCTGATCATAAATAATTCAGAGCTGAGATGGGCATGTTGGAGTGAAACACAATGAGGGGAGCTCCATGTGTGTTAATGTGTGTGTGTGTGCAAGAATAGCTGCTTGAAGCAGTTAGAGGAAACATTACTTTCTTTCACATCGTGATGTTTGCCTTTACACAATCGCCTCCGGTGGCAGTCCTGTCTGAGACCCTGTCGCTCTCCCTTATGGAAGGCGGGTTTGGTAAAGGGGGGTTTTGTTGTTTTAGCGGATGATATCCCTGTCGCTATTATCTCTCATATCACACCGATCGCCATCTTCCCTCCCAGACGGATAGATCTGGCTCGCTCCTGAAAGCATATGGCTTCTTTATGTGACCCGTACTCCTGAAACATTGCAGCTTCATATTAGAGCAGCTGGCATTATCAAACCCCCCATTCCCCCCCACCCCCAAGCCAAATGATAAAGGAAAAAAATAGGTGGCAGAAATCTGCAGAAGCGTACTGTAGTTTATGTCATGGTAACTTCAAATATGAAAAAAATACAAGCTCAAAGTTTTGTCGAGGGTCAGCATGAGAATTCTCTCGGTGATGTGCTGAACAAACCCATCCGGTGGGATTTTATTTGGTGGCTTAAAGGTATCACCCTTCAAAGCATGCAGGGTTAGGGCAAGCTTAGCTGAGACGGGATTTAACAGATCAATGAACTTTCTTTTGTTGTCCGTATGGAGCACATAATAGAGTCTCGTGAATTGTAATGTCAACAGGAAACGTCCATGAACCATCAATAAACTTTGGCTGGGATGAAAGTCATGGTCAGTGGTCCACTCCGAGAGGTCGTGTTTTAAACCCTGGAACGACTTGGAAGCTTTGGATTTGTCCGGAGCCATTTGAGGTGGCTCGGGCATCTGATTAGACTGCCTCCCAAATGACTCCCTGGTGTGGTGTTTCGGGCATGTCGGACCGGGAAGAGACCTCGGGGTCCATCCAGAACACGCTGGAGGGAATATGTTGCTCAGGTAGTTTGGGAACACCTCGGTGTCCCCCCTGGAACAGCTGGAGGAAGTCGCTGGGGAGAGGGACTCACTGTCTGGACCTCACTGCTTAGGCTGCTGCCCCACGACCCGACCCCCCGGATCAAGTGGAAGAAGATGACTGACTGACTGATGACTAGAATGTGAAATTTGACCACGTTAGATGATTAATCAACCATTAAGAAACCTTAGTGGATTCAGCTGGATGAGTTAAATGGAAACGGATTGAGATGGAGTTAAAGAACCTTGAGAATGTGCTATGCATGAGCTATTCTAGAAGATTCCGTGGTGGTTTTTACTACTGCAGGTATTCTGTTACCTCCCACCTGCAGTTGGTTTTAGAAACTTAAAAATAACTTTGCTTGGCTGGGTTACTGAGAAGGTGATGAAGTTTCAGAGCTGCACCAAAGTTTCTTCACATTTTTCTTCCTTATGTTCTTGGTTTCTCTTTATGAACCTGTCTCTACTGCTCTGTTCTGATCTGGGTTGAAACCATGAGTGATTTTGTGCTCACGTCCCATATTCACTGAATTTATATCTTTCTCTTAATGTGTGTAGCGGGTGGCACGGTGGCGCGGTGGTTAGCAAGTCCGCCTTACAGCAAGAAGGTTGTGGGTTTTGATCCCCGGGCTCGGAGAGTTTCTGTCTGTGTGTTTGCATTTTCTCCCTGTGCTTCCGTGGGTTTCCTCCCAGAGTCCAAAAACATGCACAGTAGGCTAATTGGCTGTTCCAAATCGCCCCTACGTGTAAGTGTGAATGATTGTATGTGTGATGGCCTTGGCTTAACTTTTGCCCAGAGTTGGCACCAGCTTATCCACAAACCTAATTTAGGATTAAGGGGTTTAAAGAATGAGTAAATGAATGTGTGTAGTGCCCAGCACTTCTGCCTTACATCAAGAAAGTCCTGGGTTCGAGTCCCTTGGTCGGCAAGGGCGTTTCTGTGTGGAGCTTGCATGTTCTCCCAGTGTTTGCTTGGGTTTCCTCCCACAGTCCAAAGAGATTATGCTATGGATGGTCTTGATTGTCCCTAGGATTGAATGTTGGTGTGAATCGTTGTACCTGTGTTGAGCCTGCGATTGTCTGGTGAGCTGGTCAGGGTGTACCCTGCCTTTGCAATATATGATAATTCCTGTGCCGCAAGATATCGCCAAGAAGCAGTTGTACTGCCAGGTTCCAGTACAGTTTCAGTTTACTAGTTTCATAACGTCTCATGTTTTCATCACGTGCAAACCTTCTTTAACCCAGGCTAATGACTGACAACTTGTGTTATTCAAAGATTCAAATTTTTGTAGAACACCTGCTTTCTTTACCCAGAGGAGTGGTATCCATGAATCCGCTGCTTCTACTATCCTACACCTGTCATGTCCCGTGCTTGGGATGGAGATGGAACTGCCACTGGAGATGAGTCTCTTATCTCTTACTATTTTCATTTATTTATTTATTTTTGTATGCTTCATAATCAAGAAACTCTCCTGGAGTTGCCAGCTAATTGCCAGAGGACACAATTACCACACTCATCTTTATTTTCATCTGGAATCCACATACTCTTCAGCGCTGGTATCCTCTCTTCTCTTTGCCCATATGATGTATTCTCCAGCATGCATTCTGACTGACCCAGTTTTCGCAGAATGATTCAGTGGCGTGTGTGTGTGTGTGTGTGTATACATAGCATAAAGAATACACTCACTACATCCACCAGCAAGTCCCTTTGCTTCCAGATGCTTTCAGTCTCTCACGATTGGTTCAAAATGTGTGCACCTGCTTAGGAATCAAAGGTACGTGTATAACATCACCCAGTAACAGTTATTTCATTTTGGTTTGTATTAAATGTGGCTACAACAAAAGGGGCTGATGTACACTAGGTTTCTTTAAAAGCTGCTGAGTTACATTCACATACTAGAAAATATGCATGAACCTCCACCATGTGGGCTATGCGTACCTGTTTGGGTGGGGAAACGTGTATGGGCCAATGGTAGTAACTGAAATCTTGTGAATGCATGGGAATCATCCTTAATCAATTCCTGGATCCAGATCGTGATCCTGATGTGATCCAGAATGTAATAGGTTCTTTCCAGGTCCAGGCCCCACCCCTCCACCAATTTGATGAAACACAGATTTGTAGTTTTTGCGTAATCCTGCTAACAGACAAACAAACAAACAGACGCTGTTGAACAGATAACCTCCGCCGCAAAGCGGCAGAGGGAATAGGTTTACATTTTGGAGGTGCCCTTATCCACAGCGAATATTGATCAGGAAAAAGTGTCTAACCATCTAGTTTCTTTTGAAACATCAAGAAAAACCTATAGTGTACGTCCGTCCCTCCGGCGTACGTGTACACATGGGAGCCCTGTGTTATTCTTTGAAAATTTAATATCTCAAAATAGGAAAAATATAAGATTCTGGGAGAGAGTAATATAGAAAACAAGAGGTGTATAATACTCAGGTCACGTGATGAGACGTCATGGTTAATGAGATGAAATAAATAAAGTACTAATGATGTTGTTGTGTTATTGAAATGTTCTCTAAAGCTGCGGTTTCTAAATGGTGGACTTTACATGTCGAGACTAAGATTGCGTGGTCGGTTCCCTTCTATAAACAAGTTATTAAAATGAATTCATCTTGATATACGTAGGAGACGTGGATGGGGTTTGAGAGCTCCCACCAAACACTTGTCAAGTCAGAGAAATCATATGGGAGCTCCAGTTTTAGGCTGCGCCTACACCTCTATATCATCTTATTTTTATAACTGAGCATTTGAGGATCAAGGGGCCTGGCTCAAAAGCCTAGTAGAAGCAACTTGGTCCTGAGGCTTGAACTACTGACCTTCAGATCAGTTAACCAGAGTAGGATCAGCCTTGAGGCTTGAACTACTGACCTTCTGAGCATTAACCTTAACCATGAGCCACCACAGGCACTGCATATCTGTTGTGTGGAAAATAGGTGGGGTTTGTAAGTCAAATCGTATGATGTTTATACAAAAGTTATAAGATAGCTGCAAGGCAAAAAAAAAAAAAAAGATATTCCTGTGATATTAGGTTTTATATATATATATATATATATATATATATAACTATATAAATAACCAAGTCCCATTGGTTTAAAGTAGGGTAGTCATACAATTATTGTAAAAAGATAAGTAAAATTTTGAGCGGATCAAATGACCAAACAGTGTATAACATTCATATGTTTATCATAACACCGCTGTAGGAAGTCGTAGGAAATCACATAACCGATCTGGGAAACGGACCTGACGTGGTGAATAACCAGTGCAACCAAAAAGCCCCATAAAACATCACAAGGGTTTATAGACATTTTCCGTCACACAACAGATGAACTCCACAGGACACGCCCACAACTGTCCAAGGAAAATCTCCTTCCACTGATAACAGATGAGACATTTAGCCAATTACACATCATCTGACCAATCAGAATTAGGCACTGTGGTTCACAGTGCTGTGAAATAGGCGGTTTAGTTTTAGTGTGGAACATGAAACAAGTGTCGGCAACCTAGCAGCTGTATCTGTTGGAAGAAACAGTCAGCAGGTTGGACGATAATCATCGCTAAATAAACATATGTTCCTCAAATTACGCGGAGTAAAGCAGGTTAAAGCGGATCATTTAATTAGAATGTAGGTTAAACGGACGGAGTCACGCTGCCATGTGAACGCCTTCTGTTAGATCAGAGAACAGTATCAAGGTACAATGTATGTGATGGTTGTGTGTGTGTGTGTGTGTGTGTGTGTATAAATGTGGGAGGTTTTTGTAGTAGCTTGGCTACAAGATGGAATATGATTTTTTATCATTAGCTGTTCTGACTGAGCGGTGGAATGGAGGCGTAGCAGTTAGCATGTCCGCCTCACAGCAAGAAGGTCCTGAGCTCGGTGAGGGTGTTTCTGTGTGGAGTTTGCATGCTCCCTGTGCTTGCATGGGTTTCCTCTGGGTACTCTGGTTTCCTCGCACGGTCCGAAGACATGCGCATTTGACTAATTGCCTGTTTCAAATTGCCCCTTGGTGTGATTGTGAATGGTTGTTTGTGTGGTGGCCCTGTGATAGACTGGCAAACCCTGCCTTCACCCAAAGTTGGCTGAGATAGGCTCCAGGCTCCCCACGACTCTAGTAGGATTAAGCGGTTCAGCAAATGACAATATCAGTAATGATAAAAATAAAAATAATAATAATGATAATATTAATAGTTATAATAATAATAAAACACTTCTATTTATTCATTTGTTGGTTTGTTTAGTTCTTTGAAGATCATAATAAATGTGTGTGCACAACTTTTGACTCCTTAAAATGTATTCATTGGTGGAATACACCCATTTTGGGCAGCGTAGTGGTGTAGTGGTAAGTACGTCCGCCTGACAGCCAGAAGGTCCTGGGTTCGATTCCAGGGTCCGGTGAAGGTGTTTCCGTGTGGAGTTTGGGCGTTCTTCCTGTGCTTACATGGGTTTCCTCCAGGTACTTTAATTTCCACTTACTGCCCCATGATGTACATTATGCTAACTGGCTGTTCCAAATTGCCCCTAGGTAAGAGTGTGAGTGTAAATGGTTGTGTGTGTTCGCCCTGCGATGAACCTGGTGAGCTGTTCAGGGTGTACCCTGCCTCGCCCAGTGTCGCACCAGCCTCCTCGCCACCCTAGTAGGATTAAATGGCTTGGCGAATGAATGAGTGATGAATGCCCCCATTTTAGTTTTACAAATAACAAATACCTAAAATATCTTTTATATTCATTTATTCGTTCTTATAAATTTAAATCAGCCCACTTCCTATTATCATATTAATTTGTTCCATATGTTTGATGATGAGATTAAGTTCCCCGTCTCTGATCCAGAGTGTTTTGCAGTGGTGGGTGTATAAAGGCGGTGTTCCTGTCACGTTCGGCGGTAATAATTAGCTGAAATACAGTCGAGGTGGATACCTCAACCCTAAATTACAACTTAAAGTTGTTTCCTAAAGGCATTCCCAGAATCATAATGTGCTAATTGTGCAGACGGTGCGTACGCCCAGTGTGGGGCGGTGGCAGGATTGCGCGATACGATGCAATATTTAACAAGCGTTTTAATATTTAATACAGATCCGTCAAAAATAATCAGTGTAGATGGCTGTCTCGGGTAATCACATTACAGACTGATTGATGTTGGCAAGCAGCATTTTTAAATTTTCGATTCTTCTGGAAAATTACATAAAATTGCAATTACTTCCCTTTGCAAGGTTTATAATTGCTAAAGAGGAAATTCGAAGCACCGTTGTGCCGTCTTTATGCCTAGGGATCCGTTTTTTTCTTGGGAAAGCAGCAGAGATCGGATGGATTCAATTTCTGCTGCTTTCCCAAGACATTGTTCAGGCTAATCAGTTTAAAAGCACTACTCTGTGTTTTTCAGGAGTGTGTTTGAGATACCGCTCTATAACAACGATAATAATAGTTAATATGTTAATTTGAGATGTTGTTTAATCCCACTAGGGTTGCAGGGAGGCTGGAACCTATGTTAGCCGACTCTGGGTGAAGGCGGGGTACACCCTGAACAGCTCATTAGTTCATCACTGGGCCAACACACATAAAACCATTCACACTCACAACTAGGGTCAATTTAGAACAGCCAGCCTATTGTGCATGTCTTTGGACTATGGGAGGAAACCAGGAGGTAACCCACACATGTACAGGGAGAACATGAATACTCCAGACGTAAACGCCCTCGCCGAGCCCGGGACTCAAACACAGGACGTTCTTAGTGTGAGGCAGATGTCAGATGTGCTAACTACTACACCACCATGCTGCCGTACGAGTAATAATAATAATAATAATAATAATAATAATAATGTATGCACAATGTTTTAGTCAATTTAAATAGAATCCCTGTGTGTTTATCATCTAGATGTATTTTTTAGCCAAAACTCTTAACTTCCTTGTGACTGTTTGTGGACTGTTTG
>JAQMYF010000013.1:3198215-3216443 GCA_030014195.1 Neosilurus mollespiculum | reverse complement strand
TGTCTTTGCTCACCAGAGGTCCCCAGCACCCCTCCGCCCCCCGCGTGCGTTTCCCCCCCCCCCAGATCATCCCATTGCTCATATGAAACGCCTCTGCCTGCTCTGATTATCTTAATGCCTAAAAAATAGTGGAGGAATAAAAAAATGAGGGGGGAGAAAAAAAAAAATAAAGAATGAGTTATGTTCCAGAAAGCTTGGAATTAAACTGTTTAATTATGCATCCGATCTTACGTTAATCTTTCATGATTTGGGGAGCACCATCGTTAGCTGTACACGGCCGAGAAATCAAAGAAAAGGGATGTAAAAAATTTTACATAAAAAAAAAACAAAAAAAAAAAAAAAACGAGAGAAATAATAATCACCTTTCAAGTAAATGGGGTACTTTAGAGACCAGGCCTTATTCTGACGAAAAATACTCGAGAAGTACTCAAATGGACTCATCATTTCTATCAGTCACTCACACACGCCCACTCTCTCTCTCTCTCTCTCGCTCTCTCTCTCTCACATGCACTGAATTGTCATTAACAGTTAAATGGTACGTGAGCTTGCAGGCTGTTATGGGCATAATTACCTGATGAAATGTTAATGTGCAGGGAAGGAAGTCGTAGCAGGAGCAGAATGGACTAAATGGTGCAGAAGGGATTTCTGACGGACATCCATTGATGAGCACCGGGGCTCTCTGCTGTAATATGGCTAACGATTGCGAGGTGTGTGTGTGTGTGTGTGTGTGTGTGTGTGTGTGTGTGTGTGTTTGTGTGTAATGCAGGATAATTCTATAATCTTTAATTTGACACCTCTGCTGTTAGGATGGAGCGATCTGTTACACCGTCAGGGTGGGTTCATACTCGGCTGCTTCCGTTTAAAAGGGAAACTTCTGTGTATTCAGACCCCCCCACACACACACATTTTCTGGATATTAAAAATCACCTCTCCGGTTGCCAGTTAGCATCTCAGGGGCAGGGATTCTTACTTACATTCAGAGGTAAGAGGTTAAAGCCACACCCACGGGAGATCTAGCATAGACAATACGCCTACTGGTATGTTTATTAGCGGAGGGAGGAAACCAGAGAACCCCAAGGAAACCCAGAAAATTACAGAAGACTGTGGTGAACTCTGCTCCCCAATATATCCGATGGTTCTGTTTACATATCGTGTACACTAAGATTAAAAACTTTACACATCATAAATAAACCGGACGATCAGTACTCCAGGCTGTGGTGTATATTTACACTGGAATTAATATTACTCAGATTATCAGATGGGTAATACTCTCACTCACTCACACACTCATTTCCCAAACCGCTTAATCATATTAGGGTCACGGGGAGGCTGGACCGTAAGCAGCCAACACTGGGCGAAGGCGGGGTACACCCTCGACAGCTCACCAGATCATCACAGAACCATCACACATAATCATTCACACTCACACTCAAACCCAGGGGTGATTTGAAACAGCTAATTAGCCTAATGTGCATGTCTTTGTGCGAGGAAACGAGTACCTGCAGAGAAGGCACAGATAGAACGTTCAAACTCCGCCCGGAAATGCCAGAGCCCAGGACTTGAACCCAGGACCCTCTTGCTGAGAGCTGCATGTGCTAAGGGGGTGATCACACTAGAGGTGTGATAGAAAAGCAACTGGCGCAAATTGATTTAAAAATTTTTTTTAATTTTTACATTTTATTTTGCAATTTTAAATTTGAATATTGAAATTCACGTCAAGGCGTTTTGCGATTCCACATGCAAGCGAATATTTTGTGGATTAAATGAGTATCATCGCGTTTATTTTGCTAATTTGCATTTTTCGAAAAAAAAAAAAAAAAAAAAGCGAATCTCCTGTCGGAAAGCAGACATGATTCGTTTGCTTAATGTTCTCAAACTATTCAAGTTTTTATTTGCGAGCTATTAGCGCGAACAGAGTTGTTACACGTCCGTGCAGTTCTCCAGATGAGGTGTGCAATTGATAAGAAACTCAGTGCTGCTTTAAGAGTCACATCATAACACTCGCCAGGACTTTAGGCTGCTTCACGGCTTTTTATGGTACCTTCTCACACACACATTGCTGCACACATGCGTATACAGTGCTTTGACCCTGAATAGTGATAAAGTCAGGCCCCTGCATATGGAGGTCAGTCTGGCTTCACAGCACGTCTGTTTCCGGAAACATCCTCAACAAAGACGCTGACCTCACAGAGGCCAAGACCGACTGTGGCTTTTCTGGCTACTGTACGCACACACACACACACACACACACACACACACACACACACACACGCTTATATATGTAAACATTGCTTTCATTGCCTGCTCCTTTGGCTCGTCTTCTGACGTTCCCCTCTACAGCGATGAGCAGATGCCCGCCGTCCAGGGCCAAACAGATGGGAAAAAGCGGAGCGGCTTTGGCCGGAGCCACCGTCATGCCCGCGGCTGTCAGAGAAGAGTGTGTGGAGATAAATGAACATCACAAGGGGGCAAAACAACAGGCAAACACTGCCTCCAGGAACAGCTTGCTCTGGGGGAGGCCATGAAAAGGTGACGCATGTGGAGGTTAGCAGGGCTTCAAGTCCAGAGATGCTAATCCTCACCTTAGGACAGGGTAGAACAGGGGTAGAAGGAGGATGGATGAAAATGAGACACAATCCATTAAACACACTCCGCCATGATGTTCTCGGAAAATGACCACCAGTAGGTTGGTGTAATGAGTTACTTTTCCTAACCTGTAATATTTTTCCTGTGTGTGCATGTCCTGCAGGGTTTTATTCCTCTTATACCACAGCAGGTAGCACATGGACAGCAGATCTCATTTACCTTTTCATACTTACATTTAATATCAAACAAGGTATACTTTGTGCAATAGAAGTTCAGGTGTGCTTTCCTTACACTAATAAAGGGAAAAATTGGAGTTTGTAGATTTGAAATTTATTAAAACTTGCCGGTTTTATTGTCCTCCGAGAGTATGACATTCTCACTTGAGAGAAAACAGAATATATCAGCTTGGTTTTTCTGAATCACCCAAAAAAAAATATCATAACTCCTTCTGAATGGGATGCTGGTTCATCGAAGGTTACCTTCCCGGTATTTCTACTGGTACCCATTTATACTGCTGGGTGGACAGAGACAGAGGTGGTTAAGACCTTACCCAGGGATCTTAGTAACAGAGATTCGAACCCACAACTTTCCGATCTTGAGCCCACCACCCTAACCACCTACACCCACTCCAATTTGTGTAGTTTTGAGTAAATTTAATGTTTAATGACACATTAGAACTTTGTGGCTGTTCGCGGGATTTTTTTCTTCTTCTTTTTTTTAAAATAACAAAAAATATAAAAAATTATCTTATTAATTCAGGAAAAACAAAGCTGCTTTTTTTAATGAATGCAGTACACATTCATAGTAGTAGTAGTAGTAATAATAATAATAATAATAATAATAATAATAATAATAATAATAAAATAACTAGCCATAAGAGTATAGAAATATATCAGTTTAAAAGTTACCTTTTCTTTTATATAAATAAGATTTTATTATTGTGTAATGAACTTTGTTTTAGTATATACTACACAGGAACACCAGCACATTATTCCTTACATTTTCTGTTATTATGACAGATGTATGAACTCCTATAATATGAGATTAAATGAAAAACTATTTAATATACAATTTAGTTTTTTTTAATTTTTTTATATATATATATATATATATATATATATATATATATATATATAGATAGATAGATAGATAGATAGATAGGTATATTTATTAAATTATTTTTTTAAATGCAAATTATAAATTGCCTCATTTACCTTCCCTCTTTTTCCTTGGCTATATTTGAACACTGCAGGGTGTGCAAACTTTTGCTTGCATCCCCACCTTCTTTCTGGGATGTTTCCATGTTTGAACATTTGGAAGTGGGACCTAAGGATCACACTGACACCAAGTAGAGCTGAAGAGAAGTGTTATCCGCGATTACGTTCCAAAATACAGTTATACAGTAGCGTTTGAGTCGTGTTTATACATGACGGTCAGTAAGTTGTACTGCGCCCTAAACCGTCCCATGAGACCGTGTGGAATCGGTGAGGACGTGGGGATTTTTTTTTTTTTTACCAAACCCGCCACATTTATTATCGATCCTTTACCTTTAAGCACTTCCTCTTAGGCCTACAGAATGAGTATTCCCATCTCATACCCGCAAGTCCTGCTTGATTGAGGTGAAGAGCGAGTTTACGTTGGGTAGTTTAAGAGCTAGCCATACGGATGGGATTGGGGTCACAGCGGAGTCTGAGGAGGGCAGCTGTAATTAGACAGAAGGGCTCTCCTGAGTGCCGGGATGGAACACGGCCATCCGCGGAGATCACAGGGACCCACTCGGTGACATCACACACGGGTGGAGGAGGAGAAGGAGGAGGATGGGGTGTGGTTGTTATTGGGAAGTGGAGATTTTAAAGTTTAATGAATTCCGTACGGCAGGGCAGATGAACCGCAGGGTGTGGATCCTGTACACGCTACACTGGCCTTGAGCAAATGTTTTCACGTTTTCTGTAATGTGAAGTGATAAAACTGGTACAGCTTCTACAGCTATTATTAACTTCTATAGGGAAAGGAAAAGTATATATAGAAGTTTAACGTTGGGTAATCATAGAATTATTATTTTTTTATATAATTTCATATAATTTTTAATTTAATATATATATATATATATATATATATATATATATATATATATAAATTATTATATATATTATACTTGTACTTTCTATCTGATTATAAAGAATGATCCAGTAAAACCTCCCACATTCGGGAGCAGCCGTGGGGTGCAGCCATAGCCTTAATGGTTAGAGAAGCGGCACTGGGACCGAAAGGTCGCTGGTTCGATTATTGAATCAGCAGCAAACATGTGTGGTGGTGGGGGAGTGAGCTGCACCTTCCCTTCCTCCACCTTCATGGCTGAAGTACCCTTGAGCAAAGGACCGAACCCCCAACTGCTCTCCGTGCCCCAATGTGTGTGGCAGCCCACTGCTCTGAGCGTGTGCGCTCACTTTGGATGGGTTAAATGCAGAGGCAATAATTTCCCTTGTGGGATTAATACAGTATAGCAAAAGAAATACATAATATTCAAAGATAAATTAAAAAAAAAACATTAAAGATAGTCCAAGTATTATTTTCACACATGAAACTTCATTGAGTTCGCTTGGAGGTGATTTCTGAAGGCTGCCATGGCTCGATGGGTCATGTCTGGTGGGACAGTGGCAATCTCCAGCTATTCAGCTGGTCAAGCGCCACAGAAAAATATCACAAGGAGCGATTTTAGGGGACACCGGGTGTGTGCTGTCGCTCCATCTTACTGAAAACACTTCCAAAAGCTCGGAGGGGTTCAAGTCGGGGTTGGGCCACTAACAGACCTCAGCACTGCCTCTCCTGCATCACTAGGTTTTATGTGTGCAGATAATAACTTGATTACCTTTAACCTTTTTTTATTTACCTTTGAAATGTGGGAGGTTTTATTGGGTCACCCTGTATAATCACATAGAAATTTATCCTAACTAAGCCTTAACTACTCTTCAATCTCTCTATAAAATGTCTTTTGATTAATTTTTTACTGCCTCTGCTGTTTCATTTATTCAGTCTTGTCTTTTCCTCATCTTTGCTTACTCGAGCTTGCACGTCATCTTCATCTTCGTCCTCCCATGGACCCACCACCTGTGGGAGGGTCTATAGGGGTCAGGTGCAGTGTGAGCTGGGTGGCAGCAGAAAGCGAGCATGCACGTGTTTACCACAAATTAAATTAGTTTGACGTGAGAACTCCCAGTGCTCCCCAGCTTCTCTCTCTCTTTCTCTCTCTCTCTCTCTCTCCTCTGTCTTTCTCAGACATTACGAGTAATGAAAGCTGAATGTCACCTGTCAGGTGTTAGAGTTGGAAATGAACCTGCCCCTCGGTTAAATACGGTCACGCTTCACATTTCATTATGGCTGCCGAGGCGGAGATGTTACTCGGAAATTGGCGTGCGCTCCATTTGAAAGCACGCCAAGGGAGGCCAGGCAGCGACACTCATTAGGGATGAAACCCACACACTTCCTTCACCTCAGTGCATCTTAATGTAGGGTCAGAAACACGGACGGAACATGTGCAAGGGCCATGGATATGTGTATCTTCCTCATAATCAGTTAATGGACGTAAATGGAGTTACTGCGTGCAAAAAAAGGAAGGGGGAAAAAGGCACGTCGCTAATCAGCAACCTTTATAAATTCTTAACTAACTGAAACAGTTACAGCACAGCGCTAAGCCTCAAGTTTATTTACCAGGTTGCTAGAAAAGTTTGCTGACATTTGGCCTTCTTCAAAATGATGTCCTGTGTCCTTGTACCAAATAAATTTTGCTACATCAAAGCATTCGCTGTGATAACCTCACTTCCTCTTTGGCGGCTTGGCTTTAAAGTTTTTGGTGTTTCAGGCAGGTTTGACCAAGAAGATACCCTGTGGTCGATCGAGAACATACTAGAGGGACTATGTCTCTCGGCTGGTCTGGGACTGCCTCAGCGTACCCCTCTGGAAGAGCTGGAGGAAGTGGCTGGGGAGAGGGACGTCCGGACTTTACTGCTTAGGCTGCTGTCCCTGCGACCCAGCCCTGGATCAAGTGGAGAAAGATGATAGGATGAGATGAGATGAGATGAGATGAGATAGCTCCCAAAATAAGTTTTATAAAATTCAAAATGGCAGAAAATCCAATATGGCAGATTTTAGTAGGTCTACTGCATTTGAATATACTACTATTACTACTACTATTAATAATAATAACAATTTAAATAATGAATTAAACATCTCCAATGTAAAGAACAGCTGTTCTTCTTCTAATTTTTCTTTTCTTCTTCTTCTTCTTCTTCTTCTTATTATTATTATTCTTTTATTTTTTATTTTGGTAGGTACCCTGGGAGTGTCTGTTATCCTACAAATGTCCCATTCACATCGTGAATATGAATAATTGTACATGAAAGAAAAACATGAAAGACACGTGATGTGCTGTCACGCCATGACTCAACAGCACTTTGACAAAATCATTCACCCCCATGTCAGATTGTAAAGCGGCCCAGAGCTCGGTCCGTGGTAAAATCAGGCTGTGAAGTGACGAGAAGGAGCGTTTAGATGGAGTAACGACGGCGGCCTTCAGTAGCCGTGACAAGCCTGACAGTTTTGCACTTGGCCGTAATTGCCTCTCTGAAGTGTGGGATTTCTTTTTCTTCTTCTTATTTTTCTTTTTTTTGCGCTCCCATGATATATGTTTGAGATCACGTCTTACATGAGTGTCGCTTGATGAGTTGAATTGTTTATTATTTTTGTTGTTTTATTATAACAATCTCATAATGAAAAGCATCACATTTAGAACTTGTTCAAGATATTTTTGCTTCAAGTTTTGTCATACAGGTAACAGTGGAACACGGCTACTACTGACATTGCTGGACTCAGAGCCCCCTCAGTATCAAATATAACGTAAAAAATAAAAACTATTTAAGTAAAAGAAACAAAAATAAATAATAAAAAATTAAATAAAATCAAAAATAAAAATTAAAAAGACATATATTTATACATCTTATATATATATATATATATATATATATATATATGTTTTCTCTGCTGGGCCTTCCTCCTGCAGCGCTCTGTGTAGAGGTCCTGGATGGTTGGCAGTTCAGACCTGGGGATGCGTTGTGCTGATCTGTCCCCCCTCTGTAGAGCTTTGAGGTCCAGAGCATTACAACTGCTGTACCAGGTCGCGATACAGCCAGACAGAATACTCTGCTGTTATATTGGTATAGATAATGATGACATTCGAGTAAACAGGAAAACTATATAAATATAATAATATTAATTATTAATATTATTATTATTATTATTATTGTGTCCATTTCTTACGTCAATTACCTCTGCTGTATGTGATGTAGGCTGTGATCACCTGGCTCAGACGATCTCGTCCCAGATAGTTCTCTCCACCGCCAAGTGTTATTAATGTCTCCTCATCTGCCTGCAGAACCACACTGATGGGAAAATACACAGGATTCCTTTTAAAGATACTATAGTCTGTTTACATAAAGGCATCATTAAGCTGCCACGCTGAAGTGTCCCAGTTTTAGGGAGGAAAAAAAAAAAAAAAGATTTATGCAGGATTTGTCATCACCAGTGGAACTAAACATTTCCTCTGGGTCTAACGCATGTTTTAATCAACACACACAGAGAAACAACAGCACCATGAAAACTGGATTTGCATCCAAAAGAACGTCCCTTAGACACATCCTTCTAGGTCCTTTTGTTTCTCTGTGCCGTTGGTGTGCTGGCTAAGAACGGGAAGTTGCTAGCTTATAACGCAATGTTCCTTTATACCTACATTTTGTATCTGTGCTGTAAACCTTCAGGTTCTGTTCATGACACTTACTTTAGTATGCTTAAAAGCTAATAAAAACACACAGCCCGACAGCTGATATGGAAGCTGAATTAAAGAAGGAAGAGGCGAAGGGAAAAATAAAAAAAAAATTGGACAGCTAATAGAACAAATGAATCCATCATGAACGATTTTGGTGCATATCGCCTGATCACGTCTGAGGATGAGAACAGGTAATGCACAAAGAAGGTAGAATTTCTAATTACTATCGTCATCTTCCGCTTGATCCGGGGTCGGGTCACGGGGGCAGCAATAAGGTCCAGACATTCCTTTCCCCAGATACTTCTTCCATCTCTTCTGGAGGGTGACACTGAGGCGTTTCCAGACCAGCCGAGAGACATAGTCCCTCCTTCGTGTTCTGGGTCAACGCTGGGGTTTCTTCCTGGTCCGGACATGTTCGAAACACCACACCAGCGAGGCGTTCAGGAGGCGTTCTAATTAGATGCCCGAGCCACCTCAGCTGGCTCCTCTCAACACTGAGTTCTTCTCCGAGCTCCTCCTGGATGGCCGAGCTTCTCACCCTATCTCTGATGGAGAGCCGAGCCACCATGCGAAGGTAGCCGCGATTTCAGCGGCGTGTATCCGCGATCTTGTTCTTTCAGTCACTACCGAAAGCTCGCGACCATAGGTGAGAGTAGGAATGTGAATCGACTTCCCACGATGAAATTTCATGTTCGGAAACTGAATCCTGCTCTCTTATTCTTGATTCATTTCATTTCATTTATATACATAAAAACGTATATAGCGGTAATAGGCTTCAGCTTTCCTGCGAACCTAATAAAATTGAACCGTTTGGCAAACAGATGAATGAGATTAGGCGCTGAGGTCCAGTGAGTAGTCCTGGGGAGCAGTTGGTTGATGTTAAGTGGGGCCGAAGGTCAGGACTCTCGTGATTTTCTTTTCCAAACCTTAACACATCATGTCTTCATGGAGCTCAGCCTGCGAAGGGAAAATTGTAAAGCTACAGCAAATGAAGACATTCTGTATAACTGTGAGCTCAGAGACCTTGAGCAAAAGTTCAAGTCAAGATCACTGAGTGTATAATAATATTGTTTAAACAGCCAAGCCAGTTGATTAAAGGATTAAGGTATTAAAGTCACATTTTCAGCCAGTAATAACGATCTTCCTTGTAATTTCGAAACATCAACAAAAAATCAGTTAGTAGCTGTAATGAAAGTCTGCGTCACAGTTTGCTCTGGAGGTCAGCAACATGCTGCACATGATCAGGTCGAGAAGACGACAAAAACGCCAGATGGCTAGCTTTTGCTGTTTTTCGCACATATTGCTGGCATTGCTGTGTTGAGTGATGTACTGTACTGTATGTGTACGGGAGAAGAGCCAGCGATGGTGGGACCGGTGTGGAGGTATTCACTAAGCATTGAGTGAGGAGACAGGAGACGCCTACTACAGCGTTTAGATTAGTTCGGTTTTGAAGGTGTTAGCTGTTTCTAAGATTGCTCCATTTTTGGTTTCAGTGTGTTATTTAAAAAAATGTCCAATAGTTATTGATAGTCTTTGGTACAATTTGTATTCTTAATTTTTTTTCTTTAATTTGATTATGATGTACTGTATTAATCCCACAGGCAAAATTTGGCTGTGCATTTAACCCATCCAAAATGAGCACACACACACACACACACACTCGGAGCAGTGGGCTGCCACACACATTGGGGTGCCCAGAGAGCAGTTGGGGGTGAGGTGCCTTGTTCATGGGCAATTTAATCATGAAGGTGGGGGAAGAGAAAGTGCTGCTTAGTCCCCCACCGCCACACATTTTTCCTGCTGGTTCAGGAATTGAACCAGCGACCTTTTGGTCCAAAACCCACTTCGTTAACTCTTAGGCCACAGTTGCCTTACTTTGTTAGCTTTACAAGTGCATAAATTCAATTTAAATTATTCCTTTTAGAATATATCTGTTATCTGGGGGCAGTCGTGGCCTAATGGTAATTCCCGAACCAGCTGGGAAAATGTGTGGCGGTGGGGGAGTGAGCTGTACCTTCCCTTCCACCACCTTTATGGCTCAAGTTCCCTTGAGCAAGTTACCAAACCCCCAGCTGCTCTTTCGGCGCTGCAATGTGTGTGTGGCAGCCCACTGCTCCGAGTGTGTGTGCTCGCTGTTTATGTGTGTGTGCTCCCTTGGGATGGGTTAAATGTAGAGGCAATAATTTCCCTTGCGGGATTCATACATTACATCAAAATCCAAAAAATTGTGTCCTCCTCATTTTTACACTGGTGTAGCAGCCGCAGTGCAAATCAAGGGGAACAATGAAACTGAAACATGAATAAAGCAACTTCCACCTTCACTTCACTACACACTCTGTTTTCAGTTTTTAATCTTTTTTCATTTTATTTTCTGAAGCGCTTTATACTAATTAGAGAGGCTGGCGCCCATCTCAGCCAACTCTGGGTGAGTGCAAAGTACACCCTGGACAACTCACCAGGCCATCGCAGGGCAGAAACACGCTGACAGCTATGCAGCTACTCTTGACGACAATCAGCAGTGGTTCTTTTACATTCCTCTCACCACAGACAGTGAGAGACATGGACGGCATTTGATAACCCAGTTATCTGCACTGGGGGACAGCAGTGACATCCTGTTGATAGTGGGGCTTGAACCCCTGACCTTGGGATCAGTAATCCAGCACCCTACCACCGGGCCACCACTGACCCTTAATCTTTTTTTTAATTTACCAATAAATTTTTCACTTTTAGTTTCAGTTTTTATTAATTCTATTAATTTGGAAAAGTATCAGTTAGTTTACTGATCCCTCCATCTTTTTTGGGGTGAGGGTGGTTGTAATGCTGGATATGATGGAAGTGATGGTGATAATGGTGATTAGAGTGATGGAGGTGATGGTGATGCTGAAGATGGTGGTAATAGTGGTCATAGTGGTGGTGATGATAATGGTTGAAGTTATGGTGGTGGTGATAGTGGATGTGACAATGGTAAAGCTGAATATACTGGAGTTAGTGATTGTAATTGTGGTGGTAGTGATGGTGATACTAGTGATGATGGTAGTGGTGGTTGTAATGGTTAAGCTGAAGATACTAGTGATGGTGGTGGTACTGATGGTCATGTTAAAAATACTTGAGATTGTAGTGATTGTAATAATAGTGGTGATGGTGGTTGTAATGATGTTGAAGGTACTGGAGATGGTGATGGTAATTGTAGTGGCGGTGCTGATGGCGGTGATGGTTGAAGTGGTGGTAATGATGCTGAAGATACTGGAGATGGTAATGGTAATTATGGTGGCAGTGGTGATGGTAATGAAGGTGGTGGTGATGATGCTGAAGATACTGGAGATGGTGATGGTAATTATGGTGGTGGTGGTGATGGTAACAGTGGTTGTTATAGTGGAGGTGGTGGTGATGGTTAAGGTGGTGGTGATGATGCTGAAGATGCTGGAGATGGTGATGGTAATTGTGGTGGCAGTGGTGATGGTAATGATGGTTGTAATGGTGGAGATGGTGGTGATGCAGAAAATACTGGATATGGTGGTTATGGTAATGATGGTTGTAATGGTGGAGGTGGTAATGATGCTGAAGATATGGGATATGGTAATGATGGTTGTGATGGTACTGATGGCTGTGATGCTCTGAAGATACTAGCGACAGTGGTGATTATAGTAACAATGGTGGTTGTAATGTTGGTGATGGTGATGATAATTGTGATGATGATGTTAGTAGTGAAGATGAAGATGGTAATTTGTACATGTGCCACCGTGGTTTTTTCGGGAGCAGAGGGGGTGAATTCACATTTCTGTATATTTTTGTTTTTTGGATGCGCGTCTGATTCTGATCTTCATAGAAAAGTAGCTCAGGTCTGATTTTAAAATATTTTAAACCCAGATCTGTCGCACTAAAGCCGAAAACCTTTTTTTTTGTGCGTGTGTGTGTGTGTGTCGCTCTATTAAAATTAATATACTGAATTGTTAGTATTGAATGTGACTCTAACTTACCTATTAATTTTATCATACCATTCCAGCACATCCTGAATGCGCTGGTAAGTAACAAACATCACTGGGACTGCATTGATCACATGCTCCTCATAAAATCTGTACATCCTGGATAGATGTATTTATCTAACAATAAACTTTATTATAAACTCTGCCTCATTCTAAGTCTGATGCGCTGTCAAAACAAAGACTCCGAATCGAGACTCCAGGCTTTCTCTCGCAATTACTTTTATTCTCTTCTTCCTTTTCGTTTTGCCATCAAGAAATCCAGCCGATGAAAGCATCTCTTAAAGAGGGTTTAACGAGCCTTTAAGTCGTCCTTCTTCTAAGATTAATCTGCTCTGATTTATTTATCATTCAAACTGCAAAAAGAGAAAATGTCAACGTTGCTAAGGAGGACTTGAGAGAGGCGTTCATGCTCGCTCATTAACTGTGACGGGAATATGTAAAGTCTGCTACGTCTTTTCTTCGACTGTATGCAGAAGTGGTGGGGTTTTAATGGTGCGAGAGTGTGACATGCTTTAATTCTTCCAAATGTCTTTATAGATTCTCTGAAGTTCCCGCTTTAATTCGAGCCCTGCCTAATTATTCATCTTTAGTCCTTAATGGCGTTGGACGCGCCACCTCTGCAGCGTTTTCAGAGAACAAAAGTCATGCTGTAGCTGGAAGAATAATATTACCATAATTTCAGATGGATAGCCAGACGTTTATTTCAAAGTATTTTCCTTGTGCGAGCCTCTATCAAGTGGCTGTGTTCAATTCAATTTGATTTAAAGTGTTACAGAACCCTGAATGTAGATTTTTGGTGACTAATGAGCGAGTCTCAAGTGACTATACCATATGATTTCTCTCTCGAAGAGCAATTCAACAACTCACGCTTTAAAAAGCCGTCATGTGTTTGGCTTCACGTCAGGTGACAATAGTGGTTATAAGGTGGTTGTGATGGGGTGGTATGATGTTGGTAGTGATGGTGATGTTGAAAATGCTGGAGATAGTGGGGATGGTAATGATGGTGGTGGTGATGGTGGTTGTCATGATGATGGTGGTGATGGTCAAGATGGTGGTAATAGTAATTAATACAGTAATTAGAAAAGTAAAAGATACTGAGAATTTTGGTAATAGTAATTAATACAGTATTTCAGATAAATAAGGATCATGGTGATGATGGTGGTTACGATGATGGTAGTGACGGTGAAATAATGGTGGTGGCAATAATGATGGTAGTGGTGATAGTGAAGGTGATGAGGATGGTGGTGCTGAAAATTCTGGAGATGGTGATGAAGTGGTGGTGATGGCTGTGCTGAAGATACTGGAGATGGTGCTGATATCAATTATTACAGGTTATCAAATAAATGATGAACATGTTTGGTTATGGAGGTTGTTATGATAGTGATGGTTATGGTGGTGCTGGTGCTGGTAATACTGGTGGTGTAATATTGGTGGTAGTGGTGATGGCTGTGATAAGGATGGTGGTGGTGATGGTGAAGGTGATGATGATTGTGGTCATGGTGGTGGTGATGGTGGCTGTGATGCTGATGCTGAAGATACTGGAGTTGGTGATGATAGGTTGGTGCTGCTGGTTGTGATGGTGGTGTGAGTGGTGATGATTGTGGTGGTGATGGTGGCTGTGATGGTAATGCTGAAGATACTAGAGATGGTGCTGATGGGGTGGTGCTGTTGGTTGTGATGATGGAGGTGGTGGTGATGGTAATGGTGGTGGTGATGATGAAGGTGATGACTGCTGGTGGTGCTGATGGTGGTGATGCTGAAGATGCTGGAGTTGGTGGTGATGGTAATGATGGTGATGATGATGAAGGTGATGGCTGTGCTGGTGGAGCTGATGATGGTGGTGGTGATGATGGCTGTGATGTTGATGGTGAAGATACTGGAGATGGTGTTGATGGTAAGGAGGGTGGTGGTGATGATGAACGTGATGATTGTTCTGGTGGTGGTGATAGTGGCTGTGATAATGGTGAAGATACTGGAGATGGTGGTGATGGTAATGATGGTGGTGGTGATGATGACGGTGATGATTGTGCTGGTGGTGCTGATGGTTGTGGTGATGGTGGCTGTGATGATGATGGAGATGGTGTCGATGGCAATGGTGGTGGTGGTGGTGATGATGGAGGTGATGATTGTTCTGGTGGTGCTGCTGATGATGGTGGTGATGGTGGCTGTGATGATGATAATGACGATGATGATGGTGAAAATACTGGAGATGGTGTTGATGGTAATGATGGTGGTGGTGATCATGAAGGTGATGATTGTTCTGGTGGTACAGATGATGGTGGTGGTGATAGTGGCTGTGATGATGGTGGTGAAGATACTGGAGATGGTGTTGATGGCAATGATGGTGGTGGTGATGATGGAGGTGATGATTGTACTAGTGGTGCTGATGATGGTGGTGGTGATGGTGGCTGTGATGATGGTGGTGATAGTGAAGATACTGGAGATGGTGTTGATGGTAATGATGGTGGTGGTGATGATGAAGGTGATGATTGTTCTGGTGGTACTGATGATGGTGGTGGTGGCTGTGATGATGGTGGTGATGGTGAAGCTACTGAAGATGGTGGTGATGGTAATGATAGTGGTTGTAATGATGTAGAATTTTGGTGGCTAATGAGTGAATCTGAAATGAAGTGTCAATCCCAGATGATTAATTCTCTCAAGCACAGCAGTTGGAAAATCTCAGCTGGAAAAAGTCGCCATGTGTTTGGCTTAATTGTTTTATCTTAGCATTTTAGCAACATCGAGGACTTTAATGCGTTCCTCCTATTTTATTGCGTCTTAATGCAAATCCTGTAATCAGACCGTATAAATATTTCAATCAGTATAACAGCACTATTACAGGTTTTCCTGCTGGTGGAGCACAAAGCACATCAATCTTAAACACAGGTCACACGATCTGAGCATTTTAAAGCAAATACAAGCACACGCACACAAGGAGTGGCTTCTCAACAAGCAGCCATCGCGACGCGAGTCCATTTGTCACGGAGGCAGTCGTGAATAATGTTCAGGGTAATGAAGAGCAGTGATTCACTGGCTGACTTGCTTACAAGTTTCTGTGCAATCAGTATAAAACAATGTGTCTGCTTTGTCAAAGCACACAAGTCTTTTTAGTACAAGCGTAAACATGGTGTGTGGTCAGAAGACGGCTGGGACGCAAAGTTTTAGTGCAGTCAAGGTTCTGAGACTGGAAACCAGGGTTACAGTTTAAATGTAAAGGATTTGAAGGCCTGGGCAGGGGGTTCACTGCAACCCTGATTTATTCCCAAGCCATGTCAATTCCATGACCAGGATTAACCAAGACTTGGCATAGTGGTTAGCACAGCCGCCTCGTGTGAAGCGTTGTCCCCAAGCTTGTACAAGATTCCTCTGTGTACTCTGGTATTCTCATACAGTCCACAAACATGTAGATTGGGATAATTGGTTGATAAAGAGTGGGGATGGTTGTGTGTTTGCCCTGTGATGGCTGTGCAGGGTGTATCCTGCCTTTGCACAGGGTTGGTTGAGATGTGGTCCAGCTTAACCGTGGGCCTAACAGGATAAATTGGTTCGACCAATGAGTGAGTGGATGAGTTTCCCAAGCATGTCTTATGGGGGTTGACCCCAAGTCAAGATCAAGTCTGGATGAAAGCCAACAGGCCAGGCCTTTACCCCATCTATATCATTTCATTTGAACATTACACCAATAATGAGGATGTTTTGTTGCATTAGGAATTATTTCTGGTCAAACTTGGTGCATGTGAAAACAAAAGCTAATGCTAATATGTGACGCAGACGCTGATTCATTTTAGACTGAGAGTCCTTTTAGTCTCTTAGTGATCGCCAGAGCAAACACAACACTCAGTATAGCCATCTTTGTTTACTTACACTGTAGACGGAAATAGATGACTAGTCACTTGTAGCATATTCGTAAATGTTTAAACTCATGATAAAAATTTCACAAGGATTGCTATAAACCTTTAATCAATCACAATCCCCGCAGTAAACCAGGAGCAGCTAAAAGTTTCATGTGGTGAGTGTTTAGTCTGCTGTGGTGATCACCAAAAGGCTTAATATACTTTTAGTCTAAATCGGATTCTCATTTCCAACACTGATGTGAGGAGCGTGCAGTCGAGGGAATCCTCTGAAGCATCAAGCCAAGTGACGTCCACTTTTGATGATGGTGGCACAGCTGGACCTGCTAGCCAACATGACTGACGTCTAAAGATACCTTTAAATTCTCAGAAGAAGTGGGATATTTATACGTTAGTGTGCAGCTGTTCCGGGAAGGCTGCTCAAATAAAAGAACCAGGATGGCCGAAAAAGAAGGCGGACCACAAGAACATTCAGTTCAACTGAGAAATAAGGAACAAGGAAGTGACGAATAAGGGTTTTGAGATGTACCTTATGTCTTCATGGAGCTGGCTTTGTGCACAGGGGAAAAGGTTTGGGTATCTTGGTTTCAGAGAAGGAAAAGTGTCATGGACCTTCTGTACAATAGCCTGCTTCTAATTTTGTGGTATCAGTTGGAGAATGATCGTGATTTGGCGTGGTTGTGGGTGTGGTTGGTCAGTTTGGTCAGTGACTGGGTGTATAGTGTACTCGTGCCAGGAAAAGGAAAAGAAAGTTTTGCCAGGAAAAGTTTGGATTTGGTCTTCTTTGACGGTGCTGTAAATATAATTGGTAGTTTGTTGCTTGGTGAAGTTTCTGGGGTATGTTTTATGGGCTGCTCTGAGAAGAGACATTAGGCATCCCATGCAAATCCAAGGGTTATAAATATAAACGTTCTCAGTCTTTATGAATCCGGTTATTACTTCATCTATCTCCATAGATCATCTCGCCCTTCTCTATAATAGCAGGATAATTGGAGTCTTAATGGTGGTGTTCAAATGAAACTCGGAGTCAAGTTACAGCACAGATTAAGCAGCGAGATCTGATACAATCCCCGAGCTTCTGATTTCAGTTCCTGAGTAAAAGTAGTGAAGGATTTCAGTCTGTGATTATTCTCTCGTCACCTCTGGTATATGATCAGAATGACATTCCTGCCTCACAAGAAGTTGTACCTACTACTTTCTGTCTCCTTGTGTGTGTTTTTATCCGAAACTGAGCAGCTTTCCCTGGAGGCTAGGCTGCACGTTGAACATCTTTTCCTAACGAGACACGCCAGTCACGTGAATCATTATCATGCAAATACATGCATGTTCTATGCAGTTCTTTATCTCCTTCTCTCTATGGGGAAGGCGGGAAAAGACTGGCAGAGATGAAGAACTGCAGATCATTAATGGAGAAGGCTTTTTTTTTTTGAAGCCAAACAATTTCGACTTGGGAGCCAGGAAAGAGATGTGTGCTGATAAACAAATAACAAACTTGGAAAAGGATGGGAGTTGGAGGAGTTTGCAGAGGTGGTGATGCTTTCACATGAAGAGCAAAGATGTATATGGATTGTCCACTTATTTGGGGAGGTGGGGTGAGGGGCACTACGAGTAAGGGGGGTGATCATACCAGAGGTGCTATAGAAAAGCAACTGACTTAATTTTTTTTAGCAAATTTAAAAATTTTAAAATTACACACTCTACGGGATCCTGGAGGGGGCATGGGAGTTTGCCCAACCTGTCCTCATGTGCTTTGTGGACTTGGAGAAGGCTTTCGACTGTGTCCCTCGGGCTATCTTGTGAGGTGTGCTCTGGGAATATGGAATACCGGACCCGTTGCTATGGGCCGTTCGGTCTCTGTATTGCCGGAGCTAGAATTCGTTTCCAGTGGGGGTTGGTCTCCGTCAAGGCTGCCATTTGTCACCGGTTCTGTTCATAATTTTTATGGATAGAATTTCTAGGCGCAGTCAAGGTGTTGAGGGGTTCTGATTTG
>JAQMYF010000013.1:3169739-3180395 GCA_030014195.1 Neosilurus mollespiculum | reverse complement strand
GGACAACCACCCCGCCGTCCGCCCCCGGCAGCGCCCAGGGGAACAGGGGTGTAAGAGGTCCCCATTTCCCTCATCCTTCCCGCTCTTGACTGTGTGCTGATTGTAATTAAAACTGGTTGCCATTGTTTCCGAAACCCAATCATTGTTTCCTGTCACTGACCATCACTGCTCCTGGTGCATTGTTTATCCAGCTATGACCACTGTTCCAATCATCTAATCATTGACAAGCACTCTTACTTCAAACAAATCACTGTTACTACAGACCAATCATTGATCACCACTGTGACTACAGACCTATCACAGATCACTGTTTTTAATATGGACCAATTACTGATTATAATTGTTACGTCAAACGAATCCCTGTTCACCACAGACCAATCATTGATTGCCACTTGTTACAACAGACCAATCATTAATCACCACTGTCCCTACAGACCAATCACTGATCATTATTGTTACTACAGCCCAATCACAGATCACCATTTTTAATATGGGCCAATCACTGATCATTAGTGTTGTGTCAAACGAATCATTGTTCACCACAGACCAATTATTAACCACCACTCTTACTACAGGCCAATCACGGATCGTAATTGTTATATCAAGCTAATTACACTTCATCACAACCCAATCATTGATCACCACTTGTTACTACAAACCAATCACGGATCAGCATTTTTTTTATATGGGCCAATCACTTATCACAGTTACGATAAACTAATCACTGTTCACCAAAGACCAATTACTGAGCAACATTGTATATATGGACCAATTACAGAGTACCACTGTAAATACAGACCAATCACTGATTACCTTTGTTCCCAACACCCAACCCTTGATTCCAGTGACTTATCTTGATTGTTCCCAACATTCCATCGTTCATCACTGCAGTTCCCAATTTCTGTTTTGGTGATACATTATAAAGTTATTCCATGCGCAGTCTGACCTTCATGTCTGTTTCTCAGCTCCTTAATACTATTACTTCATTTCTTTTTTCATTCAATAAAAAAAAAATTAAAGAAATTTATAAATAAATTGTTTGCAGCTCATTGACCAAAGATGATTTCTTTCAATTCAATTTTATATCCAATAAAAATCTATTCTATTCTCTTATCTTTCTTTTTCATGTAGCACATTTTGGAAAACAGATCATGGTGATGTAATGAATACGCCCATTTTCCCTGATGTCATCTTGTGACTTTTTTGAGTACACTTTAGCTGCTTTTCCTCTAAAGAGTTGAGTTGACGCCGTCGACCGCATGCATTCATACTTCAGAGCTCACCAGTGTCCTGAGTGTCTGCGCTCATCTCATCCTGGCTGGACGTGGAGAGGATTCATGCTGTTCCTATGATGTGTTCGTTCCTGACGCAGAGCGTTTTAAGTCGGAGCCTGAAAGCACAGGCCGAGCCTCTGGATGCGTTTTTTTTTTGTTTTCTTTCTTTCTCTCTTTCTTTTTAAAAACCTCCTTTTTTTCTTTTTAGAAACCCTCTGAGTACAGAACTGAGTCCTTGTGCCGTATCTGAATTCATTGAAAAATATTTCTTTATTTCTTTATTTTGGCAGACTTGTGAATATTTTAACTCTACCATAAACACCGAGTGGCAGATTGTGTCTGTTAGCAAACCAAATCCTGACCACACCCATGCACAGATTTTCACCAGACTTGGTGGGAACATGCCCCTACCTGTGTTTCAGTGGTGATTTGATTTTAGAATGTCAAGGTCAAAGGTGAAGGTCAGTGCATGGACACAGTTTTTTGGAGATCGACTTTCCCATGTTAAAATTCAAACCCCTTATGGCTGCGAAACAAAGTAATATAGACCCATAGATGCAGAAAGAAACAGATAGAAAACCATACACACACACACACACACTTTCAGACAGCATAATCACCTTTGCCCTTGGGTGACCTTGAAAGGTAAAAATCAAAACCACTGGATTTTAAATGCTAATAGCATAAAAAAATGTGCTAATAGACATGCCGTTGCTATGTAACACTAACAGAAAACCTTATATGAACTTTCAAATGATTTTTTACCTTGAATGACCTTGAAAGGACAAAAATCGAAGGCACGGGACATTGATTTCTGTTTATTTGCTGCATTATCCATGCTGCATGGTGGCAGTACCTTGCAGTAACTTTTTCCGTGTTTTGGGTGGTTGTTTTTAGGGAAGATAAAAGAGTAATAGCTAGAGAATGTCTGTATTTGTGTGGACAGTGTGAGTAAATCCACCTCAGGATCATTGCAACACAAGCCAACCTCTGATTACTGCACTGCTGCCAAATCATGTATTATCCATACACTTGCACAGTTTGCAGTTTATTACATTTTGATGTGCAACCATCCAGAGTGCAATCTTCTGTCTCTCTCTCTGTCTCTCTCTCTCTCTCTCTCACACACACACACACATGTATTTTCGATCACGTAAACGCTCATATCCCTTTTTCGCATGCTCTGCATTCCTATTTTAATTTACTATGGAGTGTGTGTCCACTCAGCTGTGGCAATAACTCTGTAACCTCACCATCGGACCACATTTCTTTTCCCAGAGAGCATCCATCATTTAGGGCTTATTGCCACTGTGGTGCTTGGATCTGTTGCTTTCGGATCAGATGGAGAATGCACTGAAAGTAAACACATGTTTAACTTGGTGAGGTAGCAGAGGCGGTGCTGGTAGCCTAATCCCAACCGTCCTCAAGTCCCCAGTATGCCGCGGTCGGGGGCACACGTGCGTCCGGTGTTGCTAACAACCATTCCATGTGTTGCGGAACAGAGGGCCTTTCAAAAAAGCAGAACTTTCCAGATCGGAAAACCATCTAGCAGTGGGTTGAGAATTTCAGAGCAACAGGCTTAGCTTGAAAAAGAAAATCACCTGGTCGACCTAGGAGCGCTCGTACGCCTGAGAACACTGAAGCATCGAGGCGATCTGTTGTGCAGTTGTCTCCGAGACGTTCTGTGCGGAAGCACACTTTAGCTGTAGGGATTTTCTGGTTAACTTCAAGTTGAATCTAAGACAAACTTCACTTCCATCCATTCATAAACTGTACTGAACGAAGTTTGGCGTGCGTGGATAATAATTTGATATTTAAAGATTTGTACAACAGCAGTACTCCGACTCACTTGGAATTTCTCTGTAACATTAGTTTCATTACAACGGGAATTATTTTCAGCAGTCTGCCTGACAGTTCGGCGATGCCTGTCAGAAAGCCCAGGTCGTCATGAGCAGGATGCTGTTGGTTCCTTGCCATTGCTGGTGAATTGTACAATCACTCTGTTGACCGTGGAAGAGGAATCCCAAGGTTTTGTGCAATCTGATACTGGCTAAGTCTACTTTCAGACTGACCCACAATACGCCCTCTCCGAAAATCAGGCAACCCCTTTGATCCTGGTGTTCACGGCAAAGCTGGTGACTATAAACAATGGATACTGTAATATTGTATACATTGTATATATTGTATACTGTAAATATATATATATATATACAATATATACAATATATATATATATATACAATATATACAATATATACAATATATTGTATATATTGTATACATTGTATATATTGTATATATTGTATACTGTAATACAGTATAATAAATACTGTACTCTAAAATTTACAAAAATTACATTACGTATGATCAAATGAGTTTCACAGATAAAACTCTGTAATTGTGTGTGTGTGTGTGTGTGTGTGTGTGTGTGTATAATGAGAAGAACCAGAGGTCCAGTCACCCTAAACTAATTACACTGGTATGCAGAATTTTAGAGGTTGGCTGCTTCAGAAACAAAATGTGGTATTAATTATGGATGTTGGTACGCTGAGTTCATAAACGAGAATAAAAATGTCTGATTGGCTTCTGTTTCCAAAATATTTAAGTTTTTAACATTTGACGTCTACATCATTATATATCGAACATGAAGCTACATGTTTATGGGTTCTAGAATTGATCAGAGCAATCTGTTCAGCTAAGTGATGGAATTCAAGTTAACAGAGTTAATGTTACATCATTCATGACTTCTAGAACCAATATGATGCAATCCATATCGTTTATGATGTAATACCAGCTTCAGGTTGCATCATTTATTGGTTTGCTAAGAAAGAAACAATAATAAAAGTCATTTTCAAACCCAGTCATTGATGATTATTATCATATTCATATCAAATATCCACAAAATAGTTTTTAAATAAATAAAATAAAACTTTTAGTGCAATTTCAGGTCAGTGCAGGTCAAACTTCCACTATGTCCAGGATTTGAACCCATGACCTTCTGCACCTGAAGTAAATGTTCCGGCACTGAACCTGTTTACCGAAAGTTTATTCCTCCATTCAGTCCGAGATGTATTTAGTGACTTGATTTAAATTCAGATCCCGTCCCTTTAGGAACTCGCCCATCCTTCATGGTTCCTAACGCAGGGTGGTATATACTGACCCGGTACCATCTCTCAAACACTAGAACCAATCAACCCTTTTAAACATCAGTTTAACTCCCAGCAGCACAAAATTAGGAAAGTTTGATTATATTTATTTCAGAAGCATTTCAGCTGTAGACCCGTGTTATTTCCCATAACTGTGGCGATAAACAGTTGTTTCCTTGCCAGACTTTTTTTTTTTTTTGTCTATTTAGCAAATTTACCAGAACCGAAAGATCCATCTCTTCCCATTCCCAGGAAGATAAAGATGGCGGAAACCTTAGAGTCTCCTACCACAAATTATAAACTAAACAGCACATGAGAAGTTTTACCAAGTCCACGATTTTTATTCCTATTTGTCTCCACCTCCTGATTTGCAGGTACAGTAGTGTCAGAGCGGCTGTTATGGAAAATTAATGAATCAACACTTTTTGACCAATCAGGATAAAGAATTGACTGTGCCACACTGATTTGTTAAATTTCATCATCATCATTATCATCATCATCATCATCATCTTCCATTTGTTCCGGGGTCGGGTCGCAGGGGCAGCAGCCTAAGCAGTGAGATCCAGACATCCCTCTCCCCAGCCACTTCCTCCAGCTCTTCCAGGGGGACGCCGAGGCGCTCCCACACCAGCCGAGAGACATAGTCCCTCCAGCGTGTTCTGGGTCGACCCCGGGGTCTCTTCCCAGTTGGACATGCCCGAAATACCACACCAGGGAGGAGTTCGGGAGGCATTCTAATCAGATGCCCGAACCACCTCAACTGGCTTTTGTTTAATTTATTTTAATGAATTAACTTATTTATTTAGTTGGGGACAGTGTTTTGGGGTAGAGAGGTAGGCTAAAAAATCATCATATATACCCAAACTGTGATATGTGTGTGAGTGTGTGTAAATGATAGAGAGAGAGAGAGAGAGAGAGAGAGAGAGAGAGAGAGAGAGAGAACATTTGTCACTGCATGTGTTAGATCTGCACATCTAATGCTCTGACATTAGATCAAAAACACCAGCAGCTCCTGCCAAAGTTCACACACACACACACACACACACACACACACACACACACACACACACTTGGCCAGTACTCTAAAAGCTTCCTGGCTGTTATGTTTGTCAGTGCAGCGTCAGTGGTCTTGCTGTTCCTGGGTTGTTCTTTGTCCAGCTTGGTAAGCAGATGGGTTGTCCAGCACCGCCGTCACCGTCGCATTTTTCTGATTTCCAGCTGCTTTAAACACAACAGATTTTTTCTTTTCTCCCTGAGCTTTCGCCTGGAGCGCAGAACAATGCAACGTATCTTTCTCAAGAATGACGGCCCTGCTGAGGGAAACGCTTTTCAACCGTCACAGATATCTGTTGTATTTGGGAATGGCGTTATGTTTTGTTTGCTTGAAGGTGTTGTTTTAATGTAGGGATGTAAAGTTTGACTTCACCTGAAGCCTAACTCTACCCACTGCATCATTTTTAAACAAGTGCAACATGGGCACCAAGTGGGCATGGGCCCAAAATGGACATCTTAACTGGGGCCCACTTGGGTGAACTAAGTGTATCCCACTTTGGCAAGACTCCCTATGCATGTCCTGGTTGGGTTGTTAATGGGAAGTTAATAAATGAGGGCAGTTGACATGTGGCCTCTCCACTTCATCCTTTCTCACCGACGACTTCAATAGCTCTGAGATGTTTGTCACATGGAAGATGGGAGGATCCCCAAAGACCTCCTGTACGGCGAGTTGGCATCAGGCACGTGAAGTCGAGGTAGGCCCGGCTGTGGCTCAAGGACGTCTGTAAGCGCGACCCAAAGGTCTTCCAAATCTTTCCATTCGTATGGGAAGAGCTTGCAAGTGACCGGAATAAATGGAGAGCTGCCATTCCAAGGAGCCCAAAAGTCCGAAATGGACTTCATGCATTGGGAAAATAGGAGGAATATTTGTGGGTCTGGAGCCTCCTCATCCACTTTTGTTCCATCACATGCTTACTTTTTTACTTATGACCTTTGGTGCATTGCTATTGTCTGTCAATACTCACAGCGGCCATATACATTACTACCCATAGGGGTCCCACATACAAGTGCTGGATGGAGTCAAGGTGGGCAGGGGCTAAGAAGGGTGGCAGGGTGGGCAGTGATGAGTCCGGATAGATATTTTTTGCGGAGCTAGAGGAAGGAGGGCTGCCCACCTTGAAAAAGAGGGCGTTAACATTCTCAAATCTGATAAGTTTGAGTATTATTTTAACCAGCAGGTGGTGTTTTGTTCAGTCTGTGTTTTCACTGCAAGACACACAGTGACACATTCATGAAATGACCAACTTTTTCTCAAAAGCTCCGCCCTCTTTTCTTAAGGTGGAGTTAGCCACGCCCCTGTTTCGCCCTCTATATATCAGTTAATCAAACGGACCGTTTTTCTTGTCGTCTCTTTTAGTTCTTTGCCAGAAATCACAGCGATAGGAGATGCATTTTGTCACACCATTAAACCTACTGGTCTTTACTGGTGATTTTTTAAATACTAGTCCAGTTTAAAAACCAACATCCCTCCTGTATTTTCAGCCCAAGCTTTTGGGATTTGATTGCTTCACAGAGCACTTTTGTTCCATACCACCAGTTGTGCCGTTCTACTTCAGCTAGATCAGATATAACCATCCATGGGGTGCTAAACTGTGGGCCACTTGAGGAACCATCCACTTAAGGGTTATAAGTGAGAGGGAGGTTTTTTTTTTTTTTTTTTTGTGCCCCCTGTGCTGCACTTGCTATGAGAGGCTCTCAAGCATACGACTCAAAGCGGTTACGTCCTTGTTTAAAGAGTCGTCCAATAACAGGACACAGGGGAGAAAGCCTGCTGTCACCCTTCTGCACACTCCACAGCCTGTAAGTACGGTCTCATCGGGCGCCGAGTGCTGCTCTGGCCACGACAATTTATGGTGAACACGTGTCGCGGAATGAGAATCAGCAGGAGGAGAACAGAGGAATCACCCACCATGGAAGACTTCTTCCTTTCTAAAGCTTTAGCATAGGGACGCTATATACAGTATAGCTGAATATGTTTATCACTTCTGTAGAATAATTCAGATTTTAATTCAGAGTGGGAGTGGCCTACACTCTACAATGGGGTCCTCTCAAAAAATTTCACTACAGGGAATTCTGTGGGACTTTTAATTCTGCGTGACAAATAAAAACCTCCTGCTAGCACTCATTCATCTCACACTCATTTGCTGAACTGCTTAATGTCCACACACAGCTAGGGACCTGAACTGCTTAATGTCCACACACAGCTAGGGACCTGGACCTGAACACACAGTGTATTGCAGATTGGTAAGTCTCTACTAGCTCTTTAACCATGCTAAAGGAACAGTCATGGAACTTTGTGATGACACCTCATAGTGTGTTTTATGTATATCTTTATTTATACAAGTTATTCTAATTAAAAATGTATTTGTTTAATCAATAATTTGCATTGTTGTCTCAAAAAGTGTACCGGGTTCAATGTAGTCATGGAAGAGACTCCTAAGAACAGTGGAGCGGTATATTACTCTTCGGAGTTCTGCTTTATTTTAATCCTTCATGCGACATGTGATGTGGCTTTGTCGTGCTCCGTCATCCACACCGCACCCCGTCCGCTCCTGCTTCTTGCTTTGCTTTTGCTCTCTTCACGCTTTGTTGGCTCTCGCTCTCATGTCCGCTGTGCTGGTGGAGGGTCAGCGAGGTGAAAATCTCCACAACATGATTTGACAGGAGCAGCTCTCGGTCTCTCCGCAGGGGTCCCGCGCGCACAGCCCCACTCCCTGAACTATATGTCTGAATCAGTCCATTTGGTGAACTTGGGGCTAGCACTCGGGCAGATGGAGGCTCGGAGGAGTGGAGTTGGAACGTTACAGTGAGCAGAATGATAAAAACATAAAACACGGTGATGTGTGGTCGAACCTATCAGGACGCTGCGCCATACTGTCTCTTTCATATTCTTCTGATGATATCACAAAGATAATTTGGACCCCGTAAGGTTTCACTTATAAGGACACACAGACTATGATTTCCTGTTTCTGGAAACATGGAACAGGAGGATAAACTTTTGTGGGGATGCTGTCTTCGTGAGATGAGTGAAATTTTGTGGTGGGATTTGAGAAGGGTGCAGGCACTTGCAACAAACCCATCAAACATCTTGCATGTAAAGAAACCACTGTTTTGTTTTTTGTTTTTAAAGAAAGCCGTTGTCCAAAACTGGTGAACGATTACTCAAAACTCCTACAAAAGGTTAATCTTTGCTAAAAAGGGAAATACCTGGCTACTGAGACCAGGGGTGTCCTTATTTTTGCACAGAAGACTACTACTCTCCAAGTTGACCGATGTGTTAGAGTATGCAGTTCATCATTTCATTTATTCATTTTCCAGGGCTAACACACACAACCACTCAAACTAACCTTCACACCGAGGGGTGATTTGGAACAACCAGTTAGCCTATTGTGCATGTTTTTGGACTGTGGGAGGAAACCGCACAGAAACACCCGAGCCCGGGAATCGACCGCTTGCTGTGAGGCGGACGCACTCACCACTGCGCCACCGTGCCGCCCTTCAGTTAATAATTTCAAATGAAGTTAATTTAAAATGTAGAACTGGTGTCGCTATGCGGTGCTCTGGAATGCAGCATGCAGATTTTGCCCTTGAGTTGTCCTTTATGTCCTTGCACAAAGATCTCCGACTGAGAAGAGTACAGCTTAATCTGAAATCCGGTCTGCTGGGTGCTGCATGTCATCAATCAGACTCAGTGTCTAATCTTAAGCAAGCTGACGTTTTCTGATGAAGAGCTGATTAGTGCTCATCATTCTGCTTGTATGCTCCAACGCCAGCAGTTCGGAAGATGCGGCAGATGTATCTCTCTTCCTCTCTCGATCTTCCTCAATCTGTTTATTCTCATGATAACCCCAACACTCTGACTGTAGACATACTGATCCCTGAACAGCACTCGCAAATAATTCACTGATCTCTCCACACCTCCCTCATACACACGTGAAATGGGTATGTTTGGCCATGCATGCTTGGATGCGCTGTCAAAAGCTGACAGGCTATTTGGGATTTTGCTTGCTGCCACCACCACTGTAACTCACACCTCCTCTCATTTACGCTGCCTGCCATCACCCATCCTAATCCTGCTCTCCAGAACACTGTAATTGAGCTGAAGATTCATAAAGGGATTATTGTCTGGATTTTAGGGAAGGCGGAGATTGAGGGCTGGAGGAAATATTTAGAGGAGATGGCTAAGTGTGTGGGATGGCAGCAGGAGGTTAGCGGTCAAAGGATGGCGACGAGAGAAATGAATGTTTTCCGGTTTCATCCAGCACCCAAACAGTTTTTAGAGAAATTATGTAATGCTGAAGAAAATTGAATTTAGTGGAGTTTGTTTGGCAAAATATTTTTAATGCAGCTTAAAACTGATAAAAAAAAAAAAAAAAAAAAAAAAACAACCTTGAGAGTTTTTGATGCTGCTTTCTGACTACAACATTACACACTTTTTTCACTTTTTGTATTTATAAATTAATTAAAACCACTGAATAGTATCTGGGACATCTGGAACCATTCAGTGGAGATGGTGCTGCTATGTGCTCTTATATAACCCGGCTAATTCAAGTCTTTACTGTACACGGCGAGCCCAAACAAAACTACTGCACCAAGGACAAAAGTACTCAGCTTGTTTTTCATGTGATCAAAAACATTAATACTTTGCTTTCATCTCTTAAGCCCCTTTCCCAAACATACGATGGTGATGGATCCTGCTTAACCACAAACCAGTTTGTGATGCATCCTGCTCAACCGCAAACCAGTTTGTGATGGATCCTGCTCAACCGCAAACCAGTTTGTGATGCATTCTGTTCAACTGCAAATCAGTTTGTGATGCATCCTGTTCAACTGCAAATCAGTTTGTGATGCATCCTGCTCAACCACAGACCGGTTTGTGATGGATCCTGCTCAACCTCAAACTAGTTTGTGATGCATCCTGCTCAACCTCAAAATAGTTTGTGATGGATTCTGTTCAACCACAGTTAAGTTTGTGATGGATCCTGTTCAACCACGGACCAGTTTGTGATAGATCCTATCCAACCTCAAACCAGTTTGTGATGCATCCTATCCAACCGCAAACCAGTTTGTGAGGGATCCTGCTCAACCATAGACCAGTTTGTGATGGATCCTGCTCAACCACAGACCAGTTTGTGATGGATCCTGCTCAACCACAGACCAGTTTGTGATGGATCCTGCTCAAC
>JAQMYF010000013.1:3081653-3099944 GCA_030014195.1 Neosilurus mollespiculum | reverse complement strand
TGCCTCTCACCATAGACAGTGAGAGACATGGCCAGCATTTGATAACCCAGTTAGCTGCACTGGGGGAACAGCAGTGAGAACCCGTTGATAGTGGGGCTTGAACCCCCGATCTGCTAAATGATGTAAATGTAAATATATAATAAAAACAACACTCATGAGTACACGCTTGGCAAAATATTAAAACTAATAGTTTTTAAAAATGCTGAGAATGTCCAGGGATGCTGGGTGTGTGTGTGTGTGTGTGTGTGTGTGTGTGTTACAGTACCTCTGTATTTATCATGTCCGTCAGTGAAACACTGCCTGCATATCTAATATAAACCTCTAGGGGCCGACCGGAGCTTTGTGTATTTTTCAAACCCGTCTCAGACTCTCTGACTGTCTGGCCTGAGCAGCACACTACCCCAATTCCTTCAACACTGCAAGTCTCAACGTGCCGGTTGCCATAGCAGCAGGAGTGTCCTTTTAAGGAGAACCATATATTTACTTAATGCCTCCTGCCCTCATAACCGCTCCGGGGCCATTTGTCTTTCAGAGGGCAGAAGAAGCCGAGGTTTAGCAGCACTCGAGTCAGAAGCCTAACAAGTCCTAAATGACTCGTGTCCTCCTCCGCCTTCGACTCCTCGCCCTCTCAGGCTCAATTCGTGCCTACGCTTCTTCCAGTTTTTTTTTTTGTTTTTTTTTTTTTTCCGGCAAAGGGACGAGGGAACAAACGAGAGGGCTTTGTTCATCATCCAGAATTCAGGCCCGTGTCCAGGGATCATTCCTAATGTGTTTTCTTTTGCTTTGGCTTACAGTGCATAAGGGTTCATGTTCTCCCCGTGCTTGTGTGGGTTTCCTCCGGTTTCCTCCCACAGTCCAAAGACATCCACAATAAGCTAATTGTCTGTTCTGAATTGTGAGTGTGAGTGGTTGTGTGTGTTGGCCCTGTGATGATCTGGCGAGCTGTTCATGGTGCACCCCGACTTCGCCCAGAGACAACTTAGATAGGGTCCTGAATCACCGTGACCCAATAAAATTAAACAGTTTGGCAGATGAATATATGATTGGTAGATATATTAGATAGATGTAATATATAAGTGGTTAAGGCTCTGGGTTACTGATCCAAAGGATCCAAAGTGGGGGTTCAAGTCCCAGTACCGCCCTGCTGCCAGTCTTGGGCCCCTGAGCAAAACTTTTAACCCTCAGTTGCAAGTCGCTCTGGATAAAAGTGTCAGCCAAATGCCATGTAAATGTGAATGTTAATCAGAAGGTTGTGAGGTCAAATCCCAGCAACCAGACACTCCTGCTGGGCTCTTGACTATGTCCCTGGAACGAGGCCATTAACCCTTTACTGTTCAGTTTTATAAATAAGGTTAATATACCTTGCTTTGAATAATAATATCCGCCACATTTTGTAAATGTTAATGTTTTCTTTATGCTAAAATATTATTCATTCATTCATTTTCTAAGCCACTTAATCCTAATTAGGGTGGCGGGGAGGCTGGCGCCCATCTTGGTACACCCTGTACAGCTCACCAGGCCATCGCAGGGTCCACACACACACAAACCCAACCATTCACACTCACAACTACACCTAGGGGTGTTTTAGAACAGCCAGTCAGCCTACTGTGCATGTTTTTGGACTGTGGGAGGAAACCGGTGTACCTGGAGAAAACCCACACAAGCACTTGGAGAACATGCAAACTCCACACAGAAATGCCCTAAGCCTGGGAATCAAACCCAGGATCTTCTTGCTGTGAGGCGGACATGCTAACCACTACACAACCATGCTGCCCGCTAAAATATTACTAAATATGTTAATTCGTATGAATCAGTTACTTTTAAAAAAATGCATAATATATTATACATTTTTTATTTAAGCCTTAAAAAGTAAGTGCTTTATTTATGATGATTTATGAATAACATTGAAACATAAACACACATCTCCCTCAAGTGTGATTGCTTTCACAAGGGGGTGTATACTTATGTACTTCACTTGAAAAAAAATGCCTCCAAGCTCCAGAGCAGCTCTGACACACAAACTGACTTCTTAAAATGTTTATTCTCTCCGTTCCAACATCCCAGACATGTGTTTTGTGAATGTGTGGTGTAGTTTTTGTCCTATTCAGGGTCCTTTTATCAACAGCTGGTCCTTTTCCAGTTTGACTTGTCATTTTCTGGTGCCTAAAACTAGCGAAGCATCATAGCATGAACTGATTAATGTCAGTACATCAGGTCCTGCGTTTTAGGGTATAATTATACCCTCAGGATGGGGGGGAGTGGGGGGGGGGGTAAAAGGGCAGCTTCTACCTTCCCATTGCAAACTAATCAGCTGCAAAAAATTACTTATTGATCTCTGGATACAGCGCAGAGAGGGGGGTTTAGAGGCCAGGTCCCTGCCAGAAGGGTGTGTGTGTGTGTGTGTGTGTGTGTGTGTGTGTGTGTGTGTTTATGCACCACTGTTTATAGAAATACTGTTGCATCTTTGTTTCTGTATCTCAGCATCACTCGATATGAATCAATTCCAGACCAACCTTTTCTTTTCAATAGATTCCTTTCCAAGTGGATATCATAATAAACATCACTCTAACTTTTTAATTTTTTTTATTAAAAAAAAATTTTTTAAGACAGTTTTCCTGGGTGAAACCAAAGATGCTGCGCAAACCTCTGCCAAGCCAAAAAACCCCACACATAATCAAAGTACTACTAACAGTGCCCCCTGCTGTGCATTGTGTGATATGACTCTAAAAATCATCTCTTCTCACAATGTTAAAGAATCCTTTAAAAAAATTCCAAATTTGATCCAGATCATCTCTGGCTGATAGCTTGCTTCATGTAGCATCTAGCTCACAATCTTATAAGAAATACATTTGGTAGGACAAACAACGTTTTATTCATTCATTCATTTTCTATGCCCCTTAAGCCTAATTAGGGTTGCGGGGAGGCCGACACCCATCTCAGCCGGCTCTGGGCGAGGGCAGGGTACACCCTGAACAGCTCACCAGGCCATCGCAGGGCAACACACACAACCATTTACACTCACACTCACACTCACACCTAGTTGTGATTTGAAACAGCCAGTTAGCCTATGTGCATGTTTTTGGACTATGGGAGGAAACCAGAGTACAAGGAGAAATCCCATGCAAGCACAGGGAGAAGATGCAAACTCCACCAACAGTTTATAGAAATAAAATAAATAAAAGTCCGTGACGTCTAGCTGTCTTACAGTTGGAGAAATTCTGATATAAGTGTCATGTGATGTTGCATTTTATTTCCAGGTACAAATAATAATCCGAGCCTCGTTCCCTTTATTTTTTGCGCTTTGTTCGGCGGGTGTTGAGTGAAGCGTCGCTCTGTAGGAGATGGATGGATTAATTACAGTCACTGGGACCACTGGGATGGTGAGGAGGGGAATGTGGGCTGCTGGAGCTGCAGATAGAACCGAGAGACCAGGATGGAGAAAGCCATTAAAGGGCAAATTGAACAGTCTTAATGAATGTAGTGCTGGCGACGGCCCCGGTTTCTGTCTCCAGGCGTGGAATCTGGGCCGAGCGCTAGTTCCCTTCCTTCCGGCGTCTCTGGAGATTAGCTGTGAAAGATGGCTCATGGTAGTGGTGGTGGTGGTGGTGGGAGTGTCTTTTCCCGTTCCGTGGTTTTCAGACGTTATGTTATGATTGTTTTGGTTTTTATACGCCACAAAATAATACGCCATAAAAATCCTTTGCAGACTTGCAGGGGTTGCTTTTGCGTTTGGTTTTATGTACGAATTTTAAGGACTTCGCTTTAAAATAAAGCGTTCAATTTAACAACAGTGAGCATTCCAGAAAAGAGAGAGAGAGAGAGAGAGAGAGAGAGAGAGAGAGAGCACTCTGCTGGAGGTTTCGTAACTGACTGAAAGCTGATGAATAATTGAGCGCCGGTGAATTGCGGCCCTTCTGTTTAGCCAATTAAACCGCATTAAATATGAATGATAAGTCAATTAATGCTGCTGGGCGGCTTCAGGTGCTATCAGTCGCACAGTCGTACTCCAAGTTCAGTCAAACACCCAGATGTGCACCATTTATAAAGCTAAAAGTCTGTCCAGATGTTTACAATGCTGATGCATTTACGTAACTCTTAAGACCAATTTACACCAGCTCTATCATTTCAGAAAGTCCTGTCTGTCGTCCTCTGGTATGAAATAGCCCTGCCACATGAGGCCCAGGAGCTGGAGTTGGTTGGTTATATTTTGTGCTGAGCCATTAGGACATTTTATAAGCCCAGAGGCTAAAAACCTCACAACAACCTCGGTGATAACAACCGCTAGAACTGAATACTACCATAACTTTAATGAGGTGAGATTTAACAGCTGGATGCACTTCCTAACACCATCCTGGAACTCATAGTATCCAGGGAGTTGGGCCCACCGGGGGCCGTCTCAGAATTCCGGAAAGGTTTTGCATCTGCATGTTTTGCCACAGGTAGAATCCTATTGGAACCAATGCTCTTGTAGCGCTTTAAGTGAGCACTACAACCATAAGAGCGAATCGGTGCTCTTCATGCTCAGGTCGATTTTTTAGATCGTAAATGAGAATCATATGTCATGTGAAATAATATAAAAAAAAGGCTTCAGAATTTGTTCTTATTGTTCTTGTGGTTTTAATGAGCTATGTTGTCTTACAAGCTTCATCAACACCCCACCTTCAGCATGGCGTTGTGTGGGGAGCACAGAATTTAGTAGCAGAGTTGTTTTATTTTTTTAATTTTTCTTTTTTTTTTTATTATTAGTAGCATTGTTATTTCTTTGTGTGTGTGTGTGTGTGTGTGTGTGTGTGTGTATGTGTGTGTGTGTGTGTGTTGGCCATTACCAAGCAGGTTCATAAAAGAATGTAATAACATTCAGTTTTTTAAACTTGTTTCCATGGTACCCTGCAGTAGGTCTAATCTTGCAATCTGCTTTTTTTTTCTTTTCTTTTTTTTTTTCTTTTTTCTTTTCAAAAGTTGCATGGACCTAGGCCTTAGGTGGGCCACGCTTGTGATTAAGGTAGGCCAATCCTGTGATTTAGGTGGGCAGTACTTGTAAATTAGGTGAGCCAATCTTGTGACTATATGGGCCAATTCTGTAATTTAGGTGGGTCATGTTTTTAACTTGGGTGGGCCATGCTTGTGGTTTAGGGAGCCATGCTTGTCATTTAGATGGCCTATTCTTGTGATTTAAGCAAGCCAACCTTGTAATTTGGGTGGGCCATACTTGTGATTTAAGTGCTGACTTGTGATTTGGGTGGGACAATCTTGCAATTTACGTGGGCCATGCTTGTAATTTGGGTGTGCCATACTTGTGATTTAGGTGGGCCAGTCTTGTGATTTGGGTGGGCCATACTTGTGATTTAGGTGGGTCATGCTTCTAATTTAGGTGGGCCATACTTGTGATTTAGGTGGGCCAGTCTTGTGATTTGGGTGGGCTATTCTTGTGATTTGGGTGGGCCATACTTGTGATTTAGGTGGGTCAAGCTTGTAATTTGGGTGAGCCATACTTGTGATTTAGATGGGCACTTTCCTATACATAGTGTGAGTTCTGTGAATAATGCAAATATCATAATCCAATCATTAAGAAACTTTTATTTTTTTGCCCTGTCTAATGCAGTACAATTTTTTTCTAATGTAATAATAATTTAGAAAATGTTATTTAGACAAAAACATAGATGTCAGCTGATTTAAATAAAACGTTGTATCAGCAGGCAGTTCTAATCAGTGGTACCTAGTCTGGAACACCTGGGTGTAATTTCATGGCCTTAAAAAATGTGATCAGGGTGTTGGGGTGTACTTATTTTCTTTTCCATGTGAATAATCTGTTTCTCGGTATGTGTCGGAGTATATCTCCTTCATCTGTAGGCGCTGTATCAAAGAGGGTCAACAGTTTGGTTGTTCAAACATGTTGTGGGCAAAATAAATCATCTATTTCTATGGAGTGGACTCACTTTTTCACATGAGTATAAGTACTTTAAAATAGTCATGCCGTGGGGTTCTTTAGCTGTCTGGCACAACGTGGAGACTCAAGTCACTCAGCGAAATACTTTACTTAGAATGTGTATCATATTTTGTATGCTTTACATATATTTAATAATATTTTTATTTATATGTCATTACTACATTAATGATAATAATTACATTCAGCAATGTGACTTATACTCACACACACGCACACGCACACACACACACACACACACACACACACACACACACACATATACACTACTCAGTGCTCTATCCTGTGGGTGGAAAAAGACAGATGCCAGGTCTAGTTTCATTTAATAAAGAGGTCAAGACTATCCCTTTTCTTTGTGTGTGTGTGTGTGTGTGTGTGTGTGTGTGTGTGTGTGTGTGTGTGTGTGCGTGTGCATGTGTGTGTGTGGTAGGTGGGAGGTCAGGCCACCGTTTGGTGACATTCTAATATCGGTTTGTAGCTACTGTATGATCTGCTGTCGGTGTTTAGAGCACAGACCAGATGTGTTTGTGATCCTATATTTTTGACACGTCACATTTATACCAGGTCCTGCATAGTGATACCAGAGCCATGAAGCAACTCATCAGATATATTACCATCCAGAAAGATTTCATTATAATCTCTACGCTCCAGTTATAAATCTGATATTAATCAGGCTTAGAGCTGCTTCCACCATCAGCGATCGGGTGTCCATGGGAGCTAATTGGGGCGGGCTCTTATGGGAGGGGGTGCGATGGCATATGCTCACTTTCCTGTCACTCAGAGCGAGCACCAGCCAGTCATGGCCATCTGTGAGCTCATTCGTACGAGGGGGCGGATGGCGCTTTCCCTCTGAGTGTGTTAGGCCGCCCCAAATATCCATGCACAGCAGTTCGTAAAGATGCAGGTGGCAGCAGCACATGTCACAAAGGGGGCATGTGCATGCTTACACCCCTTGGTGGTCATGTGATAGGGAAGAAAACACTTGACGAGTGGGAATGGGATTCGACTAAAATTAGGGGGAGAAAAAATTCAGCTCATTTGCCAAACTGCTAAATCCTACTACTAGGGTCATGGTGAGGCTAATAGGAGGTCTATCTTAGCCGACACTGAGCGATGCTGGGGTGCACTCTACTGCAAGGCAACACACATACAACCTCTTACACTCACAGTCACACCTAGGGTCAATCGTGAATATCCTATAAGCGTAATGTGCATGTCTTTGGACTGTCGGAGGAAACCGGAGTACCATGATTAATCCCATGCAAGCACAGGTTGAACACGAAGGAAAATATCTGGCACCCCTGCTTACCGTTGGTGTCTGTGTGAGCCTTTGTGTTTTTATTAAAGTTGTTTTTAAAAATACGAGTCCTTTATTTCAACAGTGCACATGTCAATCAGGTCAGGACACGACTCCACCAGCTGTTCATTACTGTCCTGATTACAAGCAGAATTAAAACAACGTGACGTGACCCGAAGTGCGACATGACGGGATTCTGCAATGCAGCGGCGCTGTAATGTATGAAAAGGAGTTCGGCTCTGTGTAATAATCATGGATTCCATTACACGTTAGTGCGCGCTAACCCGATTATCACGGACAGAACTCGTATCACGGCGACAGCAGAGAATACGCTATCAGAGCGCAGAACCCACTCTGCTGTAATTACAGCTGTCCTGCGCTGTGATTACTCTTCATCTCTGTCAGGTGTGGGAGCGACTCTTCCTTAATGCCCTTATCTCCTCTACAGTGTGGAAGGAGTGCTACAGAGAACCTGAGCCTCCCATCGATCGCCTGAAGGAGCAATTAGCGCTCATCATTGCTAGCTACTTCATGCACATGGCGACGTCGCAGTTTTGTCAGTATCATCCTCAGCGCTATTCGATCTCCAGTTTATTTATTCTTTTAAACAGTTGATGTTTTGATTGTTTTTTTTTCTATTTTATTTTTTTCTATGATTCTGATTGGTCAGAAGATTTGATTACATGAGCACCTCTATTAATTTTGTATGTTGTTTCTATAGTAACAGCTCCTTCCAGATTCCACCGCACGCTTACCAATTTCTTACAGTGCCATGCGCTTACCATACTCTTACTGCACCACACACTTACCACATTTATACTGCACAACGCGATTACCATGTTCTTACTTGCACCACGTGCTTACCACGTTCTTACTGCACCATAAACTTACTGCGTTTTTACTGCAATATGCATTTACCACGCTCTCACTGCACCACGTGCTTAGCACATTCTTACTGCACCACACACTTACCACATTTTAACTGTACCACGCGCTTACCATGTTATTAGAGCACCAAATGCTCACCAAACCCTTTCTGCACCAAATGCTTACCATGTTCTTACTGCTCTATGCACTTACCACATTTTTAATGCAGTACGCGCTTAACATGTTCTCACTGCACCACGTGCTTATTATGTTCTTACTGCACCACACACTTACCACATTTTCACTGCACCACGCACTTACCACTTTCTTACTGCACCATGCGCTTACCACGTTCTTACTGCACCACACACTGAAGCCTGTTTTAGCCAACTCTGGATGAAGCCGGGGTCCACCTTGAACAGCTTGCCAGTCTATTACTGGGCCAACACACAAAGCCATTCACAATCACACCTAGTGGTAATCTGAAGCAGCCACTTTGCCTAATCTGCATGTCTTTGGACTGTGGGAGAAAACTGGAGTACCCTGAAGAAACCCACACAAGCATGGGGAGAATTAGAAAAATCCACACAGAAATGCCCTCACTGAGCCCTGGACTTGAACCCAGGGGGTTCTTGCTATTGGGTAGACATGCTAACCACTACATCACCATGCCATCTGTATTTCTTTCAGTTTTGTTTCATTTAGTTTTCTGTAATCACATCATTAGTAGAGAGGAAGAGAAACATGCTTGTGAGGGGAATAACTGTTTATAGCTGCTGTAACATAAGTGAGAAGTAACTAACTTCTTGGAGAATCTAACTATAAGTGGAAAAAAATTGCAGTGTGTAAATTCTTTAATAAATGCTACCTTGTAATCATGGGTAATGCAAATAAATAAAAAGCGTGGGTTCAATTTTAATAATATTCACAAATTGTTGATGTTGACTCCCGAGTGGCGCAACAAAAAATCGTTTATCCGATCATCCTGAGATTGTAGGTTTGGTGGCCCAGGACTGCTCATTGGCCGAGCTCTTAGGGCATACACTCACTTCCCTGTCACTCACAGCAAAACTAACCAATCTTGTGCATGCAATAGTTGGCGGATAGCGCTTGGCTCTGAGTGCGTTACGAAAAAACATAGTCAGCTGGCTGCATGTGCCTTGGAGAAAACGCATCATGAGATAAAGGAAGAAGTGTCTGATGGGTGGGAGGGGATTGGTCATGACTATAAATAGAAAGAAAAATCAGGGAAAATTAAAATAAAATGGAAATGCTTAGTGGCGCAGTGGTTAGAATGTTCATCTCACATCAAGAGGGTTTGATTCCCAGGCTCGGGGCATTTCTGTGTGGAGTTTGCAGAGGATTCCTCTGGGTACTCCGGTTTCTTCTCACAGTCCAAAAATATGCACAGTAGGCTGATTGGTGGTTTGAAAGTGCTCCCTAGGTGTGAGCATGAAAGGTTTTGTGTGTTTGTTGGCCCTGCAGTGGCCTGGCGAGCTGTTCAGGGTGTACCCTGCCTTCACCCAGAGTCTGAGAGGGGCGCCAGATTCCCCGCGACCCTAGTTAGGATTGAGCGGCTTAGAAAATAAATGAATGAATGAATGTTGTATAAGAGAAATAAAATGTTTATGCAGGAAGATAAAGTTACTGCGATGCGATGATAGCGTTTCCGTGTCGTCACGTGAAGTGTTTTAATTGCTTATAAATATTTGCATAAAGGATTTGCATTTTATTGAATGTAGAACGTTGAAACTATCTGAAACTATCCGCCGCAGCAGCTCATGAATATAAAGCGTAATACTCCTCCGCGGCTCCATTTTCCTTTCACAGCTTTAAACGGATTATCCAGACATTAAGTCACTGTTATGGAAGCGAGAATCCGTGGCGAGAAAATGGCTGCAATTTGCATCTGTTGAACACTGTGTTTACAAATAGGATACGGCACAATATTTCCATGTTGTCACACTGTGGATAAAAGCGTGTGACGAAAAGGCTGCTGGGAAGATTTGTTAAGCCTTTAAAGTTACTGTAGATCAGATGCACTCTCCAAGTTCATTTCTTTGTTTTTTAGTGGAAAGTCTGATTATTAAATTCCTTTATTACTTGATATTAAAACAGGTTTAAATAAAAAATATAGTAGTGAAAGGTGAAGTACAGATTTTAATACTTTGTTGGGGTTCAAGTCTATAATTTTTCTTCCATTTGTTTCATTATCTGTTCTGCTTATCCTTTTTAATGTATTGAGGAGGCTGGAGTGAAGGTACACACTAAACAGCTTGTCACAACATCTCAGGGCCAACAGTCTATAATTTTAAACTATAGTATAGTATAAATAATATAGTATAAATGACTAAACCGTTGTCATACTCAGCCATATTCCTACTACAGCATGTCCTCCAAAAAATTATGTAAAGACAGCAGGTACTTGTTGATGTAGAAATGCAGCAAAAAAAATAAATAAATAAATAAAATAAAAAAACCCAGCAATAATGATACGGTTCTACATGTAAAAACAATCTGTAGTGCAAATGAAGTGGAATCAGGATGCAGTAGAAACTTAATAAGGATGGTGTAGACGTAGTAATGGCGGTGTTGATATAGCAACAGTGGTGTTGAGGTACTAACAATGGTATTGATGGAGTAATGGCGGTGTTGATATAGTAACAATGGTGTTGATGTAGTAACGATGGTGCTGATGTAGTAATGGCGGTGTTGATATAGTAACAATGGTGTTGAGGTACTAACGATGGTGTTAATGTGGTAATGGCGATGTTGATATAGTAACAATGGTGTTGACGTAGTAACAATAGTGTTGATGCGATAATGGCAGTGTTGATATAGTAACAATGGTGTTAACGTACTAATGATGGTATTGATGTAGTAATGGCAGTGTTAATATAGTAACAATGGTGTTGACGTATTAACGATGGTGTTAATGTAGTAATGGCGGTGTTGATATAGTAACACTGGTGTTGATGTAGTAACAATGGTGTTGATGTAGTAATGGCGGTGTTGATATAGTAACACTGGTGTTGAGGGACTAACGATGGTGTTGATGTAGTAATGGCGGTGTTAATATAGTAACAATGGTGTTGACGTAGTAACAATGGTTTTGATACAGTAATGGCAGTGTTGATATAGTAACAATGGTGTTGACGTACTAATGATGGTATTGATGTAGTAATGGCGGTGTTGATATAGTAACAATGGTGTTAAGGTACTAACGATGGTGTTGATGTAGTAATGGTGATGTTAATATAGTAACAATGGTGTTGACGTAGTAACAATGGTGTTGATGCAATAATGGCAGTGTTGATATAGTAACAATGGTGTTAACGTACTAATGATGGTATTGATGCAGTAATGGCGGTGTTGATATAGTAACACTGGTGTTAAGGTACAAACGATGGTGTTGATGTAGTAGTGGCGGTGTTAATATAGTAACAATGGTGTTGACGTAGTAACAATGGTGTTGATACAGTAATGGCAGTGTTGATATAGTAACAATGGTGTTGATGTACTAATGATGGTATTGATGTATTAATGGCGGTGTTGATATAGTAACACTTGTGTTGATGTACTAACAATGGTGTTGGTGAAGTAATGGCGGTGTTGATATAGTAACAGTGGTGTTGAGGTACTAACGACGGTGTTGATGTAGTAATGGCGATGTTAATATAGTAACAATGGTGTTGATGTAGTATCAATGGTGTTGATGCAATAATGGCAGTGTTGATATAGTAACAGTGGTGTTGACATAGTAAGATGGTATTGATGTAGTAATGGTGGTGTTGATATAGTAACAATGGTGTTGATGTAGTAATGGGGGTGTTGATATAGTAACACTGGTGTTGATGTACTAACGATGATTTGATTTAGTAATGGCATTGTTGATATAGAAACAATGGTGTTATACTAATGATAGCGTTAATGTAGTAGAGATGGTGTTGATGTAGTAATGATGGTGTTGACAGTAATGATGGTGTTAACGTAGTAACGATGGTGTTGATGTAGTAATGGCAGTGTTGATATAGTAACAATGGTCTTGGCATAGTAGCAGTGGTGTTGATGTAGTAACGATGGTGCTGACATAGTAACATTGGTGCTGACATAGTAACAATAGTGCTATCATAGTAACAATGGTGCTGACGTAGTAATGGCGGTGTTGATGTAGTAAGATAGTGTTGACATTTTAACAATGGTGGTGAAATAGTAACAGTTGTGTTGATGTAGTATTATCATTCTTGACATAGTAACAATGGTGATAACGTAGTAACAATGGTGCTGACGTAGTAATTGCGGTGTTGATATGGTAGCAATGGTGTTGACATAGTAACGATGGTGGTAAAAGTAACAGTGGTGTTGACAAAGTTATATTGTTTTTAATATAGTAACGATAATGTTAACATAGTAACAATGGTGTTAAAGCAATAAAGATGGTGCTGATGTAGTAACGGTGGTGTTGACGTAGCAACGATGGTGTTGACGTAGTAATGGTGGTGTTGATGTAATAACAATGGTCTTGGCATAGTAACAATGGTGTTGATGTAGTGACAAGGGTGTTGACATAGTAACACTGGTATTTACTTAGTAATGATGGTGCTGATGTAATAATGGCGGTGTTGACATAGTAACAATGGTGTTGGCATAGTAACACTGGTATTTACTTAGTAATGATGGTGCTGATGTAATAATGGCGGTGTTGACATAGTAACAATGGAGTTAATGTAGTAACAATGGTGCTTATTTAGTAATGGTGGTGTTGACGCAGTAAGATGGTGGTGACATAGTAACAGTGGTGTTGATGTAGTATTATCATTCTTGACATAGTAACGATGGTGACAACATAGTAACAATGGTGCTAATGTTGTAACGATGGTGGTGACAGTAACAGTGGTGTTGACATAGTAATATCATTTTTAACATAGTAACGATGATGTTTACGTAGTAAAGATGGTGCTGATGTAGTAACGGTGGGGTTGACATAGCAACGATTGTGTTGACATAGTATCGGTGGTGTTGATGTAATAACAACAAAACTCTAGTAGGGATTTCATCAGTATTGTATAAGCATGTTGAGAGCTTGCTGAACGAATCAAAAAGCAAAAGCGGGGCGCAATGTTTATAAGGACTGGATAGTCGGTGGTTTGATCTGATTGGTTGGAGTAAAAATGCATTGGACTTCATGTGCACATGATCATACGTGTGGTTAGAAATTAGTGGAAACATATTAGACACAGTGAGAACCTGGCATGGGCTTCACGCACATTTTCAGCAGTTCGGCAAACGAATGAATGAAGTATTTAGAAACATGACTTAGGTACAGTCCGAAGGTCACTGTGCCAGTAGTTTACACACATACCAGGTTTTCTGCCCACTGTGGATGTACATCTTCATTCTGAGCATGAAAAAGCTGCTTCTTTTGCTTAACGCAGCTTTTGAAAGAGTAAGAGAATGAGCTGCTGTAGTGAGAAAGTCAAAGCTGATGGAAACAGATTGGGGTAAGGGAAAAGGCCACAGCAAACGGAGGCCCCAGAAGACGCCTTCAGCTTCTAAATGGCTCAATATACCTCCAGCGAGCAGCCGGAGCAAGAGCAATGCCCCATGCCACCACTTACAGCAAAAATCAATAAGTATTTTCAGAACAAGGGACCTTATTAAAACCGGCCGCTTTTTTTGGTCACCCTGGATGTTTTTAGAAGAAAAAACGCTCACTGGAGGAATCATTAAAGGGCAGAACGGACCTTGTGGACATCATGTTAAAATGGTTTTCATTTATTTCTTGCCCTTTTCTGATGGGCCGATTTGGGGTCTGTGGCTACGGGGAGATTATTACTACAATGTTTCATTTAGTGGATTCGGTTACTAGTCTTTATATTAGGTTTTCTGGAAGATTAGACAGAAGCAGTGAAAGAGACTCAGCTGGAGTGTTTTGGTCAAAGAACAGTAATGTACACTGCCTGACCCCAAAAAAAGCTGCGCACAAGACTATGTTCCTGTTCCGCCTTTATCCTACGTACTCGTCATGCCATTGTTTCGACAAACTTAAGCAACATAACATTTATCTCCATCCAGTGTCGGGTTCATTTCTCACCGACGTCGTGAATCGATGAGGGAAAAACTAAACCACTCCATAAAGTCTTCTCCAGCACATCCCGAAATCCTTCAATAGGGTTAAGGTCGGGACTCTGGGGTGCCGATACATATGTGAAAATGATTCCTCGTGCTCCCTCCATCACTCTTTCATTATTTGAGTCCCCTTTTTATATCCGCGCCATCAGGGAAGAAAAGTGCATTGATGTGATAACCTGCTCATTCAGTTCATTCAGATCATCAGCTGACTTCATTTTATTGCCACATTAATGTTGCTGAGCCTCGACCGGACCAACTGGAGCAACAATACCATGGGGATTACATGCTGTGATCAAGGTTAAATGTACTCCATGAAAATGTTAGAGTGTGCCAGTTGGCTGCGCAGTGTAGTTCAGTGTGGTATCTGATGGGAGTAAGATTTATTTTTAGCTACGTGGACTTTTTAAATGTAGTGATGCTATATTACTGATAGCCAGATGTACACACTCTACAGATAAAAAAATGAAATCTGTCAAGTGACTGTCCAGTAGCTTGGGGGTGTGCTTTTATGAGAAAATAATCAAAAATGGGTTGGTGATGTAGAAGAGTTACTATTACCACACTGAAGTCCATTGTTTTCCAGTAACAGTGCGTCCCCCATGGATTCATTCCTTCTAAAATACTACAACTTTTCTAAACCTGAGATATTTATTACTTATAAAAAACAGCATATCAGACATTTTATCCATTTACAGGTTCACTGTGGCCAGAATACATTTATAACCTTAAGTAATAGCAGCTATAAATATTCATTCATTCATTCATTTTCTAAGCTGCATAATCCTAATTAGGGTCGAGCGGAGGCTGGCGCCATTTCAACGGACTCTGGCCGAGGGCGGGGTACACCCTAAACAGCTCGCCATACCAACGCAGGGCAACACACGTACAATCTTTCACACCTACACCTAGGGGCTATTTGGAACCGCCTACTATTATTATTATTGTTATTGTTATTTTGTTAATTTATTTATTTATTTATTTATTTTGATATACTGTTTTAATCCCACAAGGGAAATTCTTGTCTCTGCATTTAACCCATCCAAAGTGAGCAGACACACACACACGTAAACAGTGAGCACACACACTCGGAGCAGTGGGCTGCCACACACTGGAGTGTCCGGAGAGCAGTTGGGGGTTAGGTGCCTTGCTCAAGGGCACTTCAGCCATAAAGGTGAAGGAAGGGAAGGTGCAACTCACTCCCCCACCTCCATACATTTTTCCTGCTGGTTTGGAAATCGAACCAGCGACGTGTAGGGCGCAAAGCCGCTTCTCTAACCATTAGGCCACAGCTGCCCCCTACTTTAGGCTACTGTGCATGTTTTGAACTGTGGGAGGAAACCGGAATATCTGGATGAAACCCACGCAAGCACGGGGAGAACATGCAAACTTCACATAGAAACACCCCGAGCACCCGAAGTGTACAGCAGTTTTATATTTATATTTATATTTATAATTTATATTTATTTATAACTCATAGCAGACAGGCTTCATGGTGGCGTAGTGGTTAGCCTGTCCACCTCACAGCAACAAGTTCCTGGGCTCAAGTCCCGGGGACGACAAGAGTGTTTCTGTGTGGAGTTTGCATGTTCTCCTTCGTGCTTGCGTGGGTTTCCTCCGGGTACTCCAGTTTCCTCCCACAGTCCTAAGACATCCATGTTAGACTGCTTGGTTGCTCCAGATCGCCCCTAGGTGTGAGTGTGAATGGTTGTGTGTGTGTGTTGGCCCTGTGATAAGTCTGGTGAGGTGACTTCAATAAAGGATTAGGTGGTTTGGGAAATGAAATAAAATGGATGGATCTTATAGTAAAGTAGTCATAAGATTAATTTATTTGTTGGTAGCTTTCAAAAATATCAATGAATTCTCTATAACATTTATAATAATATTATTAAAACAGAATAGCTGCCACAACTAATCCCGTCTTTAAGTGGAACATGGGATTAAATCTTAAACCTAATTCCTGAGAATGCATTGGCTATACATCCAGGCGACCGTGAAGCCCAAACACGTCCACACCATTACGAGGCGGATTTTTATTTGCCCTCAGCAGGCAATAGAAGCATCGAGGCACGGGCTTTAGAGTGAAAATGACCTTTACGCCTTTTATATCTGCCATGTTAATGGCGCACTGTAAAGTCTCAAGGCCGGCAGAGGCGTGCAGTAAAACAGAAACGGATCGCTCCAGAGCACCGCTTGCCATCATCCACACCACACACACGCACACACACACACACACACACACACACACCGCCACACCCCACTCCCCCACGGCTGAATTGAAAAGAGAGCCGAGTGCCATCCATGATAACCTGGAAAATGGGAAAGTATGAGGCTGTGTTGTATTCTGCAGAAGGTCAGGGGTATAATGGAGTATAAATTGTTTAATAGTCGGTCTCAGTGCTTCCCTTTACCTTTCGGAAATGTTTGTGTGTCTAAGCTGGAATTTCTGCGGCATGTCTTCTTCACTCACACTCCGAGGCTCCGCGGGTATTTCGGTCGGTGTTTTTACGGTGCTGTAATGTTTGTGCAAATGTGCGATTCGACTCGTTCGAGCCCTGGACTTCATTTGTCTGCTGCAGCCGTATCCACCGCACTAGCCGTGCCTCTGATCGATCTTCACCGTCTCTCCGATCGGTCTCTTGCGGTGCTTCTGAAAGCCGATGAAAGGTTATGTAATGAGCGTTGCTGTCAGTTTGGTTTGCCTTTTTAAGCCATTAATGATATAAATTCGGGAAAAAAGATGCTCTTATTGCACACCTACACACTGCTCACTAAGTGGGGCACGAGAATACGACACATGGGAAAACATCCAGTGATGAAAAAACATCTGTAATAACATCATTATATGCTATACGCTGTAGTGTTTTAGTGGATGAGAACCTCATATAAAACTACATTTAGAAAAGCTTGTCCCGGGCGGGTAGGGCGCTCTTTAAGGCGGTGCTATTTTTTGGGATAGTCAGTGGTACATAATCGAAAAATAAACAAATAAATAAATAAACAAATAAGTCCAATCTATATACTAGCAAATCATGTACAGAGCTAGAAGCACAGGGTAAGCTCACTAGGTGGGATGTTCCTGGGTCACTCAGAACATGATGATGTCACAGGTCATGTGACACACTGGCGGGACATTGTGACAAAGACAAAGGAAGAGAAGGACATGGAGTCTGGCCCCTGGTGAAGCCACGGCAAAATGTTTTTTCCCCACTACATGCAACAACCCATGATAAACCTCACTGCTGTTACAGGAAAAACAATCAGCCACACAGGTGTGTGATGAGGCGGAGTTATCGTTCTCATCCTCACCGTGATTATGTTGCTATAAAAGGAGGTGAGGTGGACGAGCTAACCACTTTTTTAATCACATTTTTTTTTTCTTAAATAACAAACAACACAAGTTTTAAAACATATCAAAAATTTGGAAAGAAGTTTTTTTTTATTATTACTTATTTATTTTTTTATTTTTTTATTTTTTCCTGAACCTATGGGAGGATTGGAGTCACACCATTTCCAAAAGAAAAATAAATAAATAAATAAATAAGAAAGATATTATGTAAGAAAGGATGAATAGAAAGAAGAAAAAAGACAGATCATAAAAAAGAAAGTAAAAAATACCAAGAAGACAAAAAAGGAAAAAAGAAACAAAGTGAAAAATGAAAGAAAGAAAGGAATCCCTATCTCTTTCTTTCTTTCTGACTCTCTCTCTACCCTCTCTTTTTCTCTATCCTTCTCTCCCTCTCTTTCCCTCTCTTTCTATATCCCTCTCTTTCTCTCTCTCTCTCTCTCTCTCTCTCTCTCTCTCTCTCTTTTCCTCTCTTTCTCTCTCTCCCTATCTTTCTCTCTCTCTCTCACCCTCTCTCTCTCTCCCCCTCTCTTACTCCCTCTCTCTTTCCTTCTCTCTCTCTCTTTCTCTCTCTCTCTTTCTCTCTCTCTCTCTCTCTCTTTTTTTCTCTCTCCCACTCTCTCTCTTTCTCTCTCTCTCTCTCTCTTTTTTTCTCTCTCCCACTCTCTCTCTTTCTCTCTTTCTCTCTCTCTCACTCTCTCTCTCTCT
>JAQMYF010000013.1:3021930-3034960 GCA_030014195.1 Neosilurus mollespiculum | reverse complement strand
TCTCTCTCTCTCTCTCTCTCTCTCTCTCTCTCTCTGTCTCTCTCTCTCTCTCTCTCTCTCTCTCTCTCTCTGTGTGTGTGTGTGCTTGTGTGTGTGTGTGTGTGTGAGTGATTCCTCCCATCCACTGGTTGCTAGGTTTTCTGAAGGCATGAGTAAGAGGCTGAGTGCATGAATCACCCTGCAGAATCATTGCTCTCTCTCTCTCTCTCTCTCTCTCTCTCTCTCTCTCTCCAACCAGTCACCCCTATGCCAGGACAGTTTGAGGGCTAATCTCTGGGCACAGACAGAAAGAGAGAGAGAAAAAACGAGAGAGAGAGAGAGAGAGAGAGAGAGAGAGAGAGGGAGGAGTAGTCTCTTCTGAGTGCTCCTCTCCAGGAAACAAAAAGGCCATGGAGATGCATTGAGAGCAGTGTGGTGTTCGGAACAAAGCCACTCCGGGCCTGAATGGTCGCGGCCCGTCACTGTGTTCAGGACCGGAGTGATTAATGCCGCTGGATGGAGAAGTGGAAAATCGGTGGGGGTGGGAGACAGGGATGAGAGGAAGAATTAGAGATTCGGGGCGAAAATCTTGTTGAGAATGTGAAAAATAGAGAAGGACGTCGGGAAGCGTGTGTGAAAGGGTTTTGTGGAGTGATGAGGAAGAGCGAGATGAAGAAGATGATGATGATGTTGAAGATCACAGTACACTGATCTGTGTTCCGTATCATCACTAGACTTCTGACTCTGAACAGCACCGGGAGCTTCCTCCTAAAATTGTTTTGTCGGTTCATTAACAGCGCTAACAATGACAGAATGTAATTAGCGACCAATTAGCGACCAATTAGGAAATCTTAGCAAGTGAAATCTTTTGACTGTACCTGAATTTATGCATTATTATCTATTATTCGAGTACAATAAACCAAATGTACGATCACAAAACCTATTTTAGACATTTCCACTAGTCCCAGTCGAGCCTGTACATTAATTATAATCTCAGAATTAGAAATATTCCATCCACTTGTCCTTGTATCAGCTGAAGCAGTGTTTTCCATTTGAAATAAATTGTTCTAGAAACTATAGTTCTTAGATTACGATATCGCAGTATGGTGTTTACGCCTCTGATTTTGAGCCTGTATCCATCTCTGCGTGTAAGCTGATGCTTTTTCTTCGTCTGCTCCGGAGAAGATGAGCTGAAGGACACCGGGAGACTTGTATACCCCGATGAGATGATCTCAGAGTGATGTGCCGCTTCGCTGGTGCCTGAGGCTTTAGTTCAGCTCACTCAAGAGAAACCCGAGTCCACCCCGCTGGGTTTTTGTGGAGGAGAGAGAGAGAGAGAGAGAGAGAGAGACAGCACATCCGTCGCAGAGAACATGAGTCTAATGACTCAGACTTTAGTACCATAGCACTGCTACATTCTGGATTCCGACTGGTCAGAAGGTGTTGCTTTATTTTTTTAGAACGTGGAAGGAGGAAGTAGAAGAGATCGTTCGTTCGTCGAGTGAGTTGTTAATATGGTTAGTTTGCTCTGCTAATCTGCTAAAGCAAGCAAGAAGTGAATAAGTCAACATTAATTACTGTAATTATAACTATAAGTTCATTATTTAATTTAATTAGTTTAATGGCGCTCCTAAAGGTCATAAAGGAGAAAAAAATTTCGAGCAACTTCATGATAACGATTCGGGTTATGGCTATTAAGAACAAGCACAAGAGCTAGAGAAGCACTCAGAGTGCACGCATACATTCGCCAGGCAAACATGGATAAAAAGGTGTTGATTAACCTGAAAAATCCTGGCTAAGCCTGCAGGTTTCATTGTAACTTAGTAATAAGCTTATTAACCATGAAATGTCTCCCCCTAGTGGAGGGACGTAGTGGTTAGCACATCCACCTCACAGCGGAAAGGTCCTGGGTTTGAGTCCCGGGCCTAGCGAGTGCAATTTTGTATGGAGTTTGCATGTTCTCACCGCGCATGTGAGGGTTTCCTCCGGATATTTTGGTTTCCTTCCACAGTCCAAAGACATGAAAATTAGGCTTACTGGTTGTTTTAGATTGCCCCAGGTGTAAGGGTGAATGGTTGTCTGTGTGTTGGCCCCACCATAAACCTTATAATGCTCTAAAGTTTAAAAAGTGTTTACTCATACACAAGCTATAATGAACACAGATTCTCTTTTGAATGCTGAGAAGGCAACACCCACAAGAGCCAACGTACCAGTGCTAGCATACAGGGAAGCCAACCTACCAGTGCTTGCATAGAGGGAAGCCAACCTGCCAGTGCTAGCATACAGGGAAGCCAACCTGCCAGTGCTAGCATGCAGGGACGCCAACCTGCCAGTGCTAGCATAAAGGGAAGCCAACCTGCCAGTGCTAGCATACAGGGAAGCCAAGCTACCAGTGCTAGCATACAGGGAAGCCAAACTACCAGTGCTAGCATACAGGAAAGCCAACCTACCAGTGCTAGCATACAGGAAAGCCAACCTACCAGTGCTAGCATACAGGGAAACCAAGCTACCAGTGCTAGCATACAGGGAAAATGACTCTCCTTATTTAACGAGACTGAGATTTTAGTTTCTGAGCAGCAGTGGAGGTCAATATGACAAATGCACACACATACACCAAGTATTTGACATTAACAATTAAATGAACAAGCTTAGAGTAATAGAGAGCAAGCCACAATTAAAGCGTGGGTTTGTACTGAGCTCCCGCGTAAGAGCTGCATCAAGCCTTACCCCAGCCAGATTGTTGTGCATCTGAGTGTTGGTCAGGCTCCCGAGCATCACTGTTGTAATTTGTGGCTGGCTTTTTGGAGAGGACATGCTTGTGATAATGATGAGCGCTCTTCTGAATCCTTCAGGCAGCCACACTGGAGTCCAACTATGGGTGTGTGTGCGTGTGTGTGTGTCAGGACTGTTTAGCAGAATGATTAAAAGGCTAGACTGTGCTCTCCTAGATGACGTTAAAGAACACGAGAGTGTGTTGGACCTGAAGAAAAAGTGCGAGAGAAGAGAGGAAGGTGGATAATGATGGTTAAAGTGTGAGGTCAGTGTGTGCCCCTCTCTGACTCTTATCTCACCACTTTTATTGTTCGTCAACTCTGAGAGAGAGTGAAGTCCCCAGCAGAGCTGAGCTCTTTCCATTTCATTACACCAACCCAATTCTTTTTCCAGAGGGTAAGCAGGAAAATTCCAAACTGTTGTTGCTTTGGCATAATGGATAATCGTTAACGTCACCCCGCAATAAGGCTTCACAAGAATGCACTCGCGGTTAATGCGGTTTTATCACGGTTCTTTCAGGAGGTGACTGAGTCGCTCCATTGGCACGTGCTCAATGGCGGTTAACGCAGCTGCGGATTTGAGTGACATTTAAAGGTAGCTATTGTTGGTAAAAATTTATGGCCAAGCTCAGCAATGCCCCCAGGTGCAATCCTTTCTGCACTGGACGAAAATGTCAAACGCAGCTTCCAGAGCCACGGTAGGCTTATTCCGAGAGAAAAGGCAAGACGAGCAGGGCGAGAGCGGGAGCCATTTTCAACTGTTTTAGCTTTGCTTGGCTGGAACTCAGTCAAGCAAACCAGTGACATTTCCTACACAGAGATGCTAATGCCTCGTTACAGATACCGAGGCGCTGAGTGAGGGAAGGCGATCTGGATCTGGAGCTGTCGGTTATTAGTACAGTCATTATGCACTGCTTACGAAAAGTTCGCACTATTCTTAGCACTCTCATTAAACTACTGCGTGCACTATGAAAACAAAAAATGCACCATTGCTTGAGTTCTGACTTTTACTCTTGCCAAACATTGCTCTAATAAGACTTTCGGTTCAGTACGATATAACCATTACGACAAATTCTAGATCCACGCGTCTTGAACCATCTCCCATGATGCAACACTGCGAGTTCCGCCGATGGTGAGCAAAATTGGTGCGACACCATAATTACCTCCCTGGAATGAATTTTCTTACTGTACCCATGTTTGATTTTTCTCAGCTCACTGGTTCCTCCCACTCGCAAAAAAATGTGCCACTGGGAAATTGGTGCCTCTCAATTGCCCTCAAATGTGAACAGACCTGCCACAACAGGGGGCCAAAGCATACAGATGACCCCTTGCCCAAGGCTTCAGAAGGAGCAGGGTGGGGCATGTAAATATCTATGGTTTAACCTAGGATGGGATCAAGTACAGAGTGGGTGAGGGTGAGGTTGAGGGGCTCAATTTGGTTAGTTTGTTCCTTTGTCCATAATTCCTAATTCCTGACCTGGGCATGAAAGTAAATATGAATCTTGATGGTGTCTTGCCATGGACTGATGTTCAGTCCAGGATGTATTCCAATCCTGTTTCTGATTTTTTCTTTTTTCCCTTCACAAAATACAACATAGCCGTGGCAGCACAGTGGCGCAGTCCGCCTCACAGGTAGAAGGCTTGGGTTCGATTTCCGGGCTTAGATGTTTATGTTGATGTTTAGATGTTTAGGAGTTTGCATGATCTCCCGGTGTTGGCGTGGGTTTCCTCTGGGTACTCTGGTTTCCTCCACAGTCAGAAAACATGCACAGTGTTTCAGATTGCCCCGAGGTGTGAGTGTGAATGGTTGTATGTGTGTGTTGGCCCTGCAATGGTCTGACGAGCTGTTCAGAGTCAGGTGAGACAGGCGCCAGCCTCCCCGTGACCTCAATTAGGATTCAGTGTCACAATGAATCGTCCGATGTTAAAATATGATAAAATGGATTTTTATTTAGTTTTCCCAGGAATTCCTGCACTACCAAGTGACCTCTAGCACGGTTTGATTGTATGATTCGACTCGGAATCGAGTCACCTCCAGAAAGTGATTCAAAAGCTCTGATTCGGACTCTGGAAATGAATAAATATGTGTCTCGGCGCATAGACACATATCTATTCCCATATGTGTGTATGTTGACGGTATGCACATTCCCTCTGGTGTGTTTCTATGACAGCCAACAACGAAAACATTTCCCTGAGACGAGAACCTCATATAGACTGAATAGGGTGTCCTGTAGGATAGAAGTTTAAAATGATGATTTAGGTTTCTTAATTAGAAAGCTCAGTCATCTCTCTTTAATCTCCCAGCGTGTGTGTGTGTGTGTGTGTGTGTGTGTGTGTGAGAGAGAGAGAAAGAGAGAGAGAGAGAGAGAGAGAGAGAGAAAGAGAGAGAGAGAGAGAGATCTGTGGCTGCTGTTTGCTGTGTTTGTATACGTGTATATGGGAGAAATGTCAGGCCACTGAAACCTCCACCTGAAAGAATATGGATAATAGGACATGGTGTCCCTCCCCCCACTGACAACCACAGTTAACACCACAGCGTTCAAGTCCCTCAGTGACTACACACACCTGTACAAACACCTGGGACTGGTTGACGAGCGAGCTGTGGGTATTCATGCATACACTCATACACACCTACACACACGTTAGCATGTGTTTCATTGAAATAGGCTTCAAATGCATGTTTACTTTTTAGGATTAGCTTTTTAATTACAGATATATGGATTTTTTTTTTCTTAAAGCAGGTGATGTTTAGTCATTCAGTTTTAGAAATACATGCGGCATGATAGTTAGCACGTTCACCTCACAGCAAAAAAGGTCCTGGGTTCAAGTCCCGGGCTTGAAGAGGGTGTTTTTGTGTGGAGGTTGCTTGCTCCAGGTACTCCAGTTTCCTCGCACAGTTTAAAGACATGGACAGTACGCTAATTGGCTGTTCCAAATTGCCCCTAGGTGTGAGTGTGGGTGTGAATGGTTGTTTGTTGGTCCTGTGATGGACTGGTGAGCAGTTCTGGGTGTACCCCGCCTTTACACAGAGATGGCTGAGATAGGCTCCATCCTCCCTCTGACTCTGGTAGGACTACGCGGATTGGAAAATGAATAAATGAATGAATGAATGAATGAATGAATTCCCAGCTATTTCCAATTCAAGTGTGGACAAACGGTTATTTAATTATTCTCTCATCAGGGACGTAATGTGTCATCAGCTAAAGGTCGTAACTTATCAAGTGAACAAAGTGAAAAACAAAAAAAACTCAAAGTGAACGCTCCCTCAACTCTGAATTTCTACTCCGGATATCAGCAAGGGACATTAAAATCAACAGTCACACATAACATGGCTGCTCAGAACGTGAACCATAAAACAGGTAGCATTTCTTCCATTTAATTAAATAAGTAATGCACAAGTATCTGCTTTAAATCCATCAACATATGTGACCCAGTCTGGCAAAATGAGTCACAGTGACCAAAAATTCAAAATTGAGTTAGCCATACCATTTTAAAGCTTAGCGTCTCCTCTTTTAAATGGTATGGCTTACTCAATTTTAAATTTTTGGTCACTGTGACTCATTTCACCAGACTGGGTCACATATGCTGTCCACGCTGGTAGCTTGTTACTAACAAAAGACAAACATGGAGGCTTCTGTGTTTGTCTTTCTTTCCCACACCGTAGCTCAAACACATGGAGGTGATAAATGATGTAATTCCAAGCAGGTTTCTTACACTCAAGGTCACTGTACACACACATACACACCAAATATCATCTCCTACCAGATGTTCTAATGTAACACTTCATGCATCTTGCATCCTTGACTGGAATAATTCACTTATTGCATGTAAAAGATATTAGTACGCGTTACATGGAAATGGTGCGAATTGATTGGTCCGCTGCCTTGGGATTAAATAAACAGTATTTCGAGTGGATAGTACTTGAATCAAAATGACGGCACTTACAGTTTATCACAGTCGCTTGGAGCAGACGGCATCATCGTTACATTTCATACACTTTAAAATGGAAAAATAAACCATAAAATTCTTGTTGTCGTTTTTCTTGTGTTTCTGTGTAGTATATACTACAACTTTGAGTGCATGTAAAAACATTGACAGAGCGTGCTTTATTTACAGTTAAACACTTATATGTTGTACTAAACTTAGACATAAGTTAGAGCTACAGAGATCCAAGCTTACGTGAGTTTAATAACCTATTTTCACCTCGCATGGTGTATTGAACCTACTGCATGGAAATGTCAGTAAAGTTAGCATTTCCCCCCAGGCTACTATATACAGTACACTAGGTTCTGAATGAGTAGGCTTAAAAGACGATGTTAACTACAAAGGGCTATTAGTTCAGAGCGTGTGCCGTGCTCACCTGACCCGGCTCTGTCATGGTTAAAAAGAGCAACTGTGGGCCATTTTTGTGAATTTTCAGAAGAGTGCTTTAAAGTTTTAAGACTATAAAAAATTATTATGGTTCATATTTCAGTGGCTTCAGTCTCACTAAATACTTTTCCCAGATACTTTTTTCAGCCTAAATTTGCCTAAATCAGCCTAAATTGTTGCTGGGAATTTTTGTCAAAAATTGTGAATCAGTGCAACAGTGGTCCAGGTCCAAATGTCCAGGAAATGTAGCAATATTACAGAAAATAATGAATATCATTCAGTTAAATACTAACAAGCAGGTGCAGTGGTGTCCTAGCTAAAGTATTACTTATCTTCTGAGTCCTCTGTTAACCGAAGAACCTCTGTTTAAGGTTTGTTTTTCCTAGATGTGGAGGCTTAACACATGGATGCCGCCATCCTGGATTTTGGACTTAGACTATATTTTGGACTATATGTCTAAAAAGTCTACCTAGTTTAGACCAGTTCTCATCTAAAAGATTTACCATTTTTCTATTCATTTCTGAACTCAACTCAAAAATGACAAAAATTTACCCATTGTTGCTGTAAGGGGCTTAACTTGTGTAAATACCTAAAGTATAATAAGTTTTAAAAAATCTAATTTTAGTTGGCTTTTCCTTTGTGTTTCTGTGTAGTATATACTAAAATGCTAAATGAGCTTCAGAGAGACCCTGTTATACAGCACCTGCTCACATGTGTGCTTAGAGCTCACCTGCGTCCATCATAATGTAAAAGTAAACAAAAAAACCTCTAGTTTTATTGTGCTTTTTTATTATGTTGCTGTGTAGTATATTCTAAAACAAAGATTCATCTCAAGTTCAGTAGATGTTCAGTCTCCGGGATTAAGTTAGTGACATCCACCTCGCCTTTGGTGCATAATGTTAATTATTCCTGTGTCAGTACTGTCTTCATTTTCTTCTTTTTGTATTTAATCATGAAGTAGCCGTTTGTTGTACTAGCAGGAAGAAGATCGTAGAAGTAGCGAGTGCTTCGTAGTATGTTACTCAATATTAGTGGTGGATTTTCCATCACTGTGACATGGAGTTTGTATGTAATCCACTGTCTCATCTAGATTTATATAATTAAAACTCATTTGTGTAGAACCGAGGAGGAAAAAAGCTCAGTAATAAGGGAAGGACGCTTGCTTGTGTGAATGGGGGATAAGTTACAGATAGAAAGAGAGTATAACAACCTTAGAAAAATGTTTCTGTTCCAGCAGAATCTAAGGATGGGTGTTTTTTTTTTTTTTTTTTCAACATTGTTGTTGAGCCGACTTCTCCTCCGGGCACCCATGAATAAAAAATGAGTAGCCCGAATATGAAATCTCGCCCCTGGTGCTCAGACTACTGAATTGGTGCAAATGTGTTAGTCTTGAATCAGACACGCGCTGTCCTCGGCTGAACCGAGCCGGACTCTCAGACCAACATAATGATACAAAAGAAACTAGCGGGAGATAAACGTAAAGGGCAATTTCTCTGGGCTTAGATAGTGTTGGCAAGATAGCACGCTGGCCTTATCTCCCTCTTCATGCGGCGTGCTACCAGCTTGGGTTCATGGAGGCAGTGAATTATACACGCCTCGCTCCGCTGCGTGCTCCCTGCCTCAGTATGGCCTCCGGTTGGCTCTGTGTGAGCAGCCCAGAGATAGGGAGGATCTGTGTCAAGGTTGAGTGACTCACCATAACACAAACAGGATAGAGCACACACAGGAAAGTTATCATCGGGTTCATTTAGTGTGTGTAAACAAAGCTGTCCATGATGTTCTGCTCTTGTTTTACATCATTATAGAATTATAACCAACTCAAGGAAATACCAGAAGCTTCACTGGACTGAAGCTGAAATCATTCCAGAGCTTAAATACACAGTTTAGGAATTAATTACATGAATCAGAAGGAGTTTGTTTATCATCTTCAGGAAGGACGTTATCTTATCCTGAAATCCTTCACAAAAAAAAAAAAAAAAAAAAAAAAAAAAAAAGCTCAAACAAACAAACATCACAGAGTTATGTCTTTAAAACTGCATCACAAACAACAAGTTTATGATCTTCCAACCCTATTTCAGAGAACGTCCTTCAAGCTCAACGCATCCTGCCTGACACTGCACTCCTTCACCACATGCGTGATTGATGATTTTAAGCTGTAGAAGTAGTTCAGGGTTTAAACTAGTTTATAGCGCGAGTTAAGGCTCGAAGAATTGATTGCATTCTCATTTCCATTCCATTAGTGCATTAAGAGTTGGGGCAGATGATAACCCACATCAATATCACACATTTCAGCATCGATCGCTTGTATTGAATGAGAGTGGATGCACGCTAGCGTCAAGAATGCATGCATTAACTTTGGCGCGTTAGCAGCTGCCGCTGTATTAACTAGCGTCGCGCAGAATGGAGGTGGGTGGAATTGTTAAAGCACTGTAGATGGTAGAGGTTAAAGGTTGGAAGTGGGATATGCTCTCTACAGTCACTTGTGGCTGTAAAGCGCCTCGGCCAGTTCAGCTCGTGTTTTTCTTTAGCAAATAACGTCGGAAATCAGTGTTTGGTTTCCGCAAGTCAAAGTTCACGGTTAGTTCCAAGGTTGAGGTTTGATAATTGACTACAGTTTCCAACTTGTTACATCCGTTTAGACTGAAACTGTACGATGAATTTCGGACTAATCAAATGTGTATCTGAGGCGATGTTCCTCCCAAAAACATGCACAGTAGGCTGATTGGCTGTTCCAAATCGCTCCTAGGTGTGAGTGTGAATATAAATGGTTGTGGGTGTTGGCCCTGCGATGGTCTGGTGAGCTGTTCAGCGTGTACCCCGTCTTCGCCCAGAGTCGACTGAGATGGACACCAGATGCCCATGATCCTAATTAAGATTAAGCGGCTTAGAAAAGGAATGAATGGAGTGGAGTATAAAAATGTGTTCCTCTAATGTCATAGCTGACTGATCTCAAGGTTTGGCATGTAACATGTTGTGGTTCGAGATAGACCGTTGAGATACGATCCAAATGTCATATTACAATAATAAAATATAATATCATGCAACGTGGCGTAGTGGTTAGCACATCTGCCTCACAGTAAGAAGGTTCTGGTTTCGAGTCCCGGGCTCTCCGAGGAAGTTTCTTTTATAAGTTTGCATGTTCCCCCGTGCTTGCATGGGTTTCCTCCGAGTTCTCTGGTTTCCTCCCAACGTCCAAAGACATGCATATCAGGTTAACTGGCTGTTCCTAATTTCCCTTAGATGTGAGTGTGAGCATGAATGCTTTTGTGTGTGTGTGTGTGTGTGTGTGTGTGTGTGTGTGTGTGTGTGTTACCTTGCGATGGTCTGGTGAGCTGTTCCCCCACCATGTCTGGTATCAATACATTTTTTTCTCCATAGCAATGTCATGAAAGCTGGCTTCTGATTGGATAGTTCACCTCTGCTTATTTCCTGCTGGTTTAATATTGAAGGTTCACATTTTGGTGGAAGTGTAACATGTTTAAAAAAGTTCACAATGATAACTGGTAGAGCTCAAACCATGGTTTGGATTTTTGGTGTTGCTCTTGGCAAGATGGTGTTTTTCTGTTGCGAACGGCAGTCCAGCTCTTTCTCAGTGAGACCACAATCGAACCAGTGCCAACCCCCTATATGCTGAATCAGATGTCATAAATCTCATTGGTCTATTGTGCACTCTTTGGCTTTGGCTTTAGTTACACTGAGTACTGGATGATCCAGAGTCTTTGTGATTAAGTTGTGCTCCAAGCGTAGTTTGGTGGTACCTGCCATCTCGGGATCATTACTGGCACTGAGGGGAATATGTTTAGCCAACTCAGTGACATGAGTGATCAGTTCGCAAAAGCCAAGTCTCCTCACAAGCCCTTCAATTATCCATTTATCTTTCAACGCAAGCTGACATGGCCACCTAAATGACTCCCTGTATTTTTTCTTTTTTTTTCCTTTCTTTTCTATAACCCCCTTCAAACCTTCCCTCCTTTCCCTTATGCCCTCCTTTCATTTCCAGAGCAATAAAGGCCGTATTTATTTTTCTCTCTATTCAATTTGCTGGCTCCAGGGCCATGTGGGTGAAGACTAAAGAGATTACAATACAGAAGGGGGAATCAATCGCAGCTTTTCATTTTGCTCAGCCAAGCCCTGCCCGACGGGACTGTTTAGAGTTGGCCCATCGCATGTACTGAAAGCTTGAGCAGAGCGGGTTCACAGGGGCCCAAGCACACCTGCATTGGTTGAATAATGAGAGCCTTGGGCAAGTCTGCACACAACATACACACATACATGTACAAGTAACATGCACTCGTAGACATTACATATTTGTACACAGTGCATGAAATATTCCTCTTTTTCTGTTTTGTATTGAATAATTAAATTTGCAATAAGTATTAACATGTTCACTTTGATTTTTAGGGCCTTGAGTTCAGATTCTGACACCTCGCAGATTGTTGAGTGTAGTGTACATTGGGTTCTTTGAGTAAGGGGTAAATCACTTCGGGGTCATGCTGTTATTGGAAAATAATCAGTTCTTGGGTGATGTTGGGTTAGCATACCACAAAATGTACATTCTACAAGTTTATCCATTTATAGTTACAATAAATGTCCTGGAACATCCTTGAGACAAGTCCTTGACCATTCATTCATCCCTGTTACCATTTTACTAAAAAAAAACACAAAGTGTATACCCCATGCTATATCATACACGCTGACATCCATCCATACACCCATTAGGCCGAAGCCAATCCCAGCTGACTTTGGGTGCACCCCAGGAAGGTCGCCAGGCACAAAGAACCATTCAGATCCACACCTATGGACAATTTAGAGTAACCAGGTTACTTAATGTGGGAGGAAACCAGAGTACCCAGAGGAAACCATGCAGGCACAAGGAACCAAGTGCTAACTGGAAATATGTGTATGTGTATATATACAACAGTTGTTGACCCGAGGCATGATGGATATCACTGTATAGTCTTCATGACAGAATGTCAAGGTATCATCATCATCATCATCATCATCTTCCAATTCTTACTGGTGATGCTGGTATTGCTGTTTCAGCAATATCCACCAAGCCTGAGATGAATCATTGCTATAGGTATGCTACATGGGAACAAAGAAATTGGTTCGCCATTTCGGGAGAATCAGCATTATCCACCCTGCTAACTTGGGATAACACTTAAATCGTTACCAACAGTTCTTTAACGATCAGCCCCCTGATCAGGGGAAAGTAAAGCTGGATGACGTCCATGTGGAACTGGCCGGAGCTGGACAGTAGGTGGTGGGTGGAAGGCGCAGTGGAGTGTGCACTCCGGAGTGCAGTGGTCCGTTGGAAATCACACAGCTCGATGTGCCTGCCAGCCGCTCTGACAGCAGCCCAGCGGGAGCTGTGCTCAGACCGCTCATGCTCGCCCACCCTCACCACACAGCAGAAAGGCAGTAGGAGGACAACTGACGCTCTCGCCATCCTTTAAACCTCCCGTTTTAATTCAACTCTTAAAATCAAACGGTCTGGATTGGAGATGCAAATAATGAGCATGCAGACTTACACACACACACACACACACACACACACACACACGCACACACAACATACATTCTCAGTTCTGATTGGTCAGAAGGTGTTGATTAGTTTTCCATAACAACAGCTCACAGGCAAATCATGTACACTCATTCATGAGTGTACAACCTAGTATGTAGGTTTTATACACTACAACATAATCTATGGTAAAGGATAATAATAATAACAATAATAATAATAATAATAATAATAATAATAAGCACGAAGGTCCCGGGTTCAAGTCCTGGACTCGGGACGTTTCTGTGTGAACTTTGCATATATATATATATATAGGGGCAGTGGTGGCCTGGTGGTAAGGTGCTGGATTACTGATCCCAAGGTCGGGGGTTCAAGCCCCACTATCGAC
>JAQMYF010000013.1:3010655-3020673 GCA_030014195.1 Neosilurus mollespiculum | reverse complement strand
TTTCTTTATAATAACGGAGCATGTAAGCCCGGCGCGTTCCCTGTTATTTGTCCATCACGACTTCTCTCATTAATATGCAGCCAAAACACATCGGCTGTGTGATTTAACCGGCGTCTGAATGTATAAAAGACAGGTTGTTAACAGAGCATGGATAATTTTTTAAACGTATTTTGGTTTCACGTTACACCTTGCCACTCCGACTGGAATCCCTTCGGACCCTGTTTGGATAGTTGCCAGGAGTTACCTCTGATTGGTTTCACACACACACACACACACACACACACACACACACACACACACACACGCACATCTGCTTGGCAGAATAAGTGATTTGTCTTCGGGGAGCTCTTTTGCCCTGCTGGTGGGATGAGATGCTGTGCCTGGTATTGATTTGGTTGGTGGGCTGAGGGAGGTCTTGAGGGAGCTAATAAAAATAATTACAAAAAGATCATCAAAGCTCAGCAACCTTCTGCCCTGCACATGAATAAATATGTGATAAAATTAATCAGAGGGGAGCTGAGGCTGCTTGTGTGGTCAACAGAGACACACATTTGACTGTAGAGTTGGCGTGGTGTACTGATGGCGTTGCACTAGTTCTTTTGGCTAATCGACCAGTCAGTAAAAAGTTGTTGACTAACTGGGAAGTTTCTTCCTCTTCTTCTTCTTCTTCTTATGCTATAGTCCTCTCTCTCTCTCTCTCTCTCTCTCTCTCCATCTGAGAGACTCACTTCGAGTTTATGGGCATTTTGGAACAGCCAATTAGCCTAATATGCATGTCTTTGGATTGTGGAAGGAAACCGGAGTACCCAGAAGCCCACTCAAGCGAAGTGGAGAACATGCAAACTCCACACATAAAGGCCGTCACCGATCCTGGGATTCATACCCAGGACCTCCTTACTGTGAGGCAGACATGCTAATCACTACGCCACCGTGCCCTCAGCTGAGTAGTTTAGTGAATTCCAATTTCCTTGTCTGGGTGTCCCCGGGGTGAATTTTTATCATGTTGAAATGTGGACTTCATAGATATGGAAGGGTGTCTGAGTATTGTTGCCTCATGTTTGCCTCAAGATGTTTCAGGGTTTGAATCTCAAGGATCTTTGTGGCGAATGCTTGCTCTTTCCATGATTTTATGGGTTTCCTCACGGACTCTAGTTTCTCATGTAGTGAGAAAAACATGCACATTTGTTAATCTTAATTGCCCATAGGTGTGAATGTGAGTGTAAATGTTGTTGTTTATGTGTTTGTGTTAGTCCTGGAGCAGACTGGCGATCTGTTCAGGGTGTAACTCCGCCTCTAAGATGAAGTCAAATGAGATTGGCTGCAGTTTCCACCAAGACCGCAATAATGATGTTGGAGGAAGGGATGGATGGATAGAGTATCCCTTTTAAAATTACAAAGCACCTTTTTTAGTTTAAAGATTAAAGGGAAGGTGGCATGGTGGTGCAGTGGTTAGCACGTCCGCCTCACCGCAAAAAGGTCACGGGTTCGATTACTGGGCTCGGGGCGTCAAAAGTCATGCACAGTAGGCAAATTGGCTGTTCCAAATTGCCCCTATATGTGAGTGTGAATGGTTGTGTGTGTGTGTTGGCCCTGCGATGGTCTTGCGAGCTGTTTTGCCCAGAGCTGACTGAGATGGCCTACCGGAACCGTAATTGGGGTTAAAAGTCTTAAAAAATGAGTGGATGAATGATGATTAAAAGGTATACCGCATATTTGGTGTGTAGTACCCAAGTCTGCTCTGGGTTTTTTGGCACTGACTCTGGAATTTAGTAGCATTTGCACTTACGTGCTAAACATGGTTCAGGTCTCATTCATTCATTCATTTTCTGAACCGCGTAATCCTAATTAGGGTCACGGGGAGGCTGGCGCTCATCTCAGCCAACTCCGGGCGAGGGCAGAGTACACCCTGGACAGCTCGCCAGGCCATCACAGGGCAGAAACACGCTGATGGCAATCCAATGGCCTACTCTTTTTAAATGAGTGCGATGGTTCGTTTACTTGTCTCTCACCTCAGACAGTGAGAGACATGGCAGGCCTTTAAATAACCCAGTTAGCTGCACTGGGGGAGACAGCAGTGGCTTGAACCCCTGACCTTCGGATCAGTAAGCCAGCACCCTACCACTGGGCCACCACTGCCCCAGCCTCAGCGTATTTGTAAAAAATTATGTATGTGTTGTCTTTATTATTTCTAATGTACAACATTGGACAAGTAGTAATTATTTTTTTCTAGAAAACAGCCAGGTATCGGCATCATGAGTATCAAACACCTTGAAAAACATTGTTCAGTAGTCTTCAGTCTTGATCTTAACTCAGTCTCGCTTTCATTTGGGTGTGATCTTGACTCCCCTTGACCCTGTTAAGACTCTAAGTTATATATTAATGATTTTAAAGTTGTAGGCTTGATGCTTCCTCTCCATCAGTAAGGAAAGATACAGTTTATTACCCGTTTTACTGAGTGTGTTGGCTAAAAATGCACTCAGAGGGAATCCACATCACTCATGACTTGAACTTGCTTCTGATTAGCCTTTTAAGCCATTGTCCTTTTGTCAGGAAATCACAAGCTGAAATCAAATGATGCTCCGAACCATCCATGCCAAAGAGTTTAAAGAGTGTGATTGCTCTCTCAAATGGATGAATGACCTTCTTCTTTCAAGTCAAGTGGGTTTAATTCCACTTTTATTCCTCTCCTGCTCGTATACATTGGATACTTAGCGTAATAAATACTCAGGACAATAAATCCACATGAAGGAAATGCTAACCAGACATGACAACAGAAAAACACATAATCTCGTTTTACCAGTGACCTCTTTTTCAATTATTAAAATTTCTCATGACCCTATAGGGCGCTAGACAGTACATACCGTAAACAAAAGCAGAGTTCAATTCTCCCCCAAGCCCAGCAGTCCCCCATATCAACCTAAAATTAAAAAAAAAATTATCCTATCACACCATGTTAAAGTGTACCTGTGGTGAATTAGCGGTACTAGCTATTTAAAACAATCACGTATAACATCAGCGGTTCCTTCTGTCAGCGTCAATCCATGCCCGATTTTAAAGTGTGTGTGAGTGTTGGGACTTCAGGCATGATCAAAGACATGCCTTTCTGATTGGCTGTTCCAGCCTGGTAGTGACGTGAACTCGTTGGATTTGCCGGGCTACATCACTGACCCCGTGCATCGTTTTTGCTCCTAGAGCAACTGACGACAGGAAAGCCGAGTCGGCAAAATGTTAGCTGCATAAGCCATTTTGGATTTACTGTTTACAATATATAGTATTTTGTATTTTGGGTAAAAAAAAATAGCATATTTGCTTACAGTAAATATCCTTATAATTAATATGACATTGTGTTGGATGTGTTGAGCTGTGGTCTGGCATAAGATGAGTTTGGGTGCCGTGCTATACTAAATACTGGCAAATGGTACACCTTTTGCTGTGACTCTGGAGGAAAAATGGAATAGATGATGAATGGATGGATTAAGAAATCACGTTTCTGTGCATTACAATATTACATTATTAATATTCTTTAGTAAAGACGGTATGGTGGTGTAGTGGTTAGCACGTCCGCCTCTCAGCAAGAAGGTCCTGGGTTTGAGTCTCAGGCTTGGCGAGGGTTTTTGTGTGGAGTTTGCATGTTTTCCCCGTGCATGCATAGGTTTCCTCCATGTACTCTGGTTTCCTCCCACAGACCAAAGAACATACAGATTTAGCTAATTGACTACTCCAAACTGCCCCTAGGTGTGACTGTGAATGGTTGTGTGGGTTGGCCCTGCGATAACTGGCGAGTTGTTCAGGTTGTACCCCGCCTTTGCCCAGAATCGGCTGAGATAGATGCCAGTCTCCCCTCGACCCTAGTCGGATAAATCTGTTCAGCAAATGAATGCTGTTTGGTAAAGACCTCTGGGGACCCAACCACCAGTGCCTTATGGTTTTATGCCATTTAGGGAAAATGGTGGAGCAGCTTCTTGTCATTTTTGAATAGGAAATGTCTTGATTGGTTCAGGAAAGGGTCCTGATTAGTTCCTTTCTGTTCATTGGGACAAATGTTGGTGTACAACACTGTTTGTGTACACAAATATGCAAAACAGTGATGGTCCCTTTTGTTGATGCTATACATGACATTTAGAAAAGATGACTGCAGTTACTCTTCTCAGAGGACCATCCTGGATAATGAGCTGAGAACTTTGTGAAAGCCATTTTAAGATTTACCCAAACCAACCTACATACTGTAGAAAGGTGGAAAAGTCACCTTTAATGAGACAACCAAGGCTGTTGATTATTCAGTGCAATGTTTGGCTAGCAACAACAACCACATGGTCCATATGTATCTATAAATAATCTATATAAATCCACACCTTAATGGTTCATATGGGGAGAAAGAATTGGGTACCCCGATACCTTCCACTGTATATTCTCTGCATTCTTCTTCTCCCTTCATTCATCATTCTTGTCTAAATGCATGCGGGACAACCTGATGTACAGAGGATAAAATTAGCCTCCCCCCACTGCAGAGAAAGAAGAACTGTTGGAAAGACAATATTGTCCTTGAACAGCATGTAAACAATGCCTCTTATTACCGCATCCCCCTGAGGACACTGCGCATCCATAGAAACGGTGTCCTTCTTCCAGGTCTTTTAGAAAGGGACCAGGAAGGAAAGAAAGCGGTAGAATACATCATTTGATCCTAAACCTAAATCATTTTGGTTTCTGAAGGAATGGTGCAGCTGTTTAAGGTTGTGGTCTATCAGAAGATTGAGCTAGGTATCCCAGGATTGGCCATCCTTCTCCATTCAATTCAATTCAGTTTTATTTGTGTAGCGCTTTTTACAATTGACATTGTCACAAAGCAGCTTTACATAGTAAAATTAATTTAAGGAGGAATCTAAGAATTTTTCTACAACCCCCTACACATCCCTAATGAGCAAGCCCGCGGCAACAGCGGCAAGGAAAAACTCCTTCAGTTGACACAAGGAAGAAACCTTGAGAGAAACCAGGCTGAAAAGGGTTAGGTATTCTTATAACAGTGTAATGGTAAAAGAAGAGTTTATTAGTGCTGGGTGCAAGCAGGGACTCCGGCCAGATGTCTGCGGATAAATGGTCCTGCTCTTTAAGTTTGAACACTTGACTTTCTGATTCTCCAGTCAGTATCAGAGTGATGCGAGCTTAAATCTGCAGAGCAAGGCAATTAATTAATTTTGCCATCCAAGCAAGTCCAGGTTTTTTAAGTAAGTGCGCAAGTAGCAGTTGAAAAGATGCCACAGTTGATTTGAATGGTCTTGGAGGAAGCTCTTGATAGACTCTGCCTTACACATCAGTATTCTTCCTGGTATAGCACTGGGGTCGGTATAGCCATCTAGCACAGTACTGTATTTTACCAGACCCAGCATATTCAAGATTGTAGCAGAGGCAATAAGCATATAAAAATGGCCAATTGTTCAGTGATGATGTACTCTGTAGGTCTTTTGTTGCAGTTCAATCACATGCAGTTTGCTGATGGCAGTCTGTCCAAACTAGAGACTGTCTGCAGGGATAGGGGCAAGAGTTTAAGAAGAAAAAAATTCAGACTTTCATTAATTTTTTTTTTTCTTAAAATGTATTTTCCCATCTCTGGTTTGATTACTAAACTGCCATCATGGAAACTAGAATTAAATTCAAAGCAGATGTTTCATTGGGCCAGAGCCCATGGTGTGCTCCAAATGTGGTGGCGTGAACCTTCTTAAATCGTAACAATTTTAGACATTTTAAGCTGCTTTTACACAGGCAACAGGAATAAGTTGCTCCTGGAATGACTTGTGCCCGGAGCCTCTAGAAAGTTGTGCCAATGAGCAAGCCAACCACTGGAAAAGAGCTCCCCATCTGCCTTAAATGTCCATGAAACAACCCAATAACCCTAAAGGCCCAATCGCATTTGGGTGATTCTTTGGCAGCTGCCTGTGATTTTTTTAAACTGGCGACTGTCCCGGACCAACCACAGCCACGCATGTGACGTCCTAAATGACTTAAATAAAATAATGCTCAGATGAAAATCTCTGATGGTCAGCAGCTAGGTCTGAGACTGTCTGCAACTATCGACTATCTGTGATCAACCACAATGCTGTCAGACTGTCAGCAATATAATGGTGAATAGTTGGCGACAGTCACCGATTAGTAGATTATCGTGTGTAATCGTCCAACATTTGGAAACAGGTTTTAAACAACGAGACATTTGTCCACAGCGGGTGGATTTCACACTGACAGTCAGAGATATGGTCGACGATATTGGTCGCAGACCCCTCATGCTCGCTCCCGACCTAAAAATGTATCGAATCGTGGGCATTATCAGGCGTTATTGCCTGAATGAGATTAGGGCTTGAGGGTGCCACTGTGCATGTGTAGAACTCCTACTTGTCAACGATTATGTTCAGACAGCAAGTTGCACCCAGAACAAGATGCTCTGGAAAAAGTTGCGCCACCTCAAAAAGTGGAGCAAGTTGCACTCACCAGTGTCAGGTTATTCTAGAACAAACCATGTTTGCCCAGGCAGTTTATGCAGAGCAAGGTGTTCCAGGTGCAAGTGCCTGAGTAAAATCAGCTTTAGATGAATATGCTTGCTTAGATGAGTGTTACCTAGCTAGCAGTGGGAATTGACCCGTAAGCAGGAACTCTTGATCTGGGTGAGTTGCTGTACATGCTGTGCAATTGTGGCAGCTTTTCATGTAGTTACTTTATTTGTTCATTCAGTTCATTCGTTCATACGGTTATCTGTACCGTTTATCCTGTTTAGGGTCATGAAGAAGCTGGAGCCAATCTTAGCTGACTTTGGGTGAAAGACAGGTAGATCCTGAACAGCTTGTCAATCCATTGTGGGGCCAACACAGACAACCAACCATTCGCACACACGCTCAAACCTAGGGGCAATTTGGAACAGCTAAAAAGCCGAATATACATGTCTTTGGACTGTGTGAGGAAACCCACACATGCACAGGAAGTGAAAACTCCACAAAGAAACACCCTTGCTGGGCACGGGAGTTGGAACCCAGGATTTTTTTGCTGTGAGGAGGTAGTTCTAACCACGACGCCACCATGCCCCCTGGGTACTTTATCTTTATTTTTTAATTTCTGAAATGATCCTACTTTGCCCCACTTGCCAACATGCAAAATGTCCTGTTTGTCCTCTCTTAATACCCGTGGTATAGAAGAGGTCTAAAGGGGAGTAATGACTCTTTGATTGGAGCAAGCCTGGACTAGAGTGAAGTGCACTCGTCTGAGCTGCAGAGAGCCCTTGATTGCACAACAACCTATGATCACATTAGGAGAGGGCACCGGTGAAAGGGTTTTACATAAAATAGAAGGGAGAGAAAAGTGCTTCTACAGAATGAACCAAATTGATTTAGCCTGTGGCATGCTAAGGGAAATCTACATTAGCCTTTAGTTTGTTGTGCTATGCCCCACGTGCGTCAGAGGAGAAGCACTGCTGGGATCGAAGGCGTACAGTATATTTTTATCTTTTACAAGTGTGGTCCGGTGAGATCACGGCAATCATGGCCCAATGTTCTGTCCAAGTTCTCTCAATTTCCTTGATTGTTTATAGATAAGTGAGTAGCATTAATTATGGCTCTTGATTGGCAAATGCGAGTAGATTGAACTGATTTTATGTGTCATGTTGAAAGGTGCCTGGTTTAAGAGATAAGGCAACAACATATGTGCTCATGGCATGCCAAGAAAATACACAAATCTGTATTCCAGATCTGCATGGTGAGAAGCACACTTGGCACAACCACGTTGATCCCTCGCGCATTTGCCTTTAACCGTTTTTTTTTTTTTTTCTCAGCAATCACACAGGCATCTGCTGAGTATATTTTTTTTCCTCCTGGTGTAGAGAAGCAGTGGGCAGATGGTGGCTCAAGGTTTAAGTGATTAGTGGATGTAGATCGGAATACAAATTGGATTAAACAAAATTAAACTGAATGAAATTGAATTGTGCGGCTTGTGCTGATGTCTTTGCCTCATCTGTGTAAAAACCTCTGCCAGTAACTCAGCACTGTAAAAGGGAAGCAGATGCTCCAATCAGGTATCCCTCTGTGTGTTTGTGTTTGTGTTTGTGTTTGTCTGTGCAACATTTTTTTTTCTTATCCATGGATCATTTCATCCAAAAGTCACGATTTAATACCTTAATCTGGATTCTTCATTTTATTGCCATATTCGACATTTTGGGAATTTGCCCCAGCGTTCCTCACCTGTCCACGTTGTTCTCTCTGTATTAAAATAAAGATAAGGACACTTATCGGAAGATATCTCGGTGGCATTTGGTGAGAGTGTGCATATCATGTAGATCGAAGAGCTTAAAAGCGACCTACGTTTTGTTATCTGATAGGAGCTTCTTCATCTGTTCCAGAGTTGATCACATCAGATCATCCAATCATGCAGTTCTGAGGGAGGTAATGTGGTTGATCAGGACCTAGAGCTCTTGATATTGCATGAGTATGTGGGGATCAAATTCTGTGAGTCAGTAGACGCAAAACATCTCACATCGCACTTACCAGATCTCTTGTCATGAAAAGTGTAGTCGCTCTATCCTATCGTCTATGACGACACCGGACTTCAATCCCTAAATGCTGTATATAATATAGATTCTAGCATTTCCGGTTAGCTTTAGCACATTTTCTGAGTTTACATTTCAAACAAGTGACTTACACTCGCTGTTTTAGAAGTTAGCCATAGCCTGTTATGCAAAATCTAACGTAAAGATACAAGAAAAAATTCCAGAGGAGAATATGTTACATGTCACATACATTATGTTTATGTACATCTTTTTTAAAGAAGCTCTAGCCTTCAACAGATTAGCTAATGATTCATCAGTCACTGTCGCTGTTGTTGAGCTTCACGGTGGCTTGTTTCCTGTCAGTTTCCCCACTTAGCGAACCGACAGCAGCTCTGATCATTAATCAATGAGAGGGAAATGGCAGGGATTAGCCAAAATTAGTTGAAGTGTGGCGAAGTCACCTCCTTCGAACCAGTGCTCACTACCACCCCCATCCCCCCCCACCCCCCCGCCAGGCAGAGTGAGACGTGTGACCTGATGGAGTCTTTAGAAACAGAAGATGCTCATCACGTTCCCTCGACCTAGCTCTGTTATTAACCTGAAAAGGTACCCGTTGTCATTCTGACCGATCCGTGTATCTAGCTTGTCCAGATCCACATAGTTAGCTGTAATTGTGCACAACCAGCATCCAAGCTTAAACAGAAAGCCTCATATTTATACTTTGCTTCTTCCACAAACCTCAACCTCAGTTCTGTACGTCAGCAGAACTCCTCGTCGCCTGAGAGAGCGCTTCTCGTATATGTTTCTTCAAAACTGTATATGCTATATAACAGACATCACTAAGTCGCCTAAACAGTATTCCTCAAAACCACAAACTAAACTTCCTTTTAATACAGTTAGCATAGAATTATTCATAACACAATTAGCATGGACAACATATCTGTTACAAAACCATTTGCATGAACCACATATCCTCTTTAATGCAGTTAGCATAAAGTCCCACCTAGCATAGTTAGCATGGGTTATATGTCCTTTATAAAACAGTTAGCATGAATTACATATCCTCTTTAACACAGCTAGCATGAAGCCCTTCATAACACAGTTAGCATCGACTGTATGTCCTTTACAGGAAACCGCTAGCATTATCCTTTATAACACAGTTCTTCATAGCATAGTTAGCATCAACTATATATTTTAGATGAAAAAAAGGCTAGCATGAATTACATACCTGCAGTAACATAGTTATGGGCTTTACACAGTTAGTATGAAGTTTCTCATAACACAGTTAGCATGAACCATATAACCTTTACAAAACAGCTAGCATGAACCACATATCCTTCAGAGCACAGTTAGCATAAAGTCCATTCAAAGCACATTTATAGTCCAGTTATAGTACATTTAGCACGGAATACGTATCCTTCATTGTCAGCGTGTTTCTGCCCTGCGATGGCCTGGCGAGCTGTCCGGGGTGTACTCTGCCCTCGCCCGGAGTCGGCTGAG
>JAQMYF010000013.1:2960523-2977512 GCA_030014195.1 Neosilurus mollespiculum | reverse complement strand
GTGTGTTTAATGTGATTTAAATATATTTAACAAATAATGTTCTACAGGGGGATACAGTGGTGTAGTGGTTAGCACGTCCGCCTCACAGCAGGAATGTCCCGGGTTCGATTCCCGGGCTCGGGGTATTTCCGTGTGGAGTTTGCATGTTCTCCCAGTGCTTGAGTGGTTTTCCTCTGGGTACTCCGGTTTCCTCCCATAGTCAAAAACATGCACAGTAAGCCAATTGGCTGTTCCAAATCACCTCTAGTGTGAGTGTAAGTGTGAATAGTTGTATGTGTGTTGGCCCTGCGATGGTCTGGCGAGCTGGTCAGGGTGTACCTCTCCCTCAACCAGAGTCAGCTGAGATGGGCTCCAGCCTCCCTGCAACCCTAAAAGAATTAGGTGGTTTGGCGAATAAATGAGTGATGAGTGATGACCAATGTTCCCTTCAGGCTACTAAGGTCTTATATATTGTAAAATATCTATATATATAAGCATTTTAAATAATAATAATAAAAATAATAATAATAATTATAATAATAATAATAATAATAATAGTTATAATAATCATAATAATTATAAACAAACTAACTAATCTTTTTCATAGCCAAACCCCCCTCCCCCAATTTGTTAGAGCATTGGATTAAATTGTTGTTTGTTTGTTTGTTTGTGGGATCAAGATCCATGTGCATAGATTTGGTGACTTCTCTGGCAAAAATGGACTAACAATATAATAAATAAACAGATAAACAAACACAAAAACAATCAGATAAATAAAAATAATGTATTATTAGTGAATAAGCACAAACACTGGCGTGTACGCACCCCTGTACCCCTCTCCTCTTCCCTTTCAGCATTGTTTTTTTTTTTTTTTTTTTTTTTTTTTTTTGCTATAATTAGTTTTTGTATGACGTGCCCGAGGACGTTTCAGCAGGTGAGACCTTTTTTTTTTCTTTATTACAGTCCAAAACAACAGAGATGTGAAAATAAATAAATAAATAACAATAATGGGAAAAAAACCACATTTTCTTTTCGGTCACACTCCAGTGGATTCGTATTAAATTGTAAATATGTCGGTGTGATTAAAGCACATGTAGCTGAAACGCCTTAGCGAGTCAAACAAACTGAACGCAGGCTAACCACCCCGATGCTCTTATTTATTTATTTATTTATTTACTTACTTACTTATTTATTTACTTTTTGTAGAGAGAGCTTTTACAAAGTAGATGATGAGATGACAAAAAAAAAAAAAAAAAAAAAAAACAGTACTAGGGGAGGGGTGTGCTTTATTTATCGTCTTCACTTCCTGTGAAACCTCACATTGAAACCCCCCCTCCCCCCCTCCCACCACCATTTCCTGACCAGAGGGACACATGCTTTCTTCCCTCATTAAAAAATCAACAACAGGCATTAATGTTAGATGAGAAGTATGAAGTAGAGCAAGAAATATATAGAGCGAGAGGAAAAAGGGATGTGTGTGTGTGTGTGTGTGGGTACAGCATAGTTCCCGAACTCAGAAAAGGCTCTAACTGAACAATCATCCATCATCATCATCATCATAATGATAAAGGTTAAATTCATGATTTTTTTTTGTATTTAAAAAAACATTAGTTCTAACTGCGGTTACTCATCCCCCCTCTGGTCCACGGTGGCTCTTGAGGGACAATCAGCTCAATTCCAATTCCAACTTCCCAAATTCCATCGACATATCCAGGGAATCGATGGCGTCCATGGTGAATTGACCCCGGATTTGGACAGCGCAGTCTATACAGATCACAGCAGTGCTGACTGGACAATACACAACGTTTACTATTCCACTGCTTTACATTTCTTTAATACCGGTTTTTACATCACAGTTTTTCTTTTAATTCAAAATTTGTTCTTGAAATTGTTCTTTCAGTCATTTTTTTTCTGGAACCACCTAATCCTACATGGGTCGCGTGGGGGCTAGAGCCTCTCTCAGCCGACTCTGGGTGAAGATTGGGATACATATTGTACAGCTCGCCAGTTTATCACATTCACACTCACACTCACACCTGGGGCAATTTGGAACAGCTTACAGTTAGCCTACTGTGCATGTCTTTGGGCTGTCAGAGAAAACCAGAGTACCCAGAGGAAACCCACACAAGCACAGGGAGAACATTCAAACTCCACAGAGAAACGCCTTCACCGAGCCCGGGACTCGAACCCAGGACCTTCTTGCTGTGTGGTGGGCGTGCTAACCACTATGCCACAGTGCCACTGTTACCTTATTTGTATATTTATTTAAATATGCATTAAAACCTTTGAGTGTTTTGATATTGTTGTTGTTGTTGACTATAAATGTTATAATAGTACACCAAATTATACCAAATTAATTCAGTAATGATTGTCTGAGGGTGTTTGTGAGGATTTCTGTGTCTACGGCATGTGCTGAGATTCTGTGTGTGTGTGTGTGTGTGTGTGTGTGTGTGTCTTGCATAATGCATGTCGTGGTCCTGAGGCTCTTTATACAGAATAATTACTCCTATCACAGCTTGTACACACAGATGCAACTCAAGTCTTCTATACAGACTCACAGCACCACCATTACCACCAACATCATCATCATCACCACCATCAGCACCATTAACATCACCACCACCGTCTTCAACGTCTCCTCCACCACCACCATCAACTACATCTACATCACCACTCTCATTACCAACACTATCACCACCGTCCTCAGCACCATTATCATCACCACCACCACCGTCTTCAATGTCTCCACCACCACCACCAACTACCTCTCCACCACCACTCTCATTACCAACACCACCACCGTCATCAGCACCATTATCATTACCACCACCGTCTTCAACGTCTTTTCCACCACCACCATCAACTACATCTCCATCACCACTCATTACCAACACTATCACCACCATCCTCAGCACCATAATCATCACTACCACCGTCTTCAACATCTTTACCAACGCCATCAACTACCTCTCCACCACCACTCTCATTACCAACACTATCACCACCATCCTCAGCACCATAATCATCACCACCACCGTCTTCAACGTCTCCACCACCACCATCAACTACCTCTCCACCACCACTCTCATTACCAAGACCATCACCACCATCATCAGCACCATTATTATCAGCACCACCATCCTCAACGTCTCCACCACCACCACTAACAACAAAAACATCTCCACAACCACTTCACCACCAACATAACCCTCATCATCACCACTATTATTACCACCATGATGATGAAAAATGTCATATTAAACTATCTTCTGGGGTTTTTTTTTTGGTTCACTTGTTTCTGGAGAGTGTTGAGCGAGCTGGACACATGGTGCAGTGTTGCAGTTTGCAATGGTTTGGTTCTGATCTGTAATAAACGGTACAAAGAGGATTGTGAAGGAAAGGTTCAGGGAGGTTCAGGATGGGTCAGATTGGTTCAGAAAGATTCGAGATGCTTCAAAAAGGTTTAGGATGGTTCAGGAAGCTTCAGGGTGGTTTAGGAAGATTCATGAAGGTATAGAAAGGTTTATGATGGTTCAGAAAGGTTCAGGATAGTTCAGGAAGGTTCGGGAAGATTTGGGAAGGTTCAGAAAGGTTCAGAATGCTTTGGAAAGGTTGGAAAAGTAAATGTTTAGTTTGGTGGTGCGTTTTCATAAAAAGGTCTAATTGAGGTCTAATTGAGGTCTAATTTTTTGCTGTGTTGTGATGGTTAAATCCCTTTCTATATAATGTGATTGTGTGTGTGTGTGTGTGTGTGGGGGGGGGGGGTTCCTGTAGTCGTTTTGAGTGAAGCGAGTATTGACAGCAGCAGAGAGCTGATAAGAGAGACTTATCCTCTAATTACTGCACTGTCTGCTCAAGTCAATGAAGACATCCCTCTGTCTCTGTCTCCCTGGTTTTAAGGAATTGTAGATTAGCCAGGTCTCTCTCTCTCTCTCTCTCTCTTTAGCCATGACTTGTATTATGCTAATGCACTCATTTATTTGTGTGCATGGCAGACTCTGACTCATCTCAGTGCACTTGTGTTATCTTTCCCACTGTCTTCCCTGTCCTAATCTGAAAAAAAAAAAAAAAAAAAAAAAAGGGGAAGATTGGCTTCTGCTAATTAAATGGACTCTGGTGCCAAACAGGTAACAATACAATCCGAACCCCCTGCAGTGTTGAGCCAAACTGTTTCTCAGTCCGTGCTCCCGGTTTGGGCTGGGGACGATGACTGGAGCGATTTCCACTCGGGATTGGTGCATTAATTGCTTCTGGAAAGGAGATGTACGCATCCACCTGTTTAGTCTTGATAAGGCTTCTCCAGTTAGATGTTCAAGTCACATCAAATCTAGGGGGGGTGGGGGGGGGCCTTTTCGATTTGAATTCAGGTTTAGGTTAGGCAGCGAAAGTGAAAATCCAATAAAAACTCTGCTGGGGCTTCAACCGGCGCTTGTGTTCTGGAGGTTATGATTGAAAATGCAATGCTTGAAAAGGACTTGCCAACATTTCTTTCAGTAAGCTAGAGGGCATGAGAGAAAGAGAGAGAGAGAGAGAGAGAGAACGCAAGTGAGCAAGAGAGAGACAGACAGAGAGAGAACGCGAGAGAGAGAGAAAGAGAGAGAGAGAGAGAGAGAGAGAGAGAGAACGCGAGTGAGCAAGAGAGAGACAGCCAGAGAGAGAACGCGTGAGAGAGAGAGAGAGAGAGAGAGAGAGAGAGAGAGAGAGAGAAAGAGAAGAAGCCATGTTTGGTTAAAGCCAGTTAAAGCTGGAAAGAGTAGGCTGAGCTCAGCAGCTCTGGGGTTCAACCAGTCAGAGGAAAGTAAAATGCAGCTCACAAATTGCTTCGAGATTTATTTTAGTCCAACGTGGAAATGGTTCTTCTCCTCTTCTGCCGATTTCATGGTTTTAATCACACAATTCAATCAGCCTGCAGTAGTAAGTAGGAGAAGTCCTGCAATCTTGAGTAAGTTGAATGTCTTGAAAGGTGCCCACTGTCGGATTTAGGGTTTTTTCCCTTTTATTTTATTATAATAATATTATATATATTAACAAGGGCAGCACAGTGACACAGTGGTTAGCATGTCCGCCTCACAGCAAGGTGGTCCTGGCTCGCCTTGAATCATCTGGCCTTCAATTCCCGGGCTCGTAGCGTTTCTGTGTGGAGTTTGCATGTTCTCCTCGTGCTTGCGTGAATTCCCTCCGGGTACTTTGGTTTCCTCCCACAGTCCAAAAACATGCACAGTAGGCTGATTGGCTGTTCCGAATCGCCCCTAGGTGTGAGAGTGAGTGTGAATGGTTGTGTGTTCTGGCGAGCTGTCCAGGGTGTACCCCGCCTTCGCCCAGAGTCGGCTGAGATGGGCGGGATTTTGTGTAGGCTCTTGTGAGGTTAATAAAGCTATAAGAAGGATCCGGTGTATTAAGAACAGCTAATGGTACACGCAGCAGCATAATAATGACGATGTCACATTAATTAAATCATTTTAAGCAATTTGGTGGAGTTTAATGCCTTATTTTTCTTAAAAAAAACATTTTGTGCACACAGTGCATGAAAGGGTTAAATGAGGGCAAGTGATATGAAAAGAACGCACACACACACACACACACACACACACACACACTCACACACACAGTTTTGACAGTGACAGGGATAAATGTCACACATGACACTGTATGTGTCATCACAGACGAATGCCCTTTTCCTCGGTGTCCCTTCATGACCTTAACTATTAGCACCTTCCTCTTTATAGTGCCCGGACCTGCACATCCATGTGCTTACACACACACACACACACACACACACACACACACACATACACACTTGTACTCCCACACACGTGAACCCATCAAACAGGTGAAGAAGAGCATCTGCAGCCTCAGGGCAAAAAGACGGAGAATTGCTGACAGGGTGCGAGGTACGTGGTACGGGATAGGTGCAGAATAAGGGTTGCTCTTTTTTTTTTTTTGGACATTGGAACCCGATGCCAGGTGTGAGGAGTCGAACTTCACTAGCTCCTCCATCACGGATCCTAGACGATTCCACTTGGAATGATTTTTCTTCCAAGCTAAATCCATTCAACTTCCTGATCTCTGTGTATGCTTCGTTGTGTGTGTGTGTGTGTGTTTTATATATTTATTACCTTCAGCTCAAGTTCCTTGCCGTTGTTGTTCAGCTCACTCCCTCTCAGCGTCACTCTAAACCTGCTCTTTCAACTTGCCCATCTTTTTGCAAACAAGCGCCTGCCAAAATAACCACGGCGTACCCGGCATTCACGTGGGTCGTTAGCCATTAAGAAAGGTGCGATCAGTATTGCAAAGTGCCGCCACCAACACTTAATGAATCCTAATTGCTTTGCAGACGGCCCAGAATGCAGAGCTCCTGCCGTTATTCTAAACAACTTCTCATCGAAATTGCTCGGGCAAGATTTTTCTTCACAGGCCATGAGGAACGCACGTTCCCCTGCTAGCCATGTATTCCTAACGTCTGTAAACCTGCCCAGTACAGACAGGGAGAAGCTTTGATTTTTTTTTTCTGAAAGTGCCAGATATGCACTGTGGTTGGCAGGAAGCTTATTTGCGCTTCCAAACTGGTTGGGAGAGATGAGTCGCTTGGGAAGCATGTGTGTTGAGTAATGGCTACTGCGCTCTTCTTATCACCCGTCCGCACACCTGCACTTCTTTCAGTGCCACAGTCCTAATTGCCCCCTCACTCCCCCGCCTTCCCACAATGCTGAGCTCGATATCTGCTTATGCTACACATTCCTGGGCAGACGCCTCCCCTGTACATTAGCAACACTGTGGGCTGCAGTTGATGGGAACCAGTTGTGCCACCATCTTCTGAAATATGTGGAGTAATTCTCAGACAAGCGTCAGGGTGTTTATTAGCGACTGATGGGAATGGCAGTTCAAGGCTGACGCTGTTCATTCTCAAATTTGTCACGTGACATTTGTGGCATCATATTTTGATCGGCTGGTGAGGCACTGACGAGGAGTAGTCTCAAACTCTTCTCAAACAGTCCGCGAGAAGGTCGCAAAGTCGTCGTCTTGCTTGCAAATTATTCGGTAAATGGGAATAGACTTTCACACAAAAACTTTGAGACTTGCTGGCATTCGACATATTCTGTATATTTTGTCGTACATAATAAATGCATACGCTAATAAATCACGATTATAAAGCAAATGCTTTGAGAACAATAAGCGGACAAAACGCCGCTGATTTACAACAGAAGATTCGCCAAACATTTTTTTTTCACCAATCAATCGCAAACCAGTCGCAAATTATTCACAAATCAGTCGCAAATATTGCTCTGTTACTTTATCATGACTTTTGCATAACATACATATTCAAACCACAAAATATTTGCTCGAGTGTGCAGTCGCATATCATCTTGACAGGAATTTAAAATTTCACAAAAAAAATCGCAAAAAAAATCAATTCGCATTAGTCACGTTTCTATCCCACCTCTAGTGTGATCACCTCCTAAGATGGGATGTGGAGTATGATATTACTGCAGGCCCAGCAGGGGGGATTTAATTATATATTTTAGCTTGGAGAAGGTTTGCACTCTCCGAATGGCCTTCTAGTCAGCCATGCAAATGGAGGAGTAAAAGTGGCAAACTCTGGAGCCACGTAGCCCAACTTTCAGAAAAAAAAAATCCTGCTCCACAGCTGTGATTGACAAGTCACAACAATTGTGCATGGAAGGGATTTGTGCAAAATATATACAAGTTTGTCTCTTTGCACTTTCCCACAGTTGTATAATCATGGAGCAGAATGAAGGAGGCTTTTAGAAACCACCTCATGGAGCTAAGCCCAGCAAATTATATTAGCACAAACAGAAGGTAAATGAGGCCCTTGGAGCTATTTTATTGCCAGTCATTGGGAGTGCCATGCAGCTTGGCAGGCGGGCGGGCAGGCGGGCGGGCAGTCCCATCACTCGGGTCACTGGGAGGTGATGTGAATGGAAGCCATGTGCTCTCATGCATGTTAAAGAGGGAGTGTTACGGAAGGACTTCCTCTTGCTTCCCAGTGTGATCGGACTGGGACTTTGCTCAAGTCCACAGGTGTTTAAACTCAAATACAGATGCTTTGACTACTTAAGACTGTCGAGCGACTGCACTCGTGCACCACACGTGGGTTTGGATCTTTGCGAGGCTGAAACACTGAGTAAAATCAACGCCTACAACATGGTCTCTGTTTGACAAAAAGGATTAATCCTAAATTCTTGACCGCATCACCCAGTGTAGAGATCTACAAAAATGTTGGCGAATATAAGTTTTTAGAACATGAAGGTGAGTCAGAATGATTTGTGTGCTCTTAACCAAGATTAAAAAAAGAGACCATATGAACCGTTCTATTATTAAAAGCTTAGAATGAGACCTTTATTCCTGGGGACTGAGGCCGCTTTCATGGTGCCTCCATTGGCGCTTTCAGACCAGACAGTTCCAGGGACTCACTGAGAGTATGAAGGATGGATGCACAAAAAGTAAAGGGACTTTCTACACCAGTTCTAAGAACTAACAAACAAGTTTCTCAGGTTTTACAGCAGCCCCCAACAGTTTGATCTGTAGAGAATGCTTTCTGCATTTCCAGTGGAAGCATAAATCGAGAAAGAATGCAGAGGGCTCCCGAGTGGCGCATCAACAAGGTGCGCTGTTATCGTCCTTGTGATTGCAAGTTTGACTCCAGGTTCATGATGGAGAAGATTGAGGAGCATTGATCATGTTTAGTATTTAGCTTGGGTGAATGCAACGGCATGTTAAAGTTTGTATTTGGAAAAACACTTCAGGCACCTGACAGCCATGGTACATTCTCTGCGAATGGGTGGGGGGAGGGTGCTGGGCGTCATATAGTGGATCTGGAATCAGTACATCTAGTTTCAGTTAGCTCTTCTTCCTTCTAGTAACATCAATTTTTTCTTTTCAGAGACCGTGATTGTTGTTAATCAGTCCAAGAGATAATAGACCAGACAAAGGAAATTGAGTTTTCAGTCCTCTGGTCTAATCCATTGTGTTTTTCCTTGAACCTGGGAACAGTTTGTAGTGTGTGCTTTCGCCAAAGCAAATGTTGCTAGTTTTATTAAGAGTGAAATGTATTCCTAGGTCTACTTCCAAATAGATTCGAATGGGTATATTTTCTGCTGGTCTTTGAGGCATCCAAGCATCTCTTGTCTGGTTCTGGAAGGTAATTGGGACAGCACTTAAAGCAGTAGGGGCTGCGTATTTTTTCTTTCTCTGTTTTCACGCAGAGGCCTCTTTAATAGTCCGGCCCTTCTGTGTGTGGAGCAGCGGGAGGCCCCAGTAGACACATCGGTTGGTCTTAAAAGCACTCCTTTTCTGTGGGATGTGATTGCAGAGGGGGTATTGTATCACCTCAATTTATACAGGGCTGGGAAAGTGGGAGCGCCATTCTTAGACATGTGCATTCAAGAACGACTGTCTGGCTAACAAACCAGCAACATGTCCCCCCCCCGCCATACCTCATGCCTTAAACATGTTCTCGTAGTCAGCCTTGTAAAGTGTACGCCTGCCAGATGAGACTGCTTTCCAAAACTTCAGACGTCGTGTTTTCTTTTTATGCATGCTGTATTGCTTGAAGAAATGGCAAAAAAGGCAGGAGTAGATGTTGTTTTTGGATTACAGGATAAAGACTGTTTTTCAGCAGGCAGGTTGACAAAAGTAGAAGCAGAAACTTGAAAAACCACAGCATTGTGAGCACAGCTACTGTAACAGTATCCTTGCTATTCTGGGAGCAGGACCAAACTCCCTTGCTACTGCCGATGTGGTGCAACTAGACAGCACGCAACGAGTGGCAGTGGCCACACAGCTGTCTGGTCTCCTGGGTCATGAGGAGTCCAAGCACGAGAAGCAACAAGATGAATGCCGCAATGCTCACTGGGAGACATCGAATTTTTCATCATTAATCTGGGTCATTATATGACTGTTTCCTTTGCCGTTGTTTCTTGCTCGCATATCAGCGTCCACCCCAGTGGAGCTGACGCAGCCCCTCTGGGCCAGCACTGGAAACCACAGTTGAGGTCATCTGGCAATGACTTTGGAAGAGCACGCACCCAGGCAGATGTTGGCACTCAGGCTCTTTTGATTCTCACAAAATGCAAGGGAGCATTTCCAGTTTGAAGACAAATCTGCCTCAGGAACTGTGTCCAGATGTTACCACACTGGAAAAGTCATCTTTTATGGATAGCAGTAGGATATAAATGGACAAGCAGTGTTTTGGCATTAAAAATAGGACATGTCTAGATATGATTTCTGTGACATTTAACTTTTACCATTGCTGTAGAATTATTCCGGAAAGTACCAGTAGTACTATTCCACCAGAGTATGGTACAGCACCATATCCATGACCAAACAGGAAGATGTAGGCGGAGCTAAAAATAGTGCAGGCCCATGATAGGCCAAGGGAGCACGGTGGCATGGTGGTTAGAACTTTTGCCTCACAGCAAGAAGGTGGTGGCTCAGTGGTTAAGGCTCTGGATCGGTGATCTGAACATTGGGGGTTTAAGCAATGGTCTGCCATTGTCGGACCCTTGAGCAAGGCCCTTAACCCTTAATTGCTCAGTTGTGTATAGATAAATGTAAGTGGCACTGTATAAGGGCATCTGTAAATGTAAGGTCAAGGGTTTGAATTCTGGGCTCGGTGAGGGCATTTCTGTGTGGAGTTTGTATGTTTCACCTGTGCTTGTTTGGTGCTCCGGTTTCCTCCCACAGTCGAAAGACATACACATTAGGCTAATTGGACATCCTTGCCCCTAGGTGTGAGTGTGAATGATTGTCTGTCTATGTTGGCTCTGTGATGGTCTGGCGAGCTGATCAGCATGTACCCCGCCTTCACCCAGAGATGGCTGGGATGGGCTCCAGCCTCCTCTGTGACCCAAATAATAAATGCTGAATGATGAAGCTATTTGGAAGATGGAATGAAATGAAATGATTGGCTAGATGGACTCATCAAAATTTTGTTGGAAGCTTTTGGAAAAGAATTAGATCGATACCTTTACTACCAGATTCCTCAAGATTTCCTGTCGCCTCTCAAAAACATCCCAGTAGGTGAACTAGCGTTGAATTCCTGCCTCATGTCCAGGGAAACATTGAGGAAAGGCCCTCAGCAGTTGAATATAAATGAATGAATGCACCATTCTGAATATTGGAGGAAATGTGGACCTTCTGTTTGGTTGCTGCTTTATGCCTGATCACAGGGAATCGAGTTGAAGGACGAAAGAACTGGGCCTACTGTCCTTAATTGATGCCTTTTCCCAGTTGCATCTTGAGAGCCTGTCCATTTCACATTCAAAGAAATAAATGAACCCCTGAAAGACCTCAAAGGCCACAATTCTGTTATCTAAGTTAACACTTTACTGATAATGTCCTCTTTCCATCCACTGCACTCTCAGCCAGATATTTGGTCCGTACCCATGCTGGGCTTTTTCTGATCGTGCTTCTGATTCAGCGCTATCAGAAATAATACGTCTTCCACCTCTTCTAAGAGTCAGAACCAGCCTTGTTCACTCTCTTTCTCTCGCTCTTACTCACGCACTCACTCACTTACTCACTCGCTTGCTGACACTTATAAATGCTATCAAATAAAGCAGAGGAAAGTATGTCAGCTGTGAAATTACTGTTCATCAGGGCCTTTATTTCTCCACCCACTGAGAAAAGTGATGGATTCCAGAGAGAGCGAAGAATTAAGCGGGGAAAAGGGTAGGGGGAGAGATTTAATTCCTTCATGTATAAGTCTGCAGCCTGCCAATCTCCATCTCTCCGCAGTAACTCCTTCGCTCGAACGTGTCCTGCTCCACGGCTGCTGCATGTGGATTAGAGTTGGCGGAGGATTTTCCATGCACCGCAGGGAGGCAAGTGGCATGAGCGGTGCCGAATCAGGTCTATATTTGAACAGGATAAAGGTCTCTCAGAGATAGCGCCAAGCCAAAGTCTTACATCAAGAGAAAAAAATCCATGATGCCTGGTATTTACTTTCTAATGAAATTCTAAGCTTTGCAATTTGAGCAAATTTGTTTTTAATTGTTAGCATTACCCAGAATTCTCTTCCTACCTCAGTGATAGTATAGTGCTGGTAGGATAGAGCTCCTGCTTCATGTCGACGTAAAGAGAATGATGAGGCAGAGCTTTAGTACGTAGTACTTTTTGGACACTCTGCTATAAACTAGATCAGACTCTTTGGAATTACTTGTATTGCTGTGCTGCATTATGGATATGAGAGTCCAGCATCTGCTTTCTCCCTTAGGTGTGATTGTGAATGGTTGCATGTATGTTGGTCTTGCGCTGGTCTGGTGTGCTTTTCAGGGTGTGCCCTACCTTTGCCCAGAGTTGGCTGAGATAGATGAATGCATGTTTGAGCTGTATTGGCTTCCAACCATATTATCCCATATTGAAGACCTATAGCTAGGTGGTCTCAACAAGATGGCAGCCATCTGGCTTCAAAACTGAAACACTATTGTGCGATCCAGTCTTTTTTACACAAGTCACGCAAAAGTGTACAGTGCAAGAGTAGGAGACTGTCATGGTTCAACACAACAGGAGGAGGAGAACATGGTCCAACAGAACTTTTATTACTACAGTGCCAACAGAATTTCAAAATAAAAGTCCCTTTTCATGCCGGACCCTCCTGAAGTCACATGGGAAGAACTACCATATTAGACTGTATTGCATCATATTATTGTACATTTCACTGGGTTAAATCGCGTTGTGTCACATTGCATTGTATCGTAATTTGGGTGGATTGTATTGTATTGCATTGTTGTTGCTTTATAATGTATTATCACTGTTTTGGTTCATTGGCGAGTTATGGAGATGTGTATCGCATCATGTCAGTGATTGAGATGTTCCATTTATTACATTTTAATAGTGACCACAGGGCAGCATTCACTGGCTAACAGGCAGGAAGAATACAATTACTGGTCCAACCAACAAATTTGCACATATAATTCAGTATAAAACATATTTACGGCATTTATAGTGATGGTAAGCGAGTCGAAACAGTTCCAGCCTCATCTGTTCTTGGAGCAACTCAATAAAAGCAGGTCCTCGAGTCATTCCAGCTGTTTTTGTAATGTGAGTTGGAAGGGATTATTTGTGCCTGATGTCCATGAGTGTGTGTGTGTGTGTGTTTGTGTGTGTGTGTGTGTGTGTGTGTGTGTTGGTCATCTGGACACCTAGATAATTACCCAGATCAGTAAGCGTGAAGGTGGTCGCATGAGCTGCTGTCAGAGGTGGGTCATGGCTAGCAGCTGGTGATCTAATATCCTTATCAACAGCTGTACAATCACAGACTTGTTCTCTCGCCAATCCTAAGATAATGCACATCCACAGACTCCATCTCCCAGGATCCTCTGCTGCAGGTGCTCTGTGAATACAGCATGGTTTTGGTTATAATTAGCGTAAATGTCCATGGAACAGCAGTGAAATATTTCTCCAGGTCCGCGGGTTGTTCTGTATCGCCAGAGCACCTGGTCCATGTGAAACTAAATATAATGACGCGGTACAGACGGAAGAGTTAAAAGACACGCTCATCACAGCCGCCCTTGTACGCTTCCCAGGCCGGGAGGGGGAATTAAGACGTTAATAGGGTGGTGGTGGAATTGTCTTCAAGTTATTACTCTGCTGTGTCCCCAATGAAAAAAAAAGAATTAAATTATCAGCTAATTTGTGCAAATGTCTCTGGTGGCAGGAATTTACCCTGTATGTCAGTTTCTATTAGAAGGAGCACCCTCTCCATTTTGTTCCCCACAAGTTGTATTCGGATCGTGTATCATAGTGGACGTTTTATAGACCTCAGATTGTTTGATAAACATATAAGGAAGATTCTTCAATGATCACAACTTATATGAAGAGATCAAGTGGTTTTTGACCCAGAGGAATTTTTTTATTGTTCTTAGAACTATAGAAGTGCTAGTTGTAAGAACTCAATTTTCTAAGGTGTTTTGTCTCCCAGCACAAAAAGAGTCTGGTAGTCATTCAGAGAGCGCAAACCTCCACCAAGCTAAAATAGTAGCAAAGTACACATCACCCCCTGATACGCCTGCTGTAATAATACACTTACAAAAAAAATATCCTAACTTACAATTTTAAAGAACTTTTTACAAAATTACTGGATCCCAAATTTGATCCAGGTCACCTCCATAATCGAATGGAGTCTTCTTTATCCAAAGCTCCGCCTCTGGAAGAAATTTCATAAATATACACAAACCTTTTTGAATATTTTTTAAACAAAAACCAAAGAAACAAATTCAGATTTATTTATTTATTTATTTAAAAAAAAAATAATTAAAATTGCGTGGGTTTCTCCAGGTACGCCGGTTTCTTCCTACAGTCCAAAGACATTAATATTAAGCTAATAGCATTCTCATTCCCAATTTTTTCCCTCATTTATTTATTTATTTATTTATTTTTAAAAAATATATTTTTTTGGGAATTTTTCTCCCTAATTTAGTCGTTTCCAATTCCCACCCATCAACTTTTTGCCTTCCCTATCACACGACCACCACCGACCAGGGAGGGGCGCAAGCAAGCACACGCCCCCTCCGTGACATGCGATGCTACCACCCGCCTCTTTTCGAACTGCTGCGCATGCGTATTTGGGTGCGGCCTAACACACTCGGAGGGAAAGCGCTCGTACGAATGAGCTCACAGACGCCCATGATTGGCTGGTGATCGCTGTGAGTGATCCCTCAGTTATTATTTTTTCTTACTTTATTTACTCATTTTAACTTTTTTCTTCTTTTCTTTCTAATTTCTTTCTATTTTTCTTTATTTCCTTATTTATTCTTTCCATCTTTGTTTTATCCTCATTTCCTTAATTTTTTCCCCATACATTTTATTTATTAATTCTTTCTTTTTTCTTTGTCTTTTTGCCATTTCCTACTTTTGTTTTTACTTTCTTTCTCATTCTTTCTTCCTTTCTTTCTTTTTCCTCTCTCTCTCTCACAGCACACCTAACTCTGTCCATGTGAAAGAAATTCTTATTAAAGATTACTGAACTATCTTTTATTCTGTGTGATGCCGACTTGGAAATCTTGTAAAGCCAAAAATACTGCACTGCACTGCTCTCCCAAACCCATTTCTTCTCCTCCACCAACCCCCAGTGGCTCCTGAGACATCTTTTTGATCTCTCTGTGGTTTTCGTAACCAAATCTTCATTCAATTAACTCACTATCTGTGTCTCAATGCAATGAGTGACACCATTTCCTTTAAAAAAAGAGAGAGAAAAGAAAAAAGAAAGAAAGCCCCATTTTAATTTCAACACAACCCCAACTCATCACCAGATCGTATTTAATTCTCTCTTTTCTTTAGAGCTGTAGTATGGGGGAATTAATTTAGGCATGCTGTGGTTTGATATAATCGGAATGAAAAAAAGCAAAAACGATGCTTTATGGTTGGCTTTCGATGTCTGAAAGAAGATTGATTTCCATTTAAAGCCCATTAAGAGTTTAACAACTGGCAACGTTGGGTGTTTATCAGTCTCAACTCCAGGGTTAATATTCCGAGTCTCTCCTCCTCCATCTTCCCTGTCAGAATAACTTCGCTGGATCCGGGTTGCCAGACGAGCGCCTTTCTCTGACAGGCGAATGGAAATGCATTATTTGATCGACCTTTGTGACTGTTTCCCGTCCTCGTTAATTGGGGTTTGGTCCGTGGGTGTGTGCAGGGCGCTTCTTATTTATTTATTTTTTTGCTAGCTTGCTGCCTGTCATGTTCTTGTCTATCAGGTGCTGCATGAAGAAGCATATGAGAAAAAAAACATGCTCATCTTGGTGCCACAGAGCCCACACAAGGGCCAAATTGGAGGCTGGTGTCATGTGATCCAGGGATGTAGAAGATACAGAGAACTTGGGGATACTCTAACTTCATTCCGGAGCTTGTGTTTTCGCTGATTTACTCAGTCCTGTTTTGGCTGGAGTTTGCGTGTTGGTTGGTCGAGAGAGCCTGAATGTACTCGGTGCTCAGCGGAAATGGAGAATGATGATGATGATGATGATGATAGAAGTTGGAGCTCGGGTTCATATTGAATTTGGCGAGCAGCACTGCCGTGGAGCGAGCGTGAATTTGTGGACTGATAGGATGAAGGACGGCCGTCGTGCCAGCCATGCCTCTTCTTTTCCTTATTGCTCTCTCCCATCCATTAAACCCCGTCAGGCCCAGACGGTCGTCTCTGCCTCACCTGATTATAAAACAATGTCTTATCGCCTGCTCGTCTGTCCGCCGTAAATCATTTAGGGGTAGCGTGGATCTGCATCTGAATGTAAAGCCGCTCTGACCCCCTTCTTACTGCCCCCCACCACCTCCTTCCTGCGGCCCTTCACAAAGACGAGGGAGGGTTCTTCTTTACCGCTGCCAAAATGAAACGATAGAGGAGTGGAACACAATATAGCCATCACATTCAGATGGGCGTGGCCTGAACCAAAAGGGTTTTTCTTCCTTCTTTCCTTACTTTGCTCCTTCATTTTTCTCCTTCCTTCCTTACTTACTTACTTCATTCTGAATTGACTTCAACAGGAGATGCTTTCTTTCTTTCATTATTAATTTTGTACTTTCCTTTATCATTGTATTGTCTCTTTCCCATTTTCTTTTTCTTTTTGTTTTACTTCATATTGTTTGGGTTTTTTTTGTTAAGTTTATTGTTTCCTTTGTTTTTTTTTATCTTTCTTTTTTCTTTTATGATTTTTGAAAATTTTATTCTTTCTTTTTTATTTCTTAGTTTTTGGCTTTTCTCATTAATTTCTTTCTATTTTATATTTATCATCATCATCATCATAATCATCTTCCGCTTCTTCTGGGGTCGGGTCGCGGGGGCAGCAGCCTAAGCAGTGAGGTCCAGACTTGCCTCCCCCAGCCACTTCCTCCAGCTCTTCCGGGGGGACGCTGAGGTGTTCCCAGACCAGCTGAGAGATGTAGTCCCTCCAGCGTGTTCTGGGTCGGCCCCGGAGTCTCTTCCCGGTTGGACATGCCCGAAACACCACACCAGTGAGGCGTTCGGGAGGCATTCTAATCAGATGCCCGAGC
>JAQMYF010000013.1:2872718-2908860 GCA_030014195.1 Neosilurus mollespiculum | reverse complement strand
ACACACACACACACACACACACACACACACACACACACACACACACACACACACACACACACACACACACACATAATACACACACACACACACACACATACATACACACACACACACACACACACACACACACACACACACACACACATACAGCCCTTTTATACATTTCCATGTGGGGCTTCTGCCAGTTTATTCAGTGCTCTTCAGGTTCATCCATTTTCTCAGTTTTCTGAGCTTTCCTCAGTCTATTCAGGTTTCTATGGTGTTCTCAGGTTCCCTCAGTGTTCTCAGGTTTTCACAGAGTTCCCAGCTTTCCACAGTGTTCTCAGGTTTTCTCAGTGTTCTCAGGTTTTTTCAGTGTTCTCACATTTCCACAGTGTTCTCTAGTTTCCTCAGTGTTCCCAGGTTCCCTCAGTGTTCTCAGGTTTCCTCAAGAGTTCTCAGGTTTCCACAACGTTCTCAGGTTCCCTCAGTGTTCTCAGGTTTCCTCAGAGTTCTCAGGTTTTCACAGAGTTCCCAGCTTTCCACAGTGTTCTCAGGTTTCCACAGTGTTCTGAGGTTTTCTCAGTGTTCTCAGATTTTCTCAGTGTTCTCACATTTCCACAGTGTTCTCTAGTTTCCTCAGAGTTTTCAGGTTCCCTAAGTGTTCTCAGGTTTCCACAGTGTTCTCCGGTTCCCTCAGTGATCTCAGGTTTCCACAGTGTTCTCAGGTTTCCTCAGAGCTCCCAGGTTTCTTCAGAGTTCTCAGGTTCCCTCAGTGATCTCAGGTTTCCTAAGTGTTCTCAGGTTTCCTAAGTGTTCTCAGGTTTCCACAATGTTCTCAGGTTTCCTCAGAGTTCTTATGTTTCCTCAGATCTAATGTTTTCCATGTTCTTGCATTTTCTTCACATTCTTTGGTTTTCTCAGTGTTCTCTAGCTTCTTCAATACTCTTAGATTTTGCTTTCCATTCTCCAGTTTCCTCAACGCTCTCCAGTTTCCTCAATGCTCTCTGGTTTCCTCAACACTCTCTGGTTTCCTCAATGCTCTCTGGTTTCCTCAACACTCTCTGGTTTCCTCAATGCTCTCTGGTTTCCTTAATGCTGTTAGTTCTCTCCAGTGTTCTGTATATTTTTGTTTTTCATTTCCTTGGCGTTCTCCAGTTTCAGGTTTCTCCATGCACTCTAGTTTCCTCAGTGTTTCCTTGTTTCCTCAGTGCTGCCCAGTATCCTCAATGTTCTCCAGTTTTTAGTATTCTCTCTAGTTTTCTTTTAAGATCTCCAGGTTTCTTGGTGCTCTCTGGTTTCTTCAACGCTTTCCAATTTCTTCAACATTCTCCAGTTATTTCAATGTTAGAAAATGAAAGAACTCCTAACCTTCTCCTTATGCTCTCCTCTTCTCATCTCTCCATCATCACTCATGGTCGTTGTTAAGATAAGAAACACCTGACAAGAAATGACGGACGGGTTTTTTCCTGCCGCCTTGTTTTCTACTGACAGTGAGGTCATAGTTCATGATGAAGAAGGCCATTGAGTCCAAACGAACCGAGTGAAATGGCTCCACTGAGGACTGAAGTGTTTGCTTTGCTTCTTCGTCAGCGGGTGTGTTTATTTACTGGCTGCTTACACAGGGAGGTGTTGTTCATAAAATCGGCTTCCTGTACGGTTTGGCTGATGACATGGTAAAGAAATAATAATAATAAGGTCTGGTGTGTTTGTAAGAGAGAGAGAGCGAGAGAGAGACATGTTTGAGGCTAAACTGTGGCTCACGGCTGAACGAGTGTATTATCATTCCTGTGTAGTGTAGTGCAGGGTGCAGGCATGTCGGGAGCACCGGCCTGAGGCAGCAATGACAAAGACTAATGAGCCATCGGTGTCTCTTTCTTCTCGCCTAATGCTTCATAAAAACACTGATGACCTGCCTGGCGCACACACACACACACACACACACACACACGCTGATGAGAACCTATTACACTTCAGGAGTGGAAACTCTGCTGTTATAACCTATAATACTGCGCTCTTTAATTCTGGATTCTGATTGGTCATAGTGCCATCCTTTTATTAATGCGCTTGTTCTGATACGTTTGTGTTACTATGGTAACATCTATCATGAGATAGGAAACATCTTGTAATTGTTGATATGATGTTTAGGGTCTGTAAGGAAAAAAAAACATTTTATTTATCATTTACCATTTCATTCATTCATTCATTTTCTAAGCCGCTTAATCCTTATTAGGGTCGCAGGGAGGCTGGTGCACATCTCAGCCGACTCTGGGTGAAGGCTGGGTACACCCTGAACAGCTCGCAAGACCATTGCAGGGCCAACACACATACAACCATTCACACTCACACTCACACCTAGTGGCAATTTGGAACAGCCAATCAGCCCACTGTGCATGTTTTTGGACTGTAGGAGAAAACTGGAGTTCCCAAAGGAAACCCACACAAGCACAGGTAGAACATGCAAACTTCACACAGAAATGCCCGAGCCCAGGAATCGAACCCAGGACCTTCTTGCTGTGAGGCGAACATGCCAAGCACTGCCTCTCCGTGACGCCCAACATTTAACATTGTTTTATTTATTTGTTTTTACCTTTTTTGCGGATACCTAAGAAAATCTGGTGACTCATCAGGCTTGATTATGGAAGGAGTCTCCAGTTCAAATTTTGCTCAGACACAGGGAGGAGGTGTCTCATATTCACCTGGTTTACATCTTGTCTTGGTTCTGTAGCTGTATCAGTCATCTGATATGGGCGCTAACCTCCCCCGCGACCCTGGACCAGAGGGACACTGATACATAGAAAGTGGAAAAATCAGAGATCGTGTGTTCTGTGCTTTTGCTCAGCTCAGGAGTGACGTATGGTGCAGGGGACACTTGACTTGTGTACAGGAATAAGCAAATGGTTTCAGAAAGTTGTTGTGTGTTCGATTTCTATTCATTTTTAAGAGATATCACTCCCTTTCACCTTCATTTAATATACCTGAGAATTGAATGGGCTTCTTTAAACAAGGATTATTTATTTATTCGTTTGTTTGTTTGTTTAATGTCTTTGTTTGTTTGTTTGTTTGTAGTAAAATAACCAGGAATTGTTTTGTTGTACCTTACATTAGATCAATAGTGACATTTATTGGAAGCGGGATCAGCACCATGTTCCCCAGACTCTATGATCCCCAGACCTTATGTTCCCCAGTACCTATGTTCCCAGACCCTATGTTCTCCAGACCCTATGTTCCCCAGACCCTATGTTCCCCAGACCCTATGTTCCCAGACCCTATGTTCCCCAGACCTGATGTTCCCCAAACCCTATGTTCCCCAGACCCCATGTTTCCCAGTCCCTATGTTCCCCAAACTCTATGTTCCCCGGTCCTTATTAAATTAATGGATCTTCAAAGTAACAATTTATGGAATATTCGTGATTTCACATTTTCAGTGTGATTAGGGTTACGGTTAGGGCTAGGGTTAGGGTTAAGCAAAACAGATACTATGGAACACAGATGTGGATCAACTGGAAGCTTTGCCTTTAGACATTGCCTGAATCTTTATATTAGTGTTTAGCTTATTTGCATTATTTACACCTCTGTTTCAGGGCTTTTGGGATGATTCTGGTCTTTTTTACGGTGACATGGAGGCGTAGTGGTTAGCATGTCTGGATTACAGTGAGAAGGTTCTGGGTTCGAGTTCTGGGCTTGGTGAGGGTGCTTTTGTGTGGAGTATGCATTTTCTCCCTGTGCAGGCATGGGTTTCCTCCAGGTTCTCCGGTTTTCTCTTACAGTCCAAAAACTGGCCCAATAGGCTAACTGGCTGTTCCAAATTGCCTCTGGGTGCAAGTGTGAATGTGAATAGGGGTGTGTGTGTGTGTGTGTGTATGTGTGTGTGTGTGTGTGTGAATGTGTGTTGTTGGCCCTGCAATGGACTGACGACCTGTTCAGGGTGTACCCACCTTCGGCCAGAGTCGGCTGAGTTAGGCTTCAGCGACACCGCAACCCTAGTAGGATTAAGTGGTTTAGCTAATGAATAAATGAAGTGATCTTTCTTGCCCACATACACATTTGTACAACACACACAAACACTCACACACAGTCAAAAATCGATCTGTGATTGTTCCACCTGCTTTCTGCCCAGAGACGTTCCCGTTGGCGAATGCTGATCAGAGATTGCGAGAGGGCCGTAACACGGTTGCACTTAAAGTCATCTGCGTAAAAGGATGTAAAAGAATCAATGCTGTTTCCTGGAAACATCAAACATCCATCTTTATACTGTTTACCCTCTTTGCTCTGCTGCCTATGACGCTTCTAAGCAACAAGGTGTTAGCCTTACAGTATTTGTATATCATGACTAGCTACAGGCGCTAGTTACTTGTGCTAGCATGAGAATATGTTTATCAACAGTGACAAAATAGCGTGCTTGAAAAATGCTGTAATGTCCCCACTGTATATGTTCACTAGTCTACACTCCGACTCGTTAACGATTAACGATGTGCGCGAACATCAGAGATTTGCGAATGTCAGTCAAAGAGAGCATGAAATTTAAGTCAGCCTGCGTTTTTTACACCCAGTGCAGCTTAATGATTATTTGTCGTCTGATATAACTAAGTGCTATCATTACTGAAATCCTCTAAAAAAAATTGCACTCCGGATCCGTTCACGTCTTATGTTTAAAGGATTGGACTTTTATGAATCCCAGTCAATTTCATTAGCGTGTGTTAGCGGGGGGTTTATATAATGGCGTTGAGTGAATGAGATCGGGTCAGTGGGGAAGATTAGAAAGCGCTCTAATTGTAGTGTGCTTTACACCGGCTACTGTGCTCACCGAGCGAGGGATCGATCAGGATGGAGAAGTGAAATAATCATAAAATGGAGGAAGAGGCAGCGCGGTGCGGCCTCGTTACCGGAGGAATGATGTATTGATTGCGTCTGACAGGGCGGCGCGGAGCCCATCGATCCTGTGTGTGTGTGTGTGTGTGTGTGTGTGTGTGTGTGTGTGTGTGATTCATTTCAGGCTGGCAGGGTCACCGAGACACCCGACCACTGTAGGGAAATGAGTTCATCACAAATGCAGACGGAGAAATAGAGCGATGGAGGACAGGACAGTAAAGAATGCTGAGGAAGGACATGCTGACTAATTTATTTATTTTTACCTATAGCATTAAAATAACTCAAGAAATGTCCCACGATGCCCGATAAGGGTCAGTTAAAAAACCTATCAACTTATGACTTAAAGCGTTTATTTAGGATAAAATTGTAGCACACATTACATATGGCACACATTGTGTATTGCATCGTTGTTGTTCACGTCGTTGTTGTTCTTGTTGTTGTTGTCCTCATCGTCATCCGCCATCATCAAGCTCATCATCATACTTACACGTTCACTCAGGGTCGGCTTCAAATCCTCAACTGCTCCTCAAACAGTCAACCAAACTTACTTCAACTAGTCTTATTACTATCTCCACCAAGGGTTGAGTGTGTCTGTCCGTGCGTGTGTCTGTGACCAGGATAACTCGATATCTAATGGACGGATTTTCACAAAAATCGAATCTAATGTGGGTCTTGGGCCATTGAAGAGCTAATTAAATTTTGGGAGTGATCCACATCCAGAACCGGGATGGATTTTAAGGATTATTTTAACATTGTGCGATAGGGCAAGGAGGCAGAAATCACCCAGAATGCGTCGGGAGAAACAAATGCAAAGCTTGGAAATAATTGCCACTAATCTCTTTTGCTTTATCTTGGTGGAGGTCTGCACTCTCTGAGGGCATTTCTAGTATATATTACTGTGAACCTGCTATTTTATTTTTGTACTGAATCACAGCCAAGCGTGCACTTTGTCACTGCTCTACAAGGGGGCTGCCATCATTAATCCTCACTTTTTCCTACATCTGTGAATGGATGTTTACGAAACTTTTACAGAATCTTCACAACATAATGTCAAATCTCCCATTCTTTCCTCCAACAGTCTAAAGACATGCACATAATGCGGACTGGCTGTTGAATCAATGAATGAATGAATGGATACTAAATTAGTTAATTAGTAAATTTCCATCAGTAAGTTAGTATTAGCTAGTTGTTTTATCCTACTAGGGTCCCAGGGAGGCTGTAGCCTATCCCAGCTGACACTGGGCGAAAGTGGGGTACACCCAGAACATCTGGCCAGTCCATTGCAGATCCAACACATTCACAGCCATTCACACTAACACTCACACCTGGGGCAATCTGTAACAGCCAGTTAGCCTAATGTGTCTAAAAACGGAGGAAACCGGAGTACCCAGAGCAGTACCTGTAATCAATTAGCATGATTTATTTATTGTACGGGCGGCACGGTGGAGTAGCGCTCAGCACGTCCGCCTCACAGCAAGAAGGTCCTGAGTTCGATTCCTGGGCTCAGGCATTTCTGTCTGGATTTTGCCTGTTCTGCCTGTGCTTGGGTGGGTTTCCTCCGGGTACTCCAGTTTCCTCCAACAGTCCAAAGACATGCCCATTAGGCTAACTGGCTGTTCAAATTGCCCTTAGGTGTAAGTGTGAATGGGAATGGTTGTGTGTGTGTTGACCCTGTGATGGTCTGACTCAGGGTGTACCCCGCCTTCGCCCAGTGTTGGCTGAGATAGGCTCTAGCCTCCCTGCGACCCTAATAGGATTAAGCGGTTCGACAAAAAAGTGAGTGTAATGAGTAGTTACTGTACTGTGTGTCTTTGCTTAATCGGAATTTTATTAGTTTGTCGAAAAAGGGATTTTATTTTATATATATAATTTTTGGTGATGCTACATCTTGAGATCTTTGCTCTTTGTGATCTCGTAGCACAGTCAACCAGAGTGCCCCAGTTAAAAAAAGTGCAGATCTATTTTTTTGTAACACACATGCCTGAGTGTGTGTGTGGGAGGAATGGGAATAAGGTCAGAATTATGAGCCATCAAACCCACTCCATGGAGCAGCTTTGAACCCTTAAACAACTGCCTCCCACACACACACACACACACACACACATGCACACACACACATGCACACACAGAAATTTACCAGCCATCCATACCTCTGGCACGTGTGCAGGCCGTGGCATGGTCACACACTATCTCTCGCTGTTAATTGATTGATTGTTAATTGAAGGCAGGATGGAGTGGAATCTATTAACGGAGGGTCAAACGTGTCGACTTGACCATAAATCACAGAATCATGGCAGAGAGATCCAGCACACAGAGCCCGGAATACTGTCTGAAAAGGGTGTGTTGTGTGTATGTTAAACCCAGGACCTTCTTGCTGTGAGGCTGATGTGCTAACCACTACTCCGCCGTGCTGCCCCCAGCATCCAACAATAAAAAAAAAATTAGCATCTCAACAGAAAATGTTTAAAAGCATTACAGCAAGAAGGTCCTGGGTTCAATTTCCAGGCTCGGGCCGTTTCTGTGTGGAGTTTGCATGTTCTCCCCGTGCTTGTTCGGGTTTCCTCTAGGCACTCAGGTTTCCTCCCACAGTCCAAAAACATGCACAGCAGGCTAACTGGCTGTTCCAAATCGCCCCTAGGTGTGAGAGTGAGTGGTTGAATGTGTGCTGCCCTGTGATGGCCAGGCGAGCTGTTCAGGGGGTACCCCGCCCTCACCCAGAGTCGGCTGAGAAGGGCGCCAGCCCTCCCTCAATCCTAATTAAAATTAGGTGGCTTAGAAAATGAATGAATGAATGAATAATTGACTTGTTTCTGTGAGCTAAGAGCAAGACATACATCTAAATCTAAACTAACATCACGACCGTTCAAGCTATCTGCAAGTGATATGTTAAGAAATAATTACGGACTGATGTGAGCTGAATATCTCATTTTAGAAAAATGATTAGAAATAGGCAGCACAGTGGCGTAGTGGTTTTCACATCGGACTTACTGCAAGAAGGTCCTGGGTTTGAGTCCTGGGCTCGGCGAGAGCATTTCTGTATGTCTGGGCGGGGCATGTCAGGGCAGTGGTGGCTTAGTGGTTAAGGCGATGGGTTAGTGATCCAAAAGTCAGCAGTTCAATCCCCACTATTACCACAGTTGGGCCCTTGAGCAAGGCCCTTAACCCTCAATTGCTCAGTTGTATAAAACGTGATAATTGTAAGTCGCTCTGGATAACAGCGTCTGCCAAATGCAGTAAATGTAACAAGGTCTGTAAGTTCTCCCTGTGTTTGCTTGGGTTTCCTCTGAGTGCTCCGGTTTTCTCCTACCAATGCACATTAAGCTAATTGGCTGTTCCAAATTGCCCCTAGGAGTGAGTGTGAAACTATTGTGAATGGTTGTGTGTGTGTTGCCCTACAATGGCCTGGCGAGTTGTTCAGGGTGGACCCCTCCTTCGCCCAGAGTCGGCTGAGGAAACAGGTATTAAAGAATGGTTGGGGTCTGAAGTAGAGTAATAAGAAGGCTGCTATTAGTGTTTAATGCTTTTTGGTATCAAGAAATGTAAACAGATGTAGAACAAAATTACAAATATTAGCAAAAGATGCTAAATTAGACAAAGTTCGGTAATTCTAGGACCTTATATATAAAAAAGATAAAAGGTGTTAGTGAATATAATATCAGTACATAATAATGTTAAATCTGCCTCCAAGCTCACTCTCTCTCTTTTTTTTTTTTTGGTGGATTGAATGTCTTGACTCGGAGCTGGAATTAGCCCGTGTAATGGCTTTGCATTCGAGGCGGGAGTCGGGAGATGGGAGGCGGATTTGACACAGGACCTCCTCTGAGCTGACAGGCCATCACCTTCGTTCTCTTCATTTGAGTGCGCCGGGCTTGTCTCTCGCCCTCTCGCGGGGCAATATTGATGTAAAACATGTCACAGTTACCTGACTCCATGCCTGCCCCTGCTGGGAATACTAATCAGGGTGGTGTCAGGGATTCCTCAAAGCGAGGTCACGGGTTCCTCAACCTTCATCTCATCTCACTCTTCCAGTTTCGAGATGTCAACGCTGTCCTGTCCAGCTCTAATATTATAATGACTGAATTATTCAACACTATTGTCTACTTTATTTTTTAAAAAATTGTGTAATTCATACGAGCTGAAGCAGGGAAATGTGCGTCCCCGATTCTGGTGCCGTTTGGCTGAAATGGAGTCATGTTGGTGATATATGAAGATTGATTTCCATCATTTTGTTGAATCCATGAATCAACGTGGCACCACGTAGAAGGGACACAACGCACCACATGGCTTTATTACAGTTTTGGTGAATTTTTTTTGTTTAGGCTGCCACACCGATGTAAAAGTAAAAGAGTCACGCGCCGGTAGAGGCAATCTCCAAATTTCCAAGGAAGCCTCCCTTCACCACCCTTCATCTGAGGAAGATGGATTTCTTGCCGTTGTTTCCGCATCTCCTGCAGTCAAGTGGCTGTTATGAAAAATCAAACCTAATCGCTGCCTTCCCTCGGAGAGCAGTCATTCAAGACATTAGACAGCCTTGCAAATGCGAGAAAATGGTTTTTGGGGAATGGCACTGTGGGTAAAAAAAAAATGCCTTCTGTTCCATTACACAATGGATCCCGTCGTCCACTCCTCTGCTGTTATTATTACCGTATTTTCCAATTCTTCTTCCCTCTTGGAAGAAAGAAAAGGCAATCTGCATCAAAGTGATGGAGTTTCATTACACCTCTGGTTGTTTTATATTTTGTCACGGGTTTTAACACAGCGCTGCTGAATGCTTGATTCTGATTGGTCAGAAGATGTCGATGAATTGTGTATAACGGCAACACTGACATTTAACATCTGTCTATCCATTAATTAGTTCATTTGCTGAACGACTTAATCCTACCAGGGTCACGGGGAGGCTGTGCCTATCTTAGCCATCACTGGACCAAGGCGAGGTACACCCAGACCATCGCAGTGCCACCACACACGCATTCACACCCACACTCACACCTAGGGTCAATTTGTAACAGCCAATTAGCCCACTGTGCATGTCTCTGGACTGTCGGAGGACAACAGCGTACCTGGAGGAAACCCACGCAAGTGCAGTGAGAACATGCAAACTTCACACAGGAACGCCCGTGCCGAGCCCAGGACTCGAACCCAGGACCTTCTTGCTGCGAGGCGGACGTGCTGACCACTATGCCACCGTGCCCGTAGTATTAAATAATACTCATTTACTAACTAATGTTGGTGTAGTGGTTAGCATGTCCGATTCAAAGCAAGAAGGTCCTGTGTTTAGGCTCGGCGACGGCCTTTCTGTGTAGGTCTGCATTCTCTCTGTGCTTGCATGGGTTTCCTCTGGGTACTCAGGTTTCTTCCCACAGTCTTATGACATACAGGTTAGGCTAATTGGCTGTTACAGATTGCATTTTCCCAAAATAAATTTTTGTCTGTTTGTTTTTGCATTTCTGTCTTAATACGTTTAAATTCCGGACCGCTTAACAGCCAATCAGATCATGAGTACTAATGTTGTCATATATTATTAAGGGGAGGATAAAACAATTCAGGGTGCGCTGATGCTGAGACGAGAAAATAATTGACTGTGTTGGGCACAGTATCTCCCTGCCAGTGATTATCTTTAATTTGTTGATGTTTTATATTTTATATTGCTGTGTGTGTGTGTGTGTGTGTGTGTGTGTGTGTGTGTGTGTGTGTGTGAAGTTGTATGATGTACATTCAGTGCTTTCCTTCTGCACCTTCTAAACCAGCTTGCACCTTTCATTTCGTAAAATTATCCAGTGTGACGGATTAAGCAAATACAGAAAGACAGCGGGATAGATAGAACGAGTGAGAATGAGAGAGAGAGAGAGAGAGAGAGAGAGAGAATGTGAAGGAAGCAAAAAGTACGAAGAAGTGCCTCCAATCCGGTTCTTCACTTTCATCTTCCCGTGGAAGATGGAAGCGTTTGAAGGCAGGGATGAGAGCGCGAGACGCCTCGGTGACACCGCCAGCTTCTGCCTCAGCGAAGATCCGCTTCAAGCGTGAAATAGACGGCGGGGGGGAAGGCGCACATTATGCTGACGCCCACAAAAGAAAATCCGTTTTTTTATGCACTCAATTTAATTATCCGCCTCCTAGACAAGGTGCCCGTCTCTCCCAGAGTTCCATGCTTGAAATTGGCCGTGGCTAGACTGCAAGTCTGCCGAGCGGTAACAAAAAACGGCTTTGGCTCAGACCTCAGCCCCTGAAAGTAATGTTGACTTGAGCTCCAGGTACCGGGGAAGAGATCACTTTTTAGGCAGCTCCATACTAAGGGTTATCTCGCTATGACGAAAGCAGCAGAAAGCACACTGACACTAATTGGGTTTTACAGCGGTCTGCCGTCCAGCAATAGAGATTCATTACCCAGGAGAATCAGGGACTGGTCTCATTCCGCTGCTCCAACACGCGTTCCACTGTGTTCTGGTCTTATCTCGTCTCCCTGCGGACCCGCTCCGAGTTCAAATGCTTTGCAAGGAGCTATCTTCGGTTGTTTTCTGCTTTTTTTTGTCTACAGAGAAAAGGTAACTTATAATACTTTACATATCCCTGATGAAAGTTTTAAACGTTCGTAAATTAGAACAGTACAGCGCTAAACAACCTAATAAACTAATGCAGCATACTATAAGCACATTCACCCCACAACAAGAAGGTCCTGGGTTCAAAATCTGGCCTCAAGTGTTTCTGTGTGGAGTTTGCATGTTCTCCCCGTGCTTGTGTGGGTTTCCTCTGGGTACTCCGGTTTCATCCCACAGTCCAAAGACATGCACAATTGGCTAATTGGCTGTTCCAGGTCACCCCTTGGTGTGGAAGTGAATGTGAATGGTTGTGTGTGTGCAGTGGTCTGGCGAGCCTTTTCCCAGGGTCAGCTCAGATAGGCTCCAGCCTCCCTGCAGCCCTAGCAGGAGTAAGCGCTTCAGCAAATGAGTGAGTGAGTGTGGACATGGCATGAACTCCTGGGTAGCATAGAACCCCTTCTATATAGAACCTTACATTCTTATGCAAAAGACCTTCAGTCAAAGACGAATCCTTTAAGATTGCTAAACCTCCTCAATTATCCAACGAACCATTAAAGAACTTGTAAAGAACCTTCAGGAAAAGGGCTGATAAGGGTTTTGGGCTGTAATTAGATGTTTATAGGTTCTACTTCAAGGAGAACCTTGTCATGAGGCTAAGCTCTAAAGAACTATATGAAATCCTTTTTATCAAAGAGGGTACACAGTACCATCCATCCATCCATCCATCCATCCATCTATCCATCCTTTTGCTTAACCGTTTTATCCCAGTAAGCCTAATAGACTGTTGAAGGAAACGAGTACCCGGAGAAAACCCATTCAAGCATGGGGTCAACATGCAAACTCCACACAGAAATGCCCCCACTGAGCCCAGGACTCTCTTGCTGTGAAGCGGGCGTACTAACCACCACACCACCACACTGTCCTACCCAGTACCAAGATAGCTAAATATACCTCAAACATGCCCAGTTAATACCTCTGCTCTTGGATAAAAGGGTTCCTCAAAGGTATATACAGGGCTACTGGATAATTAAAGGGGTCCAAAGCATGAAAAGGGATTTTAAGAGGCTGTGAACCATCAATTATCCAACAAGTCCTTCAAGGAACCCTTTAAAAAGGGTAAAGACAGCAAAAACGTAATCTTCTGACAGGTTCTAGGTACTTCAGAAAAAATAATTGGAGATTACTATTTGCTTGTATCATAAACACCCAAATACCTAGTTAATGTATCCACGATTAGGGAAAAAAGGTTCCTAGAGGGTTCCTGAAGGGTTTATTGGATCATTAAATGGTTCCCAGCCATAAAGAAGGATTTTATGAGGCTATAAATCCTTCAATTATCTAGTAAATCCTTCAGGAGCCATTCAAGATCCCTTTCATTCTAATATCCTACCAGCTACCAAAGCAGCACAATGAGGGACTCTTGAGAAGTTCTAGGTATGAATAAGAAAATAATGATCACTGGTTTGAAGTTTGTACCACACTCATACCCAGGAATTACATACACTCTTAGAGTCAACTTACCCTTGCCCATGCACTGAACATACCTAACCGTGTTGACCGTGGTACACCAGTTTACCAGAGCAAACTAGAGCAAAGTACCTACACTGGCTTCTCTAGGTCCTGCAGGAATTGTGCATTGCACACACATGGTACCCCATGTATTTAAAAAAATGTGATACATTAGCCAGTTAGCACAGTGGCGTTAGCACGTCCACCTCACAGCAGAACCGGCCCGGGTTCAATTCCCAGAAACCAGACTGCTCAGAAGAAACCCATGCAGACACATGTAGAACATGCAAACTCCACACAGAAATGCCTTCGCTAAGCCCAGGGCCTTGAACCCAGGACCTTCTTGCTGTGAGGTAGATGTGCTAACCACGACGCCACCATGCCACCCTACTTCTGTAGTATTTTTTTGTATAACTTTGGATCAGTGACTTTCCGAAGCCATGGTGAAGGAACATTATTTTTGTGCCGTCACCGTACATCTTAATTTTCTTGTAAGCTGTCAAATACATCAAAGAGCTCCAGACATACATCATACATCCAGACATACATTGGTCCATACATCCACTCATCTATCCTCCCACTTATCCACCCACTAATCCATCCATTTATTCACCAATCCATCCATCTATCCTCCATCCATAACCCATCAATCCATCCAACCATTCACCTATCCATACATCCGCTCATCTATCCTCCCACTTATCCACCCACTAATCCATCCATTTATTCACCAATCCATCCATCTATCCTTCATCCATAACCCATCAATCCTTTCAACCATCCACCTATCCATACATCCAATAATCTGTCCTCCCACTTATCCACCTACTAACCCATCCATCTATCCATCCACCACTGCAATTATCTATCCTTCATCCATGACCCATTAATCTGTCCATTCATCCATCTGTCAATCCATCCACCTGTCCATACATCCATTTATCTATCCTCCCACTTATCCACCCACTAATCCATCCATCTATTCACTAATCCATCCATCTATCCTTCATTCTTGACCCATTAATCCATCCATTCATTCATCTGTCAATCCATCCACCTGTCCATACATCCATTCATCCATCTGTCAATCCATCCACCTGTCCATTCATCCACTCATCTATCCTGCTCCTCCATGGTGCTCTCAGATGATTGGTTAATTTTTCTATTTAGATAACATTTATTTGATTTGCATTTACATCTCAAGTTCCCGTCCGCATTTCCGATCCCACCACGAATGTATTGTGTCACGGATTATTTCACACCATACGGGTGAAATCTTCATGAAGGCGCCTATAATAAGCTTGTCGCATTAGCACTGCTTTTTGCAGAGTCAGCCCCAGTATCTGAGGCCATTACAGGCGGATGGAAATGAAATCAAGAGAAATATTGAGAGGCAGTAACGGAGTCTCATCAGGAAACTGGATGATTAGAGCCGGTGGAATTGTTCTATCAGTTCTTTCTCTGGGGCTGATGTACCTACTCTACATGACCTTCACGTCGGAGATGAATCTGAGCCTCGCGTGAATTCAGGAAAGTAATCTTATACTGAGGGAAATACACACACGTGCACTGCTTTTCTCAGTTCATACATCAGGACCAGGCTTTCTTATTAAATCATTGCTAACAGGGTGAAGAACCGGTATTGATTGTAAGGTGTTGTTTTCCTTTTGGGACACTGATCGTCCTTGACCATATGTACATACCTTAAAATGACCCAAAATATTCTTTTATCTTAATCTGATCGTCTCTATAATCTCATATCGGTAGCATGGGATTGATCTTCGGGTTGTATCACATCACACTGAATGATGAACTCTATCCTCCTTTCATAACCCACCGATCCCTCCATCCGTCCACATGTCCATACATCCACTCATCTATCCTTATCACCTAGCCACCTACTAATCCATTCATCTATTCACCAATTCATCCACCTGTCAGTCCATCCATCCATCCATCCTCTATCCATAACCCATCAATCCATCCATCCATCCACCCACCTGTCCATACATCCACACATCTATCCTACCACCTAGCCACCTATTAATCCATTCATCTATTCACCAATTCATCCATCCATCCACCTGTCAATCCATCCATCCTCCATCCATAACCCATTAATCTATCCATCCATCCATCCATCCACCTGTCCATACATCCACACATCTATCCTACCACCTAGCCACCTATTAATCCATCCATCCACCTGTCTATCCATCCATCCTCCATCCATAACCCATCAATCCATCCATCCATATCTACCATATTCACAAATCCATCCATCCATCCACCAATCCACTCATCTATCCTCCATCCATAACCCATCAATCCATCCATTCATCCACCTGTCCATATATCTGCTCATCTATCCTCCCACTTATTCACCAACTAATCCATCCATCTATTTACCAATCCATCCATTCACCTGTCAATCTACCCATCTATTCACCAATCCATCCCTCCCTCCATCCACCTGTTATTCCATCCATCCACCAATCCATCCATCCATTCATCCACCTATGCATATATCCACTCATATATCCTCCCACTTATTCACCTACTAATCCATCCATCCATCCATCCATCTGTCAATGCATCCATCTATCCTTCATCCATGACCCATTAATCCATCCATGCATCCACCTGTCAATCCATCCATCTGTCCTTCATCCACAACCCATCAATCCATCCATCCATCCATCTGTCCATACACCCACTCATCTATCCTCTTACCTATCTACCTACTAAGTCATCCATCTTTTCACCAATCCATCTATTCATCCACCAATCCACCAATCCATCCATTTATCCTCCATCCATAACCCATCAATCCATCCATCCACTCATCTATCCACAAACCCATCCACCCTGTAATCCATCAATCTTTCCAACAATTCATCAATATGTCCTCCTAACCATGCATCCACCCATCCATTTATCCATTAATATATCCATTCACCTGTTTATCCATCCTCTCATCTGTCCACCCACCTGCCTCCCACCCAGTCATATATCTAACAATCCATCCATTAATCCTCCATCTATCAACACATTCATCTATTAAACCATTTAGGCATCAAGCCATCCACCTGTCCATCTATCCATCCATCCATCCATCCATCCATGTATCCACCCCTACCCCATCCTTAACATCCAGACATACATTTGTTCCACCCTCACATCCATTCATCTATCCACCATTCCATCCTATCACCCATCCCCACCCACCCATACACCCACCTGTTTATTCTTCTATAGTAGCCTGGGTATCCTGGTTAACAGACACACATATTCATACACTCATTCACATCTAGGACCGGTGTGGAGAGGCTTATCCACCTTCCACCACGTTTTTTGGGTTATTAGAGGAAACTGAAGACCCTGGTGAAAACTGACATAGGGACAACATATAGTCCCCCCACAGCTGGTAGCTCAAGGTCAGGATCATACACTCTACACTCTGTGAAACGGCAGTGTTACACACCCCGAAAGCAAATCAGATCAAATAAAACCAAATAGGGAAATAACCAGCAATGATTCGTCTCGTACAGTCGCTGCACACAGCCTTGCTTGTTCCACGCTTCTCAATTGTTTTGGTGATATAGGTCATGCTTTAGATTTGACTTTCGCTCATCGCCCTCGAGCGTGCGGTCGATAGAGCTTTAAGAAGTGGATGAAATCAAAGAGATCAGAAGTAACCTCATTAACTTTGGGCTTCATTCGGAATGATTAACCAAACAAAGAGCTGCCCCTGATATCGAGCCACACGGAAAAAGATTCTGTGATGGCCAAGTATTGATGCTGTTCATCCATTATAAGAGAGAGAGAGAGAGAGAGAGAGAGAGAGAGAGAGAATATGTGTATTAAATAAAGGGAGAGGTGTATAGAACGAGCCTGGGGAGCTCCATTAGAATTCTCCATCCACACAGTTCAGTTTGGGTCAGCTTGGCCCGGTCCAGGGTGCAGATCCAGCAATAAGCTGATTACAACCAGCACAAACACAATTACTTTCTACAGGCAGGTAACGAAATTAAGGAATTGGGTTGCAGCCGGACTTTCAGTGCAACTCAGATCAGATGAAAAGGTAATACAGTATCATTCTAGAGCTACAGATGTGCTACAGTACATGGAAGTTGTTTTAGAGTGGTGGGATTCCTAATTGGAAATCCAACTATTGAGTATCACTTACCGTTCAGGTAACTGATCAGGATTGAATTGGATTCGACAGGTTTTCACTTCCAAATTTATACCAGCAGCATTTATATACCTCACAGCAGGAAGGTCTCTGGGTACTATATGGTTTCCTCCAACTGCCTAAAGACTTGCAGTTTGCGAGGCAGGAGTTGCCCAATGACTTTCGATCAGCAAAAAAACGAGAGCAGTTTTATACCAAAAAACACTCCCACTCAAGGGGGCAACTGGGGAGGATGGCGGGCACCCACTTACAGTTAGAGGTTGCTAATGTAGGGGGATGCTAATCTGGAAAGCTAAAATTTGAGTCTTCAAGGTGTCAGCTAAACCGGAAAAAAAGGGGTGGGGGGCGGTGCACAGGAGGGTGACGCGTGAGCAGAGAGACACGGGAACATTTAATTTTTCATTTTTTTTTTTTATACTGTATTAATTCCGCAAGAGAAACTTTGACTTCTGCTTTTAACCCATCCAAAGTGAGCACACACGCACGCACGCAAACAGTGAGCACACACACTCGGAGCAGTGGGCTGCCACATATTGCGGTGCCCGGAGAGCCGTTGTGTGTTAGGTGTGGGTTGCATTTTTAAGCTATCGATTGCTACTCTTTAGCCATTTCAGGTGCAGCTCACTCGCCGGCGCTGCCACACATTTTTCCTGCTGGTTCAGGAATCCAACCAGCAACCTTTTGGTTCCAAAGCCGCTTCTCTAACCATTAGGCAACGGCTGATTGGATATTTTCCATCAGACTGCAAGGCAGTGATTGGTCGGCATATTTACAGGATCACAGATGAGGGAAATTTTTTTTTTTCAGATTTCATAAGCTATCGATTGCTACCAGGGTATAAAGATCATTTCAACCAATATAACAGTTTGTGTATACATTTATTATTCCCAACTTTAATATGCTAAAAAAATAGATAAAATCACGATATAGAGACGTTCGAAATGGACGCCTGCATGTCAGGATCATTTTAGCCAGTAGGTGGCATTTTGAGCTATTTTTCATCCTTAACATTTGTTTCGTTTTATTGAAATTTTGTCGATATCTTTCACACAGAACTTTTGAATTGCTTCAGTTGAGTCCTTAAACTGCTCAGTCCTTTTTTTTCTTTTTCTTAATTTGTTTTTTAGGATGTTTTTGTATTTTATTTCTTGTTACGGTGGAAAAGCTCAGTGCTTTCTACACTATTTGGTGCTGTACGTGTGAGTCTCAGCGAGAGATGCTGAGCATGCAGAGATGCTGCAGAATTTATTCAGAGTATTTAAATACATAGGCACAAAGTGCTCTCTCTCTCTCTCTCTCTCTCTCTCTCACACACACACACACACACACACACACACACACACACAATCTGCCTTATTGGAATGCTTGCAAATGAGTGCATACAATATTCACATATCATGTTCCGTTTTCTTACTCTTTCATCTCTCTCTCTTTCTCTCTCTCTCTCTCTCTCTCTCTCACACACACACACACACACACACACACACACACACTAGAGGGGAGAAAGCAGGATCTCTTTCCATCTCTGCATGGTTCATCCTGCTGGAAAGGTCACTGGCGTATCAGGTTTAATTTTTACTCTTCCTCGCCTGTTAAGATCCATAAAACCATCAATAAATCATTTTTAATGTCTGCATGAGTGCTGAGAGCTGACGCTGATTTAACACCCGGCCCTGTTAACTCTGCTTCCATCCCTCATCTCTCTCTCTCTCTCTCTCTCTCTCTCTCTCTCTCTCTCTCTCTCCTTCCTCTTTTATTCTTTTTTATTAATTATTTCTCTTTCCACCTCAAGAAAGAGAACAGTTCCTGTGATGCAGTTCTAAGAACCATTTTAGTTATTATTCCAGATACTTGTTTGCAGAACAGGACCCATGCAGATGTTAAATAATAACGATTTGGCCGAATGTAAGTAATCCTGAATAACCCTTAGAAGCCTGGGTTTCTGAGTATATATATATATTTTTGAGTTGGAGAGAACGAGCGCGGTAGTGAGTGAATGGTTGCAGCTGTGTGTGATTAATAAGGATGTGTATTTATAGACTGTTTGTTCTTCCATGGGTTTTTTTTTTTTTTTTGACTGCCAGGAGAGAGCTGACTCAGGTGAGCTGCCAGTGACCTTGTCCATGATTGGACCAAAGACAACTGAGAGTAGTTTATTTTGCCTTGAGAAGCACTGAAAAGTGTGTTGGAGTAAAAATAAATGTACCTGTCTCCTGCTCGCAATGTCCTCGCTTCCATCTGTGAATTTTTACAGTGATATTCAGAAAGGATGAATTCTTCTGCTTCTCAAGAGGGTATCTCACCATAAGCAAAAGTTCTGCGAGTGCTGGAGAATTATCATCATCACTCACTCATTTGCTGAACCAATTAATCTTTAGGGTCACAGCGTGGCTGGAGTCTCTCTCAGATGACTCTGGGTAGAGCCAGCTAACCTAATGTGCATATCTTCAGACTGTAGGAGAAAACCAGACTAGCTGGAAGCACAGGGAGAACATGCAAACCCCACACAGAAACGCCCGAGCCTGGGACTCAAACCCAGGACCTTCTTGTTGTCAGGTGGCTGCATTACCACTACAGTACCGGGCCGCTGCGTTGGCAAATCTGGGCGAACTAAATTAGCCAAAAAAAAAAAAAAACAACTTTTTACTTTTTGGGGAATAGTTGAGGATACGCTGGAGACCTTTAATTCACAAACGGTCACGAGCTGTTCTCCGACCACTCGCTGTGAACTTTGCTAGGTGTGTCTGTTATTTTTGTTGACAAGAAGAATTCTAGAATTCTCGAAAGCTTTTCCAAACTGTCCCAAACGAAACATTTCCAAACTATTCTCGAGCATTGCTAACATGTCGCTAACTGTTCCCTATATATTCAGCTTTTTTTTTTTTTTTTTGGCGAACAAATGAAACATTCGCTAGAATGTCGGGCAAGGGGTAAGTAACCTCGGAGAATAGTTTGGGAGCATTTTGGGACAGTGTGGAGAATTTATTTTACATTTGTCACAAGCTTATTTAGATTTTTGCCTCAAAATAATTTTATTTTTTTGGTGTCAGCAAACCATGGGGAACGTTCAGAGAACAGGGTGAATATTCGAGAATAATTAGAGAGTTTTGGTCGAAAGTCCAGCATTCGCCAACATTCGCAGTTTGGTGAGACAACCCCTTGAGAGTGTGCATCACAAGAGCACTTTTCAGAAGCACATGCTTGCTGAATGCTGTATGTAGCTTTTATTAACCAAGAGGAACAATTTAAAGAACCTGCAAAGCACAAGTCATCTTATTGCGTAGCTCATAATCACCACGCAGAGATTAAAATATTCATGGTTAAGAAGCTGTAAACACCCTGATATTAAACCCCGAGTAGTTCCGAGTGTGCAGGCGCAAAGATGTTTGTGCAAGTGGAGAAAAAGCGTCTTGATGAGTCGTTTAATGAAATCTAGCTGATGGTGCACAAGCTGCTGAATTTGCATTGGTGTTTTCTGGGTAAGAGATTAGATGCTCTGCAGCCCGCAGTTTCACTCTTGACCTCGGGATCTTTCGGGATCAATAAAGTTGCTATTAGGGATATGCATTTTGGTGACTTTGACAGCTCGATTGCTGTAGAGGGAGGAAACGGAACCGATCTGAGAACCAATCTGTGTAGACTGGTGTGTTTGCACCCTCAGTAAGAATAAGGTCAGCAAGATTTTGTCTGGGAGTTGACATTAAAAACGAAGCTGGGAAAACTACAAGGGCAGTTATCTGGACAGATTAGAAGTACTTTAAAATTATTTACTTAGATAATGTTATCAAGCTCACATTAGCACTGACCACAACCCATCTTATCTTACTGGCTTACATGTTTCACTCCGGGAGGCACAGTGTTGTAGTGATTAGCACGTCTGCCTCACAGCAAGAAGGTCCTGGGTTCAAGTGTCGGGCTCAGCGAGGGCGTTTCTGTGTGGAGTCTGCATGTTCTCCTTCATGTACTCATGTGACTTTCCTTGAGGAACTCTGGTTTCGTCCCACAGTCCAAAGACTTGAACATTAGGATAAAGGTTCCAAATTGCACCAAGGTGTGAATGCTTGTCTGTTTGTGTTTCTTAGCCCTGCGATGGACTGGCGAGCTATTCAGGGTGTACATTGCCTTTGCCCAGAGTGGGATAGGCCTCCCTGCAACTCTAGGAGGACTTCTTATCCTCAAAGCAACTGTAGGCAGTTGGGCTGCCCGAGATATTACTATGACTAATGGTTCCACATTTTACCAACGATCCCTCAGTTGGACCATGAAAATATATTTACTTGATATTGCCCACACCTCCTGTTATCAATTGCACCACATGTCCTGTACCAGAACCACAGTTACTCACTTCCTAAATCAAAGCCACACCCTTCAATACCCACTGTCACTAGATTTTAACCCCAGTGTTACCAGCTGGATTACAGTTATTACCTCTCAGTCTCACTGCGGCCAACTGGACCAAAAGTACCACCCACAGTGTCACGCTCCTGTCACATACATCGCACAATAGGTATACAGCAGGTCCATGACAGAAAATTGGGCAAATCTTGGAAAACGTTGAAGATCTTTGTCTTGAAGTTGTGAACAGCTTCAATTTTTTCCCCGTCTAGATGGTAAATCTCGATCTACCTATATAGATCTATTTCCTAGATCTGGTGTGTGATGCCCTACAACGTCTATACACCTGCATTACAACAGACAGATTTTTTTTTTCAGTCATCTGATGCACCCAGAATTGCACATTTTTCTTACGAAAGTCCTATGATTGCCCTAGGTTATACCCTGCCATATGGGAGTACTACAGGAACGGCGTACGAGGATTTATTTATTTATTTATTTTGTCTTGCAGCAATCATATCACTTTGATTTGAATTATAGACCTGACCTATTCTCCCTACAATGGATATCCAAAACATATTTCACATGCAAATGCAACTACGCAACTTTCAAATCCACCTCACCCATACCTATGTCAGTCCCTTCTGTCGTAAATTTTTATGAAAAAAAAAATTATTATATTAAAAAGTGTTATATTCATTGGCTTCTATTAAAAATACAGTATGACTTTCATTTCTGCTGATGTGGTAACCATGGTTTCATGCATCTGCAGTTATTTTTCTGAGCCTTGATAATTAAAAAAAAAGGGGGGGGGGTGTTTAAAATTTTTAAACCCTCCCGCACACTGTCCCACTTTCCAGCTAGTCAGTTAGCCTTTTCCCATCTTGGTGTATGCAGTGTATCAGTACTACCTGTGGGTTCACCAATCCAAGGGAGACCTTGGAACTGGTCCCCCTGTGAATACGTTGTTCCCATTGTATAGGTTATTATGTGAAGTGACTGTTCGGTGTTACAGTTAGGGACATGATTACAGTCTAGACTTATGTAGTTAAATAGTGCTAGACACACACTTACACACCAAGGTGGTCTGTTAATGTGATGCCTCCAACAGAGAGATTAATTAAAAGATGGTTGCTATTGAGATGAGGCACCTTTTTCCGCAAGCCACAATCCAGTTCAATTAGAAGCATCAAATGGTGATTGTGTGTTTTGTGTACAGTGAGATCTGAGTCTATGTGGTGCATGAGAGCTATTGAACAGGGCTGTAGTCCCCTGGGCAGGGCTGTGCGGTGAGGCTCGTCTTACTGTACTTTCCCGAGGTCATGCTCACAATCTCGCAGTTCATAAGCAGAAAATAGAAGCTTGCATCAGGAAGAGTCCAGCGTCAGATTCCCACTGCAGTGTACGGCATACAGGAATTCACTCTCCTTCATTTTCATGTACATGCAGAAAAATCGAGATATTTTAGATATCAATATCTTAGGTGACAAACGAATGCTACTTTTGTGTGGTCTGTACAAATCGGGAACACTATACAAACCAGCAGGAAACTGGCGAATAAGACTGGGTGAGTTTATCTACTCAAGAGTGTCAGAGATTAACGAGTGCAGAAGGAAGGAGGGAAAGCTTCTTCACACGGTCTCCAGCTGTATTTGGCTACTGTGACACCCAGCAGGCCCTATGTCATCAGATATCATTTCTGCTTCAGTGGATCCATCCCAAACACCCTGCATGAGAGCAATTAAAGTGTGCTTTTGTGCTTGTGTCTGAGCCTCTATGTGTGTGTGTGTGTGTGTGTGTGTAATGTGTTGACAGGTACTGAGCTTAAACCCTGTAATATTTTATTATGATTACAGATTTACCTCAAGGTGCTATAGAAATGTTAACACTCAAGCCCAGAGGAGCAACAAGGGCAACAGTAGAAAGGAGGAAACACACTCACTCATTTATTTGCTGAACCGCTTAATCCTACTAGGGTCACGGAGAGGCTGAAGCCTGTCTCAGCCGACACTGAGCAAAGATGGGGTACACCCTGAACAGCTCGCCAGACCATCACAGGGCCAACACACACACAACCATGTGAGGAGGAAACCGTTGAGAGAAAACTGACTTTGGGAGAAAAAGTGGCAACGGGACACTATGAGACCAATCAAGACTTACCTTGAGAGAAACCCAGACCCCACAGGAATCATAACTTACCATGAGAAGAACCAGTACTTGCATTTAGTACTTGATTTTTCAAGTACTTGCATTACAGTACTTGAACTAAAACCTACTTTGTAAGGAATCAATACTTGCTTTCAGAGCAGTTCTATGCCTTGAGGGGGGCCATGATTAACTTTAGATAAGAAGCAGCACTTGCTTTGAGTGGAACTAATGTTGACTCTGTGGGGAATCAAGACTTACCTTGAGAAGAATCAGAAGTTGCCTTAAGCAGAGCTGACATTGCATGGAATTGAGACTCATCTTAAGAAGAAACAGAACTAGCCTGGAGAGTACACTTTGTGAGGAATCAAGACTTGCCTTTAGTAGAACCAAGACTCATCATGAGGAGAACCAGCGTTTAACTGAAACGGAACCAAGAGTCACTTTATGACAACTCAAGACACCTTCAAAAAATCAAGACTAACTTTTAAAGCGGTGGTTCCCAACCCTGGAGATCTACCTCGCTGAAGATTTCCGCTCTAACCTTAATCCTGTCCACCAGACCATTGAAATATCTAATCAAGACTTAAGACGTTGAAATGATCTTATAGTCCTGAATCTTGCTTCTCTCAAGATTTATATTAACTCTGTTTCCCAAGCTACTGTTGTCTTTGACATGCTCATTCATGATCTAGCTATTGGTCCAGAGAATCGAGAAGACCCTACACTGAGTTTTAGATGCCAAAGATTTCAAAAAGGACCTGGAACTGATTTCTTTTTGAAAATGTACTTTCTTAATGAACTGGAAGAATGAAAGAGATAATGAGATAGAGACACACCGTTGGGTGGTGTTGGTGAGCAGGGAAAGGCCTTTTCATATAAAACAAGTCTCACCTTTTTGTTAGATGTCCTATTCCTGAAATCTGCTAAGCCTTCCTGCTTGTACTCTGCCCTGACAGTCTAAAAGACAACAGTGGCCAAATTGTCTTTGATACTAATGGGGAAAAATACATTGATTCTGCCAAAGGGCTCATTTCCTTCAGGGCTCTTACATCTCAGCGTGTCATCCACGTCTTGACCAACTAATTAGAGCGCTTTATCAAAGGCATAGTGACAACAGTAAGAAAAGTTACACAGCTAGCAACCTTTTTAATGCTGCAAAAGGTTTGCCTTTCTTAAGGTTTCACAGAAGGTGATGAAAACCCCAATCAGATCGGCCAATCTGTGCCTTTGATCCCACAATCTTCTGCAGCTTCTGTCTTGATTCTTGGTCTCTTGCATGTCTGTTTGATTCGAAGGAATGGGATAAAAGCAGCAGAGTAGCATGATGAGATGAAGGTTGCTGAGATGAGACACAGTGGCAGAGTTTTCAGTGTTCACAAGCTACGTTCATTAGGCGGAATCAGACTAGGGAAGTTGAAACATTGCCTCTTGAAGACCTCGGCTTTTGCGAATCTTATTGCTACTGCTGTCTGCTTAAACTCTTTCACATGGCAGGGTTGCAAAGCAGGAGAACTAGATTAAAAAAACAATTAATGGCTCAAATGCACAATCCTGACAAGCTTTAACATCTTTTACATTTAGATTTTTGGGTCTTGGTCCTTATTTCAGCAAAAGATTTCAACCTTACAAGAGACGAGACATCGTTGACACACCCAGACAGATGCATGCACACAAAGCAAGACCTTACAAAAGCAAGCTATGAACAAGTCCCGAATTTATTTCCGAGAAAAGCATCTTAATTGCAAGGGCCTTCATTATAGAGCTAGACTGAAAATTAGCTACACAGCATGCAGGTTTATTATGCAAATATATGCAGATTCCAGTCAAAATTAAGTCATTGGAAAGCTGTCTTTCTCTCTCCTTCCTTCTTCTTCCTTTGCTTTCTTCTTCTGCGTCCTTCTTTCTCATTTAGCTCCTCTTTCTTTTTCAGCAGTATCATCGTAATGAATTCATTATGGCTCTGAGTGTATTTTAATGAGTCTGTAACTAACATTTTAATGAGCTATACATTATCATAAAGGCAGGATTAGGCAAAATTGAATTTGGGAAGTGTGTATTGGTGATGGCAGCAGGAAGAAGGGGGTTCATTAAGAGTTAATTATGTTGTTCTCTGTGTTGCACTGGCGCTTCTTTTCTGCAGTCTGGGGTCTGGTTGGAGCCTCAGCATGGGGTATCCATTGCTAGCAGGGGTCTCGTTAAGCTAACGACAGAACGGCAGGCAAAAAATGGCTTTGGAAGGATGTGTGTTTGTTTAAGATAGAAATAAAGCTAAGCTGTTGATTGGTTCACACCGAGACATACATGTTGATGTTTCAGACCACGTCTAGCATATTATTGTCATTTAACCTTCTTTGAACACCCACCCTTCCCCTCTATTACCAGCTCATAAACAGACATGTTACATTCGAAAGGTTAGCTGCTTTGCTTTAACTGATTCCAGTTGCATAGACTGGTTTTGAAGTGTCTCAACTTGTGATGTCACAAAATAAGATGCTCGGCTTTGAACCTGTTGTTGTCTCATATAAAAAAAAAAATATTGAAAAATGGCTACGTGGTTCTTATAACTTTAAACTGCAGAACCTGCATGCTAAGCTAACAGGTTAACCTGACGAGTGGCATTACTGGAGTTTTCTCCTAAGTCATGTCCCTCATAAATGTCCTCGTTCACCACCTCAGTTTTCCAAGAATTACAATTGTACCTTATAACAAAATAGTACATAATAGTTTGTTATTTGTTTACAGTTATGTTTAAAGTTGTGAATTATTCACAGAAGCAAGTGGCTGAGTGATTAGGGCTCTGGGTTACTGATGCGATGGTCAGGGGTTCAAGCCCCAATTGGGCCCAGCTGCCACTGTTGGGCCCTTGAGCATGGCCATTAATTCTTAACTACCTATTGCCATTAATGTAAATGTAAGTTTGATTATAAAAAAACATGCAGGTTTCCATGTTGCTGAGAAATTAGTCTAGATGTATTGACCCACATAACGCTGACACTGAAGACTCTTTCTAAACATAATACATACGTGTCTTGTTTGTCAGTTTATCAGTGACTATACACATATGCACTGATCTTCACCAAACTTCACCAAAAGTCCCTGAGACGAAATGTCAAGGTCAGAGAAAGGTCCGAAAGTTTCGGAGATGGATCGCTTATAACTTCAGAACAGGTGCCGATAGACATGACGTTACTGTGGAACACTAATAGGAAACCATATATGGGCTTCCAAATGAGAACGTAACCACTGACCTTGAGTAACCTTGAAAGATGAAAATCAAGGTCACCGGATTCTGTTCACGTTTTAACTTCAAAATGAGTGCTGATAGACATGGCGTTACTATGGAACACTAATGGGAAACCATATATGGACTTTCAGGTGAGACCTTTGACCTTGAGTGACGTTAAAAAGATAAATCCGAGCCGCCTTATAAAAATTTCAAACGAGACCTTTTTTTTTTTGCTTATTTGGTCACATCCATGTTCCAAGACAAGTACACGGGTAAATAAAAGTAGTACCCATACAGGGCCTGTGTGCTACGTTATCCATGCTGCATACCTTGCACCCTGAATGCCCGTCTCGTTTATTATAAGATGACGGAAACACTGTATGTTATTGTGACAAATTCATGCTAGTTTGCAGAAAGACATGAACTTGAGACTGTTCCCATAGTTTGTTAAGTGAGAGGAAAGTGCACAACCATTTCTAGGTCGTTTTTAGTTTCTTGAAGTCTGTAGGAACAGACAGTACAATATCTTCTATATCCCTGGGCTGCAGAAATATGGCTTTGTATCCTACGTGGATGGCTCTCTCTCGCTCTCTCTCTCTCTCTCTCTCTCTCTCTCTCTCTCTCCCCCTTCTCTCTCTTTCCCTTTTTCTCTCTGTCTCTTTTTCCCTTTTCTCACCCTCCTGCCTTTATGTCTTCAAAGCCTTGTGTAGACAAATGGTTGTCTTTTGCTGCTCAGCATGTAATGTACTACACATCAAGTTTTCAGCCCTCAAGCCCTCATTGTGCACAAAACACACACACACACACACACACACACACACACACACACACACACACACACACACACACACTCATAGCCAGTGGCTGTACAAAAATCTGCAGTTTCTCCAAGATCAACATATTTGCGGTCGTCCGTTTCAAATAAAAAAAATAAAATAATCAGAGATTAGTAATACTGAAGCAGCATCACTTTTAAGAAATAAAATGCAGTCACAGCTCTGAGTCTGTGATGAAATCACCACACACACACACACACACACCCAACCCCCCACCCCTTCCTCGTGCTTTCTTTCTTTTCTCACTGTACATGCACAGGCGGGATGGACTGGTGTGGAAGGATCGGTGGGAGATGACTAGCTGCAGGCATGTATCTTAAAACTCATGACCTTCTGGTTCTTGTGTACATCATTACCACAGATTCCTCTTCTTTGGAATCTTACTTCTTTGATGTTACTGTTTTGGACATGTTGAACTGATGTTATAGGGTACACTTGATTACTACTGAAAATAATATTACAATAACTTTTGTTTGGTGAGGAAGGGAGTAAAACCTTCACAAGTACGTCACGTTCAAGTGCTTTGTTGCCAGAACATAAGGAAAAACGGTGGACTCGAGGTTAACGCCTCCGTTCCCATGACAACTGCTTCCTTACTATAACTTTGCACCACGCAAGCAGTCTTGTCCATATTCTGGGTTGAGTGTTATTCTAGATCAAGTTAAGTGAACATAAAATGCAGATTAATATTAACTACATCATTAACAGCTAACAATATTTGCACGGCTAAAAAAACCTCTTTTTTGCCATGTTGAATAGGAAATCCTATTAGGGTCGCGGGGAGGCTGGAGCCTATCTCAGCCTGCTCTGGACAAAGACAGGGTGCCTCCTGAACAGCTCACGAGTTTATCGCAGGGCCAACACACAAACACAACCATTCACACTCACTCTCACGTCCGGGGGCAACAGCCAGTTAGCTTAACTTGCATGTCTTTCTACTGGGGGAGGAAACCAGAATACTTGAAGGGCACCCACAAATGCATGGGGAGGACATGCAAACTCCACAATAAAATGCCTGGGACTCGAACCAAGGGCGTTCTTGCTGTGAGGCGTGCTTGTGTGGGTTTCCTCCCACAGTGCACATTTTGCGACTCCACATCCAAGCGAATATTTTAATTCTTAAATACTTATATTATGCGAAAGTCGCGAGAAGGTCGCACGACAGTTTTATGCATAATTTGCATTTGATTTGCGGATGTTTGGCGAAAAAAAGCGAATCTCTTGTCATAAATCAGTCGCGTTTTGTTTGCTTTTTATTCCAAAACTATTCGCTTTTTATTCGCTCATAATTATTTGCTCATTCGTTCATTTTCTGAGCCGCTTAATCCTAATTAGTGTCGCAGGGAGGATGGCGCCTATCTCAGCCGACTCTGGGCAAGGACGGGGTACACCCTGAACAGCTCACCAGGCCATCGTAGGGCCAACAGACAGTTTTGGACTGTGGGAGGAAACCGGAGTACCCAGAGGAAACCCACGCAAGCACAGGGAGAACATACAGACTCCACACAGAAACGCCGGGAAATCAAACCCAGGAATCAAACCCAGGACCTTCTAGCTGTGGCTGTGGCTGACGTGCCAACCACTGCATCACCGCGCCGCCCTTGCATGTTATCATCATGAACAAAATGCGAATAAAATACAAATGATGAAAAATGTATACATGATCTGGTGGATGTCAGCAAGTCTCAAACTTCCCGGGTGGAAGTCTCCAACTTGTCGCTTTTCAAACAAAAAAACAAATCATTTGCAAGCGAAATAACGACTTTGCGAGCTTCTCGCCACGCGTGCAGGCTGTTTGAGACTGCTTTACATCAGAGCCTGGTTTTGTGACATTTGCAGAAATTTCAAACACGTTTGAATTTTTTTTGTGAGGTGTTCATGAACCAGGCGACCAAAATGCGATGCTGTGAATGTCGCACGACAGATTCGAGAATGAAAAGCCACAGCCGCGAATTGACATTCGCATCAGTCGCTTTGCTATCGCGCCTCTAGTGTGATCACCCCCTTATGGTGATGCTTTTCTTATATCAGGAATTAATAAAGTCATGATTTAATAAGTGATGAAGTGATCACCGTTTTCACCAAAACTTTACGTTTTACCGTTTTTTTTGTATGCGGTGTAGCGTCTCACATCTGCATTCATTTACGTGGCCCATAGAAAAGACATTTCTTTAAAAGGACATGAATGAGAAAAGGTTGAACTCCGTCACAGCACTGAAGTGTTGAGCTAAAAAAAAAAAAAAATGGAATAGCATATGTCGCCTTTTCCCCCTGGCACATGTCCCTCATATCAGCCTTCCATCGAAGGCGTCGCCACACATGTCTCAACTTGCTCCTCCAGCTCTGAGCACAGATTTTGAAATAATACCCCCCCAAAAAATAGCAAAGTCGTTAATTTACCCTGCTCTGAAAAACCAAAAACAAAAAAATAAAATAAAGAAATAAAATAAAATAAATAAATAAGCACTCTGGAGGAGAGAAGGGTGAAGAGAGAGGAGTAAGTGAAGCTGCGCCGTTTCGCCCCGAGCCTTGCAGACAGATCCAAGTCTCGACGGTACGAGTACGGAGCGAAAGTGAGAATATAAATATTCATCAGATCCGAGGCGGAGAGAGAACTTTCAGACACAGAGAGACCGAGAGACGAGGAGTGCTGGAGAGAAAAGAAGTTGAAGGGTGGAGGATTGTAAATGTATTTTTTTATTACACCCGCACAGTATATTTTTAAAATGGCTGCTTTTTGGAAAAAATAAAAAACCTTGTAAACAGCCGAGTTTTGGTTTGGAGCACGAAGCCATCGTCGTCCATGGCAGAGTCCAGGAGCCTGGATTAGTGTTTTTTATGCTAAACCGACACCTGGCACTTACATTCTCCTTTTTTTATTCCTCCGTCTGCCAAAATCTCTTCATCTGTTCTCTAGTTAGTGTCTCAAAAGAACTTTACTCGCCTGTTCCCTTACTGTATTGTGTGTGTGTGTGTGTGTGTGTGTGTGTGTGTGTGTGTGTGTTTGTAGACAAATTGTCCTATTAGTCAACAAATAAAAAAAGCAATAAACAACACTAAGACAGATAGATAGATAGATAGATAGATAGATAGATAGATAGATAGATAAACAGACAGACAGGCAGATAGACACATGGATAGCCAGACAAACAGGTAGACAGAGACAGACAGAGATAGACAGACAGATAGACAGTGATAGACAGGCAGATAGACAGACAGATTAATTAATTTGAAGATAAATGAGTAAATAAATGAATAAACGATTGTAAAGTTTTTACGATACATTAATTCTTATCAGGAGAAATAACCGTATAGAAATGCATGTCCAGGTGTGTCCAGGTGTGTCCAGGTGTGTCCAGGTGTGTCCAGTCCGGTGTTAGTGCAGGATTTGATTCCAGCCATGAAAGAGTTACAGTTTCCACCTGTTTCCATCAAACAGTCTTCCTTTAAAACAGGTGGAGCGTGTGGCCCGTACTCAGTTAGTATAAAAGCCTGCACCCTCACCGACCCTGTGTGTGTAGGACCGGAGACCCCGATACAGACCATAATTAAATATTTCACATTCTAGAAAATGATGAGAATAATTTGCCTGGAAATATCTGGAATTGTTGATGTGCTGTGTTGGAAGAGGAATAACGAGCTCCAGGTGTGCGGTTTTAGGAAGGTTTTAGCAGGGTGCTGTGATGAAGCTGTTACCCACAATGCATCTGCACAACTAGTGACCAATCTTCTGGTCTTCAGATCTTCTGACCAATCAGAATACAGAAAAACCATGACTTTTTATGTGTGTGTGTGTGTGTGTGTGTGTGTGTGTGCTAAGTCCAGTTAGTTTACCTTAATTAGTGCTTGCCCCGCCCACTTCCTGAAAGTAGGAAGGTGATTTATAGAACTGAACCTCATGCGGAACTCAACAAGACGTAATTTCTTTATTCTTATGGAATCTCTCTCTCTCTCTCTCTCTCTCTCTCTCTCTCAGTGCTGAGGGATGATTTCAGACAGAACCCTACAGACGTCGTGGTTGCGGCGGGAGAGCCGGCTATCTTGGAGTGCGTCCCCCCTCGCGGTCATCCGGAGCCCACCACCTACTGGAAAAAGGACAAGGTTCGAATCGACGAGAAGGACGAGAGGATTAAGGTACACGCTGATGAGTGCGGTGTTTCTTCTATTTATTTGTTTGTTTGTTTCACACACAGGAAGCATCTTATAAACAAGATTTCAATGAAATAATTTTTTTGGTTCATTAGTGTTTATGTTTACGGTTAGACGGATGGATGGATGCTTCAGTTCTTCATTTTCTTCACTTACAGACATCCCGGAGTTTTCCTCCTCTCTTCTCTCCCCTCTTTTCTTTTCTTCTCTCCTATCCTCGCCTTTCCTCTTCACTTTCCTCACTTCTCTTCTCTATCCTCTCTCCTCTCTCCTCTTCTTTGTTCCCTCCTCTCTTCACTCTTTTTTTCTGTCTTCTTTTCTCTCATGTCTTCTCTTCTCCTCTATCCACTCTCCTCTCCTCTCCTCTGTTCTCCTCTCTTCTCCTTCGTCCTCTTATCTCTCCTCTCTTCTCTTCTCTCTCTTCTGTTCTCTTCTCTCTCATTTGCTCTCCTCTTGCCTCTCTTCTCTCTCCTCTTCTTTTCTCTGCTCTCTCTCTTCTCCCCTCTTTTCTTCTCTCTCTTCTCTCTCCTCTTCTCCTCTCGCCTCTCTTCTCTCATTTGCTCTCCTCGTCTCCTCTTTCCTCTTGCCTCACTGCTCTCTCTCTTCTCTCCTCTATTTTCTTCTCTCTTCTCTCTCCTCTTCTCCTCTCGCCTCTCTTCTCTCCTTTGCTCTCCTCTTCTCCTCTCACGTCTCTTCTTTCCTTTCCTCTTCTGCTCTCTCCCCTCAACTCTCTTCTCTCATCTCGCCTCGTCTGTCCTCTTTTCTCTTCTTGTCTCTTTTCCTTTCCAATGTCTTCTTTTCTCTGCTCTGTCCTCTCTCCTCCTCTCCTCTTTTTAATTCTCTTCTCCTCTCTTTTCTCTCCCAGATTCCTTTTTCCCACGCGGTAAAGACGTAGGTCCACGAACACAACAGACAGCCTGATATTCACCCTGAAGACGTGTTTACGTTCCTGTAGTTTTCTAAAATTAAATTTAAATTTAAATTTTGAAGGGTTACATCATTCCGTAATTATAATAAATAAAATGTAACAATTCTAATTATACCCCAGCACTGCTGGATTCTGGATTCTGATTGGTCAGGAGGCGTTGGTTAGTTTTCTCTAACAGCAGTTCTGAGAGTCATTATGAACATATCACACTCACTGACACACGCCAGTCTGAACCAGAGGGAAGCAGATTTAATCGGAGAGCAGGTCATTTTAACCCCGCCCCTTTTTAGACGCCGCTCTTTGCCAGGTGATCACATGCTCAAATCAGCCACGTTCATGCGCACGAGTGTCAGCGTGTTTCGAGTTGCATCTGATCGTGGTGTTTGTTTCTGCAGATTCGAGGAGGCAAGCTGATGATCTCAAATGCCAGAAAGAGTGACGCGGGCATGTACGTGTGTGTGGGAACCAACATGGTGGGAGAAAGAGACAGCGAGACGGCTCAGGTCACCGTTTTCGGTAAACCTTGTTTAGAAATTTAATCAGATGTTAATTTAAACTGTTAATGCTGTTGTAGGGTGTATATGGACGAAGGGCAGTGGTTCCCATTCCTTTCCTCTTTACCCACGTGTGTGTGTGTGTGTGTGTGTGTGTGTGTGTGTGTAGAACGCCCCACCTTTCAGCGAAGGCCGATAAACCAGGTGATTTTGGAGGATGAAGCGGTGGAGTTTCGTTGCCAGGTGCACGGAGACCCTCAGCCATCTGTCCGCTGGAGGAAAGACGACGTGGACGTGCCACGTGGAAGGTGACATGATAAAAAACATGCACTACTGTCCCTATCAGTGGTTTTAGTTATTTATAGTGATACCACAACCTCACATTTGGGGGCAGCCGAGGCCTAATGGTAGAGAACAGGATTTGGGACCTATAGGTTACTGGTTTGATTCCTGAACCAGCAGGAAAAATGTGTGGCGGTGGGAAGTGAGCTGCACCTTCCCTTCCTTCACCTTCATGGCTGAAGTGCCCTTGAGCAAGGCACCGAACCCTCAACTGCTCTCTGGGCACCACCAATGTGTGGCAGCCCACCGCTCGGAGTGTGTGTACTCACTGTTTACGTGTGTGTGTGTGTGTGTGTGTGTGTGTGTGTGTGTATGTGTGCTCTAATTTAATTTCCTGTTTCGTTACTGGGACTAATACTTGAAACCATAACAATACTCATACAGTATTTTTTTATTTTCTTTGTTTAGATTAAAAATCCTTTTTGTAGGTTATTTTTGAGAAACCAGTAAAAGTCAATTAGAGTCATCAACTATCCAAGCAAAAAAAAAAATCGCATCTCTCCCTTCAGAGCTCTCGAATGAGCCATTCGTCTACAACACATGAACGCTCATCGCCTGACTTCTGCCTGAGTCCCTGAGAAAGAAAGTGTTGGGAATAGGAGCTTATTATTATCATATCCGACTACTTTTTTTTTTTTTTTTTTGGATTTTTTCTCATTTTTCTCCCTAATTTATTACTTTCCAATTCCAAGGATTGTACGGGCTTTTTTTACTGGTCTGTGATTGCCACGGATGTTCAATTTTTTTTCCAGTTTGGTTTTAATGTCAGAGCATTTGAATTATTGGTTGCTGTCGGGATAGAAAGCGAATTTTAAGAACCATAACAAAAAAATTTTTGAGAAAAAAAAATCTCATCCTGAATATAAATGAAGCGCAGCTTTTCATATTTATTCAAATTCCTTCACACAGAAAATCACTGACACTGCAAACCAAAAATATAACAATCATCAATCCTAACACTGTGTGTATATATAATACAACCATGTCTTTTAACCTCAGGGGGTTTTTTTTTTGTAAAAGTCCTCGGCCTGTTCTGTCGTGGCGTTATTCCCTCGTGCTGTTCTGAGTTATATTTATATCTCCAAGCGGAGGACAGGTGAGCTTCACAGGTGAGACATTTCCATCTAAATACAGAGGTGTTTATATCTGCAGCTGAGCAGCACAGGTGAGCTTTTGGCACCGGTTAAGAGGAGTTTGGTATTTCCTGAACCCCTCAGGCTACTTTTAACTAAAGATCTAAACACTAGGTGTGTCTTTAAACTAATCTCACCTCATAAAGCCGTCAGGATCCCTCTAAGTGTGCACGCTCGCCTTGTTCATCTTGTGAAGAGGGGGACTCAAGAAGGGCATCTGATCATCATAACAGTCATTCAGCAACTTGTTTTTATTTACCTTTTATTTTATATCAGGGTCGGTGGTGCAGTGATCAGGAGGTCGAGGGATTCGAATCTACATTAGACCTCACTGTGCTAGGACCCCTGGGCAAGGTCTCAACCACGAGTGTGCCTCTGTCCACCCAGCAGTATAAATGGGTACCATTAAAAATACTGGGACGGTAACCTGCGATGGACAAGCGTCCCATCCAGGAGGAGTTGAAAGCCTATTCGCTTCACGCTACAGAAACTCCGGGAATAAGCTCCGATTTTGATGAGCCACTAGTCTCGGGTGTAAAAGCCCAACAGACTTCACTTCTTTATTTTATATATTTATGTGATGTGATATTATACTGCTATACTGTGTTTTGCTCTGATTATCCCTGGATTTCATCCTAGTTAAACACTTCATAGCTAACACTGTCGGCTTAGTTTTGTAGATACTACAAGCGCCCCCTAGAGGTGTTTTAGTACAAACTACAGAGAAACACAAGAAAAACAAACTAAAATGAGATTTTTAAGGTTTGATTTTTTTTAAAGCATGATAATGATGACACTGACTGCTCCAAGTGACTGTGACAAAGTGTCTGTGTGTGTTGGTTTAATTTTAAGCATTATCCACTCAGAATAACGTTGCTGTCCTGAGATAGCGAACCAATCAGATCACACCATTCCCTAGCAGTGTAAAATAAGACAAAAACAACAACAAAACAACAATGATAATAATTACAACAACAACAACAACAATAATATTAATGACAGCAACAACAACAAACAACAATAATAATAACAACAACAACAACAATGATAATAACTACAGCAACAACAACAAACAACAACAATAATAACAGTAATAATAACAATAATAATAATAATAATAATGATAATGATGATGATTATGATGATTATAATAATAATAATAATAATAATGATAATGATAATAATAATAATAATAATAATAACAACAACAATAATAATAATAACTATAATAATAATATTAATAATAATAATAATAATAATAATAATAATAATAATAATAATAATGATGATGATGATTATAATAATGATAATAATAACAATGATAATGATGATGATGATGATAATAATAATAATAATAATAATAATAATAATAATAACAACAACAACAACAATAATAATAATAACTATAATAATAATATTAATAATAATAATAATAATAATAATAATAATAATAATAA
>JAQMYF010000013.1:2844246-2861746 GCA_030014195.1 Neosilurus mollespiculum | reverse complement strand
ACCGAATGGCTGAATATCACTGAATGTCTTGGAATAATTTCCCATAGTGCATGGCAGCACTGAAAATGTGGGAGCTTGCTCTGCTTGGATTCAACCAATCAGTGATGCTCATTGTACTAAGCTCAACCCTTGAGCTTCCTGGTTCAGCATATGTACATTTTGGTTGAGCAGGCAGTTCAGGGGGTGGAACAAGGAAGTAAAGATTCTTCTTGGTTCCTGAAAAGGTTCCTGTGGTCAAAATACTAATTGATAATCAAAAAAATAAATAAATAAATAAATAATAAAAAATAAAAGAATAAATAAAATTAGCATGGACATGGTTTAAAGGTTCGTTTGCCCTCCGTGTGTGTGTTGTAGGTATGACATCAGGTTTGATAAGGAGGAGTATGTGCTGCGGATAAAGAAGGCTTCGACAGCTGACGAAGGAACCTTCACCTGTGTAGCGGAGAACCGTGTGGGTAAAGTGGAGGCCTCGGGGACTCTCACAGTGAGAGGTGAGTCAGTTTTTTCAGGATCTGAGACAAAAGGCAAGCAGGAATAAAAATACTTTGATATCATTCATGAAAAATTTAAAAGAAATGAAGAAAATAAAGTGTGGAAATAAAGTTTCAATATTCAAGCTTAACATCCCCTTTTTCTATTCACATTTATACACCGGTTTGCACAACATTAATTCACATCAGCTAGGAGTAAAGAAAAGAATGAAAATAAGAAGGGAAATTCGTCCCCAGAAGGCTAGTGTAAACTAGTACAGGAAATTGACCATATAAGGAAAGTAGTAGTGATAGAACGTAGATTTGATACAGTAGATATTTCAGCATTATATAAATAAAATGAATAAATTAATAATGGCCTCAAGAATAAAGGATAACAAGCAGCCATTAACAAGAAGGGAAGTGTCAAGAACAGGAAGTTATGACCATATAAGGAAGGTAATAACGCTAGTGGCAAAAAAAAAAAAAAAAAAAACAGATTTGCTAAAAACATTTCAGCATTATGCAGAAATTCAATAGATATCATAATACACTGTACATGGTAAAAGAAAATTATAAGAACAGGAAATAATGACCATATAAGGAAATTGTTGTGGATTTAGCAGGGTGTAAAGTACAGCTTGGTGTGTCTCAATAGGTGTGGTATTTCTGTTAAATATTGTAGCGTTTGATAAATTATTAAATGGCTTAAATAATGTGCAAATGTACAAAGATAATATTTGCATTCAGTAAAACACTGGAACTGTTTGGAAAACCCCATCAGTGAGATCACCAAGCACTCTAATATTTCAGACAAAACCGTAAATGAACCCCTTTAAAGCGATGATCTCGGACTGTCTCTTTTTTCTGCTGGAATAACGAGGCCGGACGAATTTTTTTTGTTCCCCTGTCGCCCAACTACACCTGCACAAACACACCAACACATTGTCTCCATGGCTCCGCAGTGGCCAGAACCAGCAACGCCATTTCACAGTTTACTGGTGCAGACCGACCCCATGAAGCACATCCGCGCGGGGCGAGGTTAATAAAAACATTTTACTGTAATCGCTCCCCTTCACCTCCTCCTCCCTCTCTCTCCTGCTTTCTCGTCCCATTAAAACAAATTGCCGAGGTGCTCCGTGGAGAGCTTTAAAGCTGCACTGGAGGTCTGGAAGAGGACTTGGGAAGAGGAGGGTGCGTGGGGTCGCCTTCAATTTTCAGGCTTTTTTAATCGAGGATTTAGATGCAGCTTGATGTGCTCAGTGGAGCTCAACTCTTGGAGGAGAAAGAGAAAGGGAGAAAGGGAGTGTACTCTTCAAATAGAGAGCCTGAACTCCTCCAGCTCTCTGAGCTTTCCTCCTGCATTATACATGAATCTGGGTCTTTCCCTCAGCCCCTCGTCCTCCTCCTCCTCTTCCTCATCTCCGTTCCTCACTGTTGTGCCTCTTCCTTTCTGAAAGCCAGTTGTGTGTATGTTATTAATGCCTGTCGCGTCGCTCCGATAGCAAGGCTGTGACGAGTGTCAGGCTTTCACCTCACACTTTAATAAGATGATGTGAGGAGAAAGTCTGGCGAAGAGACCAGGAACACACTTTTTTGGCCCTTGCACCTGCACAGGAACCTGATGATCAGATGATCAGATAATTCTTCTCGGGCATCCATGGGTTTCCTCTGGGTACCCTGGTTTCATTCCACAGTCCAAAAACATGCACATTGGGATAATTGGCTGTTCCAAATTGCCCCTAGGTGTAAGTGTGAGGGTAAATGGTTGGGTGTGTGTGTGTTGCCAGCAATGGACTGTGGAGCTGTTCCCAGCCTTCGTCCAGAGTTGGCTGAGATAGGCTCCAGCCCCTTCACCCCCCTCGAGTATCTCCTTCCCTATCACATGACCACCACCAACCAGGGAGGGGCGTAAAAATGCACATGCCCCCCCCCCATAATGTGATTCCACCCACCTCTTTACGAACTCCTGCGCATGATTATTTGGGGCGGCCTAATGGAAAGTGCTATCCACCCCCTTGTAGGAATGAGCTTACAGACACTCATGATTGGCTGGGGATCGCTGTGAGTGACAGGGGAGTGAGCACATGCCATCACTCACTCCAGAGACAGCTCGGTCGATTAGCTCCCACGGACTCCTGGTCCCAGATGGTTGCAGCGTCAACCTGGATTCATTCCGGTGATCTCCAGGTTGATAGTCACGCACCTTGTCGATGCGCCACTCGGGAGCCTGATCCTAATAGGGTTAGTAAGTTTGGGAAATGAATGAATGGAACTTATTTGGGAAAAGACCTCGTTCACATTCCTTGCTATCGAGATCTGGTGCAGTTGTGTTTCCCGACGCTACACGTTCATTGTTCATTCTAACGTAGATTTTTATTTATTTATGTTGTCTCTTTTTTATTTTGTTCATTTTGTTTCTTATTGTTTCGTCTGTCCTTATTGGTGTTATGGTTTTCGTCTTGTCCACTCCACCATTGTCGTGTCTCCAGCTCGCCCTGTGGGTAAGTACCCATCGTATAAGTATTCCATTGCATGAATGCCTTCTATCTTCTCCTCCTTTCTTATAAAGCGACCCTTAACAACCCTAACATTCCACCTTTCTCTTTAACTCACTAACCTGCCTATGAAATACTAAAACCTTAAACCGGGTCCTGTTTTGTCACACTTGTTTTGATTATTACTAATAAATCTAACCCTTTTCATATACAGTAATAATTAAATGTACAATGTGAACCTGGGCCAAGTCAAATCCTACTTTTGCTGTCGTATGAATTTAGCGAGGCTACGACAGAAGGCACTGATGTAGGTTTGGGACTCAAAGCTGTGGCGTCGCGTTCACATAAAAAATATGTGCGTCTGCCGCACGTACGTTACATGATGTATGTACACTCAAAGTGACACTACTGTAAATAATGCCATGGGTTTAACGTAGACAAATCTTAGGACTATTGTAAGAAAAACATACGATTCTGATCGCATCACATGACCTAAAAAGCGTCATGGTTAGCATGACCGCCTCACAGCAAGAAAGTCCTGGGTTCCAGTCCCTGACTCCGTTGGGGTGTTTCTCTGTGGAGTGTGCATGTTCTCCTTGTGCTTGCACGGGTTTCCTCAGGGTACTCTGTTTCCTCCCACACACCAAAGACATGCCCATTAGGCTAATAATTTATGAAATTTGTACGTCTATTAGAACACAGCTGAAGGGCTTGGCGTAACGAATCTAGGATCCAGATACGAAGCTCAATTGCCAAACCGCTTAATCCTATGAGGCAGCTGAAGTCTGTCTCAGCCGACACTGGGCGAAGGCGGCGTACACCCTGAACAGCTCGACAGACCATCGCAGGGCCAACACACACACCATTCACACTCACACTCACACCTAGGGGCAATTTTGAACAGCCAGTTAGATTAATGTGCATGTCCTTGAACTGTGGAAGAAAACCAGAGTACCTGAAGGAAACCCACACAAACGCAGGGAGAACATGCAAACTCCACATAGAAAAACATTCGCCAAGCCTGGGACCCAAACCCAGGACCTTCTTGAAGTGACGGGCTAATGTCACAGTAACGGTGTCACCACAGCGGCTTCATTAAGTGCCAAAATAAGGAGCCATGTTCGTCCTTAAGCAGTGCAGAACTAAAAGCTCCCAATGTGTTGGTCGTGTGTTTTTGGGCAGTTCCTGTATAAAAGTGCAGTGGAAATTTGGTTCAGGTATAAAATCAGATGTCGCAGACTGTTTGGAAGATCTCTTAATCTCCGCTTCAGTTTGATTTATTTGTTATTTCCTGCCCTGGAGCTGTGCACGTGTACACCATTCAGATGTGTTGTGCAGGTGTGGCCTGTCATGGAATATAAAACAGGGACTTGGACAGAAATTCTCCTTTCAGGCCACGACAAGCTTCCAGTTATTAATGAATCTGAATCCTCTTTTCGAAATGCAGCCAAAAAATTTAACCCAGTGTCCTAATCACTACCTGCTCAGTGGCAAAGAAACCAGCCATGGTAGAACTCTGTCACTGACCCAAACTCACAGAGGGGATTTTTCTGGTCCGATTTGGCAGGTTACAATTTTCTGCCTTGTGGAATTTTTTTCAGTTGGTTAATCTTTTAATGTATAATGCTGGCCAAAAGAAGTAGTTCTTTGGATATTTTGGCAAATATTTGAGAGCTCTGGATTGGATAAGGACTATAGTGATTCATAGGTTTCAGCTGACAACAGTCCTTTGATTGATGCAGTGAGTTCCTTCTCTTTCTTGAATAATGGTGTTAGTGCTCATGAAAAAAAAAAAAAGATGTTTCTGAATAGTCAAATTACTGGCCTGTATCAAGCAAATAAAACATAAAATTGGGTTAAGAACTGTCCAATGGGGCTCCCGGGTGGCGCATCTACAAGATGCATGACTATTAACCTGGAGATCGCAGACAGTGACTTGAATCTGAATCGACACATTCGTAGGAAGTGAATCAAATTTAGCACACATTTTAGGTTGCAGTTCTTTTTTCAGTTATTATTTATATGTGAGCGGTCCAGCATAACACGGATTAAGTCGCGAGGTAGTGTTTTGAAATTTTATCTTGGCATAACGGATCTAGGATCCAAATATGAAGCTCAATTGCCAAATCGCTTAATCCTATTAGAATCACGTGGCAGCTGAAGTCTGTCTCAGCCGACACTGGGCGAAGGCAGCGTACACCCTGAACAGCTCGACAGCTCGACAGACCTTCGCAGGGCCAATAAACACACCATTCACACTCACACTCACACCTAGGGGCAATTAACATGGATTAAGTCGCGAGGTAGTGTTTTGACTTGGAGCCAAAGTAAGTTGAAGACGGCGTACCTGGACGAAAATGCGATATCGCCAAAAATACATCCTTCAAAGCATAATCTTCCATATCACCAAGTTCAAATATCCATAAACACAATCTATCCATGATAAAATACTTGTGTAAGAAAGGGTTCCATGTCCACGTTGCTGTAAAACAATAGAAAAATCCACTTATTTTACTGATTTTCAAACGGCTTTTGTGGTTGCTCAGGGTATTTCCTTATTATCCAAATTCACTCCCAGAATCCTCTCCCTACTTACAGAATCCCAGAAGGATTCCACCAATCATATAACACTAAACCAATGAGGAGAATCAAAACACACATGACTCAGTGTAAATACAACTCATCTGTTGCTAGGAAGACGCTGGTACAATGGTGCTGATTGGTGGAGAGCCGGATTCAGATGCGGACGTTCAGAACCTGGTTCTGTAACTGTAACTACTATTTTCTCTAAAGTAGCGTTTCCTGATTAGCGACATACAAAGTGATGAAACTCAGTCCGTTTTCATCTATAATCATGTTTTATATCTCATTCTGAAGCAGATTCACTTCTCTTTCCAAATATCTCAATATCTCAGTATCTCACATTTCATTCTTAATCCTTATTATACTGGAGCGGGTCAGGAATTATTATCCACTCATATGTTTAGCAGCGCCCCTTTAAATGCCATTCTTGGACGATTTCTCCAAAAGAGATTTATGAGAGCGCCGTCAGTTTTTCCTTTCATTTAATTGTGTGCCATATGAAAACAAACACCAAACCCACTATGAGTATCCCCCAAGACCAGAGGAACTTTGCTAAGCGTAACGCAGCAGTGCGTTATCAAACGTTGAGTCCTTTGTTTGTTAGCAGCTGTGACGACGATGAAAAGGCTCCTTTAGAAATGAAGATGAAGTAGTGGAGTTGCTCTCTGTCAGGCTCCATGCTGTTCATTGTGGGAGGTGTCATAGCTTTGGGTAACTCTAGCCCACAAGTAATTGCTGCTCCATCTGTTAGGGTGAATTGGATGGTCTCTTACCTATATGTATTCATTTTGAGCATCAACAGAAGGACATCAATGGCAAAGATATTACAAAGAAGTCATTTTTAAACTGAGATCTCTTACCTTGCTGCGATGTTTAGTTTTTACCCTGAATTATAGCTTTTTGATAGAGAAAGGAGGCCAAAAAGCATGTTTCATGGTGGCAGTTAAACTCTAATTCATGTCAGGAACGTTTGAAGCCAAAACATAACAGATCTTCTAGGGAGTATGACAGCCAAGTGATAATACTTTATCTCCACAATAAACTCCCGCTGCCGTTTTCTGCCTTTGAAGAGAAATGAGGGGAAAAGCAAGCTTCTTTGACACCTTGACCTTCTCATTAGCGTGACATCTGTGGTGCTTTGCGCGGAAAGTGAGTCTGAGGGGAAGTCTAAAGGACTACCGATGAATCATGATGGTGCTGATGTTGGCTGAGGTTGGAGAAGGGAATGAAGGGTTTAATTGGTTCATTAGAGTTTGCTCTGGAGGACTGCTGGGGTTTTTGCTGCTAAGAGATATAAAGAATGGAGACCTTGGCTTGCATGTGTGACCCCTGTTGATAAATTTAATCAGAAGAAATCCCCAGGTATAAAATGTCTAATGGGGTAAAGCACAGCTAATGCATGGAAGAAAGCAGTGATTTAAGTTCTGTTTGAACTTTCAGAAATACATCTTGTTTAAATAAGGGGTTTCTAGAGGACCGTTTCATGCCATCTCATGGTGGCACCTTTGTCCCACAGCAGGAAGGTCCTGGGTTTGAGCCGCATGCTCAGCGAGGCTCTGGGTTATTGATGCAAAGGTCGGGGTTCAAGCTCCGGTACCACTGAGCTGCCACTGTTGGGCCCTTGAGCAAGGTCCTTAACCCCCCAATTGCTAAGTTGTATAAAAGTTGCTCTTGATAAGGACGTCCACCAAATGTCGTAAATGTAAATGGTTTCCTCTGGGTACTTCAGTTTCCTCCCACAGTGCAAAGACATGCACATTAGGCTAACTGGGTATTCTTGATTGCCCCTAAGTGTAAATGTGAATGTGAGTGGTTGTGTACATGTGTTAACCCTGCGATGGTCTGGTAAGCTGTTCAGGGTGCACTCTGCCCTTGCCCAGAGTGGTCTGAGATAGGCTCTGGCCTCATATCAGACTGAACCAGGAAGTGCATTATAATAATGTTCCTCTGACTTCCACTGCATAAGTGTAGACATTTGGCATCAAGGAAAACATTTTGGGATGAAAAAGGAATCAGCCAATCCCAAATCCTAAAATAAATTTTTCATTCATTCATTCATTCATTTCTGAACCACTTAATCCTAATTAGGGTCATGCAGAGACTTATGCCCATCTCAGCCGACTCTGGGCGAGGCCCGAGTACACCCTGGACAACTCGACAGGCCATCGCAGGGCAGAAACACGCTGACAGCAATGCAGCCTTCTCTTTTCGAAAGTCAGCAATGGTTCTTTTACATTCCTCTCACCACACACAGTGAAAGACACGGCCGGCCTTTGATAACCCGGTTAGCTGCACTGGGGGGACAGCAGTGACAACCTGGTAATAGTGGGGTTTGAACCCCCGACCTTCAGATCAGTAAGCCAGCACCCTACCACCAGGCCACCTCTGCCCAGCTAATTTATTCATTTAGAAATAAGAGTGATCCCAAAAAGCAATATGGTGGTAACTCCAGGATCCCGGAAATAGACGAGAAGTCCCACATGCTTCTACCCCAGATATAAAAGTATGGAGCTTCCTCCAGTAGAGGGGAATGAAAATGGGTTCTCGAGTGTAGGAGATGAGTAAAAAGAGTCCAGAAGTACTATATCTAATTGTTTCCAGTGTTTCAAATGTTTGTCATTCGGAAAATCTCAACACATTTCGGTTGAACATTTCTATCCACATTGAACATCGAATCCACCCCTAAAACACTTTGCCCTGGACTGTGACAGGCAGTCTAATAAAATTGTTTAAGCACTCTAACACGCACCAAATTACCCGAGGCATGAAGTGTAATGACTAACCTTCACTGGTGTAATGCACAGACACTGTCCGTCATTCATCCTCTTTAACTTCCTGGATGAATGGCTTCTTGTAGTTGTATTGGTGGCAAACCCAATCCCTTAATCAGAGAAGCACTGCTGCATGACTATCTGGATGTGTGGTGGACTCTTTATTATACTAACCATGTTGTATTTGGTTTTTTGATCCAGCACCTCCACAGTTCGTGATCCGACCGCGGGACCAGATCGTGGCTCAGGGTCGCACTGCGACGTTCCCATGTGAGACTAAGGGGAACCCACAGCCTGCCGTGTTCTGGCAGAAAGAAGGCAGCCAGGTATGTTAAAATGTTTAGCTTTCAATCAAACTTGTGTTTTCACAATTCATTCCTCCATTAATTTATGCATTTGCTGAATCGCTTAATCCTACTAAGGTCGCGGGGCGGCTGGAGCCTATCTCCGCCATCTCTGAGCTAAGGCGAGGTACATCCTGAACAGCTCGCCAGACCATCACAGAACCAACACACACAACCATTCACACTCACACCAAGGGGCAATTTGAAATAGCCAATTATCTGAATGTGCATGTCTGGACTGTGGGAGGAAACCAGAGTACCAAGGGAAATCCATGCAAGCACAGGGAGAACATGCAAACTCCACACAGAAACGCCCTCACTGAGCCTGAGACTCGAACCCTGGGCCTTCTTGCTGTGAGGCACATGTGCTACCCACTACACAACCGAGCCGCCCTCTGACCCAATTGATTTCCTAAAAATGTTCCAGTTAAAAGAATTTTCCCGACACTCACATACATCATAATGGCGTCTTTGCACCGTTTGTGGGGGTATTTTTCTGAAAAGGTGCAAAAAATTAAGAATTTCCGTTTATCAGTCTGTATGTTTGCGTACCCATGTTCACAACTTCAATAAAACTGGAAGTAATTAAGTAATTACTGCAGAAAGAACCCATTCATTCACACTTGATGATAATGGGCTGGACGTCCATCATGCGTTCACGTCCAGAATGGTTAATTAGAAGAAACACGCGCACACACACAACATACACTTATAATTGACTGCATTAAAGTCATTAAGTGGGAATGAATCCAGCTAATGCTCCTCTAAAAGTCAGGTTTGAGGACTGAAAAAAGAAAGAATGCATAAAAATAATGGCCAAAAAGGGCGGGGCTGGCGTGAACGTGCTGAGCAGTAAGTAAGACGAGGAACCATTAGCAAAGCCACTTCATTATCCTGTTAATTAGCAAAAACTGTTGAGGGGATCTAAGTTAGCGTGGAATCACGTCAACCCCTCCTCGTACTTTTGGTTATGATGACTACAGAGGTGAATTTTTTTTCTTATTGCGCAACATTTAATTTTTTTAATTAAACTGATGTCTTGGAGACAAGAGGAAAGTAATATTCTGATGCAAACAGGTGGCCGGAATTTTTTGGGTTTTACTTTCATTTTATCAAAATCTTTTTTTTTTTTTAATTGCTGCCTGTCAGATCCCAATTGGCACGTCACCGTTTCAAATCCAGGTTGATGCCACAGCCATCCATTTCCGTGAGTCCATGGGAGCTAATTGGCTGAGCTCTTATGGGAGGGAGGGATGGCATACGCTTACTTCACTGTCACTCACAGCGATCAGAAGCCAATCATGGGCATCTGTGAGCTCATTCATACGAGTGGGCAGATAGCGCCTTCCCTCTGAGGGAGTTAAGTCGCCCCCGAATACGCATGCGCAGCAGTTCGAAAAGAGGCGGGTGGCAGCACATGTCACGGTGGGGGCATACGCATGCTTATGCCTCTCCCTGGTTGGTAATAGTTGTATGTGATAGGGAGGCAACACTTGATGGGGTGGGAATTGGATATGACTAAAATTAGGGGAGAATAAGCTGGGGGGGGGATTACTGGGTTTCCTGTGGTGGCCATGCACAGACACTGGATGGGACATGGTACAACAATCCAAGCCATATTCCGTGACTCTGGTGCTCAGTTCAGGAGCTCCTCTATTAAGCTATTAAATTAATGTTCAGAGATAACAGAACATGGCAGCGCAGGCAGACTGTTTGGAGATATAATATACAGATATCAGGGAGACAGGGGGCGCTCTTGTGCAAACTTGTGGCTTAGCAAGAGAACAGTTATAAATACATGCCCAGTACCCAACACTGCGCCGGGTTTTGCTCCATTACCAGATTCTTCACCAATGTATTCATGGGTTAAATATTTAGTTTGCTGATGATATGAAAACTCGCAGTGATGAAATTCAGTACTGAACAGAATCATTTATTGCAATTCCACTAGAGTCTACTGCAGCATCTCCATCAGCCTCACCTCCACAGGAATCTCCACTCAGCTAACTGCCCCGCTTTCCTCCTCATTGTTTGTTTCTGCAGAACCTGCTGTTTCCCAACCAGCCGCAACAACCCAACAGCCGCTTCTCCGTTTCGCCCGGTGGAGATCTGACCATCACGGGCGTGCAGCGAGCAGACGGAGGCTACTACATCTGCCAGGCGCTGACGGTTGCTGGCAGCATCCTCGCCAAAGCTCAACTGGAAGTAACAGATGGTGAGTGCTGTAGTAGGTTGGAGTCGGGCTGGTCCTGATTTTTCCCTCTGTGCTTTTATTTATTTATTTATTTTACAAGCGTGCTCTGATATGCATCTCGTTCTGCTCTAATAAAGTTGTTCCTGGTGTCTTTATTGACGTGAGATGGATACCTGACAGACACAAAATTCTTTCATTCTTTCCCCGTAGAGAAATTGCACAAAGACATTATTTGCCTGTCAAAATCATATGTGCAGGATTCCGAGACGTCACGTGGAATTCCTCATTCGATGCATCAAATTTTTCCCACTTTTTTTTTTCGTTTTCCCATTCACACGCACATACACACCTAGGGGCAATTTGGAACTGCCAATCATGTTTTTGGACTGTGGGAGGAAACCAGAGGAACCAGAGGAAACCCACACAAGCATGGGGAGAACATGCAAACTCCACACAGAAACGCCCCGAGCCCGGAAATTGAACCGTGGACCCTCTTGCTGTGAGGCGGACTTGCTAACCGCTACACAAATGTGCCGCCCTCATTCATTCATTCATTCATTCATTCATCCATACACCCATCCGTCCATCTATTTATCTATCCATCCATCCATCCATCTATCTATCTGTCCATCCATCCATCCATCCATACATCCCTCTATCCATCTATTTATCTATCCATCCATCCATCCATACTTCCATTCATCCATCCATACATCCATCCATCCATCTATCTATCCATCCATCCATTCATCCATCCATCTATCTATCCATCCATCCATCCATACATCCATCCATCCATACATCTATCTTTCTATCCGTCCATCCATCCATCCATCCATCCATCCATCCATCCATCTAGCTATCTATCTATTTATCTATCCACCCATCCATCCATATTTCCATTCATCCATCCATACTTCCATCCATCCATCCATCCATCCATCTAGCTATCTATCTATTTATCTATCCACCCATCCATCCATACTTCCATTCATCCATCCATACATCCATCCATCCATCTATCTATCCATCCATCCATCCATCTATCTATCCATCCATCCATACATCCATACATCCATCCTTCTATCTATCCGTCCATCCATCCATTCATCCATCCATCTATCCATCCATCCATCTATCTATCTATATATATATATCTATTTATCCATCCATACTTCCATTCATCCATCCATACTTCCATTCATCCATCCATCCATCCATCCATCTATCTATCCATCCATCCATCCATCTATCTATCCATCCATCCATCCATCCATACTTCCATTCATCCATCCATACATACATCCATCCATCAATTCATCCATCCATCTATGTGTTGTAGGAATTTCTTAGTTTTATTGATATTCTCTTTCCTTTGTCAACTTAAGTTTTAAGACTTTCAAAATAATAAGTCATGTATCACCATAGTACTTTGAGAACATCTCAGTATACAAAAAAGAATGGCTGAGTTTGGTTCCTGGCTTCATCCGAAATCAATAAAGTAATTTTTTTTTTTTGATGATTTTAATTGAAATTTTCTGACGTTGTAATGTGCCATTGTGATTATTACTCCATGTCTGACGAGATTCTGCCTTACAGTTTAGAAAAGCCCTATCTAAGAGCCATACAAAACAGCACACTGCCTTACACTCCAGTCCAATCCACCTTTATTCATAGAGCACTTTAAAAAACAACACCGGTGGATACAAAGTGCTGTACAGAGGAATACACATATAAACAATTAAATACATATAAAAAATCAATTCATAAATAAGAAACCAAAATGGATTAAACCCTCAGGAGGTCCCAAAGGCCGGAGAGAAGAAATGTGTATTTAGATAAGATTTACACGGCTATGCTTAAGTTATGTGTTAGTAGAACGTAGCTGAGTAGAGGCAGAAAACCAGCGCACGGCTTTCGTGGTGTGTACGTTATACATTCACCTCTTCAGGTGGGGAAGCGAATCTTCATGATTATGAAGTGGAGACTAAGCTTTTTGTTGAAGGTATAAAAAGACGCAAACAAGCTGGTTTTACTTCCAAGGCAATCACACTTTCATCAAATACAGTAAAGTATTCAGTAGAAATCAGCACTAGTTGCTAACTTCTGTTCGTTGCCTCTCAACATGCGCAACTTCGTAAAATTAGCAATTTCTCTCGATATTTTTTTAACCCACGTTTTTTAAAAATCTTTTTAATACCCTTTTCATATTTTTGTTCAGATTTATTTGTTTATTGATTGACCAATTTATTTATTTAGTTTTTCTTATGTAGTTCTTTTTTTTTTTTGTAACATCTTTATTATTTATTTTTTTTAAATATACTTTGTTCTCCCAGTAAAGCATCCAGGGGGTCATTATTGCAAATTTTTATTATTATTTTATTAATTTTAAGATTATTTTTCAGCTTTTAGGAGAGGGCAAAGTTTTAAATAAATAATTAAAATAATAATAATTAAAGTAATAATAAAAATAATTGATGTGAAGCGAGCACAGCAATTTATATGGAGAGGAACTAAGGGTCAGATTGCTCTGAAATCCGACTGTTAACATCTTCAGTTTTTTTTTTTATTTGATATTATAATTGTGCATCGTATGAGATACGCAAGAAAACCGATGTGAAAGTGACCCTTGCCAGACCATCACAGGGCAAACACATACACAACAATTTACACTAGGAACAATTTTATAAAGCCAGTTAGCCTAATGTGCATGTCTTTTGGACTGTGGGAGGAAACCGGTGAACCCAGAGGAAACTCATGTCAGCACGTGAAGAACATGCAAACTGAAACATGTGAGTCTTTTGTGTAGCAAGAATCACTATGTACAGTGACCCAAAATGATGTACGTTGAATTTTGGGTGTATTTTTGAATTCAGATTAAATGCTTCAGTTTTCGAGTGAAAAGCCATTAAAATATTTCATATACAAACATAAATCATTCTGAATAATTTTAAAGCGCATAATGTCACATGCTATTCAGAAAATCATTTACAATCGAAAAATATTGATATTCTTTTTTGTCAAAAAAGGTTCACAGAAGCCACCTCTTCCTCCTCCTCTTCCTCCTCCTCCTCTTCCTCCTCCTCCTGTTACTTTCCATCTCTCTTTTCTTTGTCCCCGTCTTTCAGTTCACCTTATTCATCCCCCGACCTCTCTGTATTTCACCATCACACCCTGTGCTGAGTGTTTCTCTGTAGAAGGAGCACTTCAGCAACACATCTTTGTGCTGTGTTTCTATTGACGCTGTGGGCTGAGTTGGAATTTGTCCTTGAATTTTCCCCGAGCAGCATCGATTGTGCAGCACAAAGCGAACCGAGCAGCACGCCTGACGCTGCCGATTCTCCTGCTTCCTCCTGGTGTTGTTATAGCAACTGCACAAGAGAGGAAAAAAGTTACCCTTATATTCTCTCCACCTGCCCACCCAAAAATAAAAAATAATAAATAAATAAACATTTATTTAAAACTTTTAACTCTTCCTGGGCTTGAAATTTTAAAACTGAACAGATTTTGTATAATTTTTATTTTTATAAAGCTGTAGCGATTAATACAAGCTATTATTACTTAATGTTTTATTCACTGTATACAGCAACAATGTATAGAACAGCAATTCGAATTTCATAACAAGCGACCCACAATGTTCTGGCATGTCTGTGAACCACGTTTGCTCCTGTTATCATTCATTCATTCATTTTTTGAACCGCATATTCCTAACTAGGGTCGTGGGGAGGCTGGTGCCCATCTCAGCCGACTCTGGGCGAGGACGGGGTACACCCTGGACAGCTCTGCTACTGTTATGTCGAGTCTTATAGTAGCTATAAACAGCCTTTTCCTCGTTTTTTTTTCTCTCTTCATTAAAGTTAATAGCGAAGCTCCCGCACACACCTGGAGCACCACTGACTAGGAGAAAGAGCCGAGTTGCTCTTGGAACGTCAAGACATTTTCATCAATTGTTCTTATGTAATTGTACTCGCCATGCCAAACGAATATGGCTTTGAATCTCCCCATAGATGAACGTGCAAAAGTTTGGTTGCAGTGTAGTTTGCTTTGCAGCTCCATAGAAATAGAATATGGACATGGATAGTTGTCCCGTGTCCATGCCAGCACATTCATCATTTGCTGAAGCACTTCATCTTATTAGAGTAATCTAGACTGGAGCATATTTAGGCCGACACTGGGCAAAGGTGGGGTACTCCCTGAATAGCTCCCCAGACCACCACAGGGCAACATACACACAACCATTCATGCTCTCATACATACCTAGGAGCAATTTTGAACAGCCAGTTAGCCTAAGGTGTATGTCTTTGTATTGTGGAAGGAAATTGGAGTACCTGGAGGAAACCCATGTTAGCGCAGGAAGAACATGCAAACTTCACTATCTTCACAGAGACACTCGAGCCCAGAACTCGAACCCAGGATGTGCTAATCTCTACGTCATCGTGCCACCCCTGTGCAATCACAGGGCACCCAAAAAGGCTGCTGGGTCACCCAAAAAAAAAAATAAACGTACAAAAAACAAATATTATTATTAATAATGAAACTGAACACAGAAAACAAAAATGCACACATACACACACACACACACAATCAGTCTCAGGTAGGCAGACAAACTTTCATCAAGCAAAACAGCACTAAACATTACCGGGAGCACGGAACATGAACTTGTCAAACGGATAAATAGACTAACAAGACAAGTAATACAAATGAACCTTTCCTTCTTTCGCTTCAGACCGTAGTTGGGAAACACAGGGGAGATTTATTTATTAATTTCCTCTAGGGTTAAAGTTGATTCAGTCCATAAAGGAGCCAAGCTTCTCTTATAAATAAACAGCCTCAGACACCTGTCAATAGAGATATCTATCAGAAGCATAAATTTTATTTTACTCTGTTTATGTGCAGCCGCTGGGTAAGTTGTTCCTATAGGAACAATTGAGTTATTAGATGAGTTAATTCATATAAACCTGGGATTTATATCAGCACTACTATCAGTAGTACAGTAGTAATAATTAGTAAATAAATAGGAGTAGTAATGTTTTACACTGTATAGATTATTATCCTGTGTGCTTTTTCATGTCAGAATGCAAAGATAATATGTGAGGGAGTATTGTGAGTGTTTCGAAAAAAAAAAAAAAGCGCAAGTGCGAGGGTGGAGGATCATGGTCGCACCTGCAGTTCTAACAGCGTGATTTAGTGAGCTGAGGGCAACGGGAGTCCGACAGGTTCAAGGAGAAACGTAATGAGAAATTCCTGATGCAGACAGCACCAAGGCCCCTTTAATCTAAGAGTCCAACCATCTCCTCATCAATCTGTCATGTCATTCTGGCACACACACACACACACACACACACACACACACACAATTATTCATTCGAGATTTTTCTCCTCACTCCATTGTGGCTTCCAAATTCACATACTTCCACACCAGCCCCATTACTCTCACAGACAAGGATAAGATACTCTCGGATCGTACTGAAGGGAAGTGCTGGTATGAAGGACTCCTGTCTATTTCGAAACACCTTCAAACAACATTAAATTCTTCTTGGTTCTATGGTTAGATCTTGTATATATAAGATAATATGCAAAAGTGCTCCGTTAGTCATATTCTAATGTAGTAACTGATAAATAAAAATAGTATTATTTGCTTATTGTAAGTTTTTGTTTCAACTTAATTATATTGTCCAAATTTAAAGGTGATCAAGGGCCAAATAATCATCTGAACATCTATTCTAAAAGGGCAACCATTAAATCTGTATGGAAAAATGATTCGTTTAGGCATTTGCCTCTTTACCTTTATTCACTTGCATTATCTGACAGCACTTAAAGTGGACCTGTGGTGAATTAGTATTACTAGCTATTTAAAATGATCACGTACAGCATCAGCAGTTCCCTCTTGTGTGCGAGTGCTGCGACTCTAGGCATGCTCAGACACATGTTGCTTTCCTCATTGGCTGTTCCATCCTGGTAGTGATGCAACTCGTTAGATTGGCCGGGCTACTTCACTGACCCCGTGCATCATAACACATTATGGTCCAGTGCTGAGCTGCACAAATAATATCTTTCTCTGGCAGCATTTTTATCCTCAGTCACTAGAATGCAACGTCTCACTATTTCCACAAGACTCCTCCCTCTCTGGTTCAAATAGGTAACATTTACACCCATTTCCTCCAAATTGTAGCCATAGTCGCTTCTTTGAACACTTTTTTTTTCACCTAAAATATTGCTTGCTGAATAGATCTGCTTGTTTACTTGAGTTGGACAAAATGGACTGACAAGTTCATGTTACTTCCAGGAAAAAATGGCTGGTAACCATTGGTCCAGCCCCCGCTAGTAATCCATGGGATAAAATGACCAGTTTTGTGCTTTTTATGATCATTTATGTTAAAATAAGCATCTATATCACTTAAACGTATTACATATGCACAAATTATTCTGTAAGGATGACCAATACTTGTACACTTTAACAGTGATAAGCTAGCTTGCAATCTTTCTTCAGTCATGAATGACTATTAACTTGAAACTGGCTGCCGCCACCTAGTGGAAGGATGATGAATTAGGTTTCATAGTTATTCATTCATTCATTCATTTTCTGAACCGCTTATTCCTAATTAGGGTCGCGGGGAGGCTGGCGCCCATCTCAGCC
>JAQMYF010000013.1:2810413-2820413 GCA_030014195.1 Neosilurus mollespiculum | reverse complement strand
TGCCCACTCCAGCCTCTTAACACACACTCTTCTCTGTCTTCTTGTTTTGCAGTTCAGTCGTTCACCTTCACCCCAGCAGGTACTGTTCATTTGTCCCGTCTGTCATTTTCCCATTCCGTCCATCCGTCCTGCGTCCACTCCATCCACTCCTTCACGCGTCGTCACGCAGCATCCCTCGTCCTGTAGTCAGCTTGTCAGTCATTTTCAATGGCAAACACGATGAAGTGCGATCATGTCTTTGCTCTTTTTTTTTGTCATTTTTCAGTTTAATTCAAGAGATTGGATCACAATAAATAAATCAATAAATCTGTTATTTTACATTTTGTTTAGCTTATCTAAAGTTTATTTATCAAAGATAACGCGTCTAATCAGTGAACTAATTTAAGTCAGAATTTGTGACTGTTTCTATAAAAATGTTATAAATAAAAAGATACCACTCTTCACTTAAATAGAAGAGACATCATTTATCATATTGGTTTTATATCATCTTATCAAATGGCTCGTTTTATTTCTTTATTCTGATTGGTCATATACTGTATTCAACAGTTTGTTATTTCCTCCTAGCTGATGGTTGCTACATATAATAGACCGTTGCTACGTATAACAGATCGCTGCTACGTATAACAAACCTTTGCTACGTGCACCAGACCATTGCTTTATATAACAGACCACTACTACATATAACTTACCTTTGCCACATATAACAGACCGTTGCTACATATAACAGACCATTGCTATATATAACAAACCTTTGCTACATATACCAGACCATAGCCACACATAACAGACCATTGCCACAGCAGACCATTGCTACGTATAACATATCGTTGCTACATATAACAGACCATTGCTACATATAACTGTCCTTTTCTACATATAACAGACCATTGCTACATATAACTGTCCTTTTCTACATATAACAGACCATTGCTATGTGTACCAAACCGTTGCTACATATAATAAGCCGTTGCTACATATAACAGACCATTTCTACATATAACAGACCTTTGCTACATATAACAGACCATTGCAATGTGTAACAAACCGTTGCTACATATAATAAGCCGTTGCTATGTATAACAGACTGTTGCTGCATGTAATAGACTGTTGCTACGTATAATATACCGTTGCTAAAATACCAGACTGTTGTTACATATACCAGATCTTTGCTACAAATAACGGACCGTTGCTACATATAACAGACTGTTGTTATGTATAACAAACCGTTGCTACATATAACAAACCATTGCTACGTATAACAGACCGTTGCTACGTAAAACAGACTGTTGCTATGTGTAATAGACCATTACTACATATAACAGACCGTTTCTACGTATAACAGTCCATTGCAACATATACCAGACCATTGCTACAGCAGACCGTTGCTACATATAAGACCATTGCTATGTGTAACAGATTGCTGCTACATATAATAAGCCGTTGCCATGTATAACAGACCATTACTGCATGTAATAGACTGTTGCTACGTATTACAGACCATTGTTAAAATAACAGACTGTTGTTACATATACCAGATCTTTGCTACAAATAACAGACTGTTGCTACATATAACATACTATTGCTACATATAACTGACCGTTGCTACGTATAACAGACCATTGCTATGTGTAACAGTATATTACTACATATAACAGACCGTTTCTACATATAACAGGCCATTGTTACATATACCAGATCATTACTACAAATAACAGGCCATTGCTACATATAACATATCGTTTCTACGTACAACTGTTTCTACGTACAACAGTTCTTTGCTACATATTCCAAACCATTGCTACAGCAGACCGTTGCTATGTATAGCATACTGTTGCTATGTGTACGGACCGTTGCTACATATAATAAGCCGTTGCTACATATAACAGACCGTTGCTGCATGTAATAGACTGTCGCTATTACAGACTGCTGCTACATATAACAGACTATTGCTACTTATAACAGTCCACTGCTATGTATAACAGACTGTTGCTGCATATAACAGGCCATTGCTACGTATAACAAACCACTGCTACGTATAACAGACCACTGCTACATCAGACCACTGCCACGTATAACAGACCACTGCTACGTATAACAAACCACTGCCACATATAACAGACCACTGCTACGTATAACAAACCACTGCTACGTATAACAGACCACTGCTACATCAGACCACTGCCACGTATAACAGACCATTGCTACATATAACATATCGTTTCTACGTACAACTGTTTCTACGTACAACAGTTCTTTGCTACATATTCCAAACCATTGCTACAGCAGACCGTTGCTATGTATAGCATACTGTTGCTATGTGTACGGACCGTTGCTACATATAATAAGCCGTTGCTACATATAACAGACCGTTGCTGCATGTAATAGACTGTCGCTATTACAGACTGCTGCTACATATAACAGACTATTGCTACTTATAACAGTCCACTGCTATGTATAACAGACTGTTGCTGCATATAACAGGCCATTGCTACGTATAACAAACCACTGCTACGTATAACAGACCACTGCTACATCAGACCACTGCCACGTATAACAGACCACTGCTACGTATAACAAACCACTGCCACATATAACAGACCACTGCTACGTATAACAAACCACTGCTACGTATAACAGACCGCTGCTATGTGTCCCGAGCGTGAGACATGTATGTGTATCATCTTGTCCCTCTGTGTGTATCATAATGAAACCAGATCATCTTTTACCCTTTTTTTTTTTTTACCATTTTTTTTGCATTAGAAATTCATCTTTTTTAAGTTATTTTTTGTCTCCAGCAACATGGGCTGTTTGCTTATAAACTCACAGCATGCGCCACAGTGTTAGCATTACCATAGCACCAAATGATTTCCATCTACCGTATACATGTGTGTGTGTTTGTGTGTGTGTAAAATTTCCCGTACTAAAAAAAATACCTCTTACAAGTCTAAGGGCAGGTGTGAAAAATTTTCTATAACAGCAGCTGTGGCAGTCGTGCAGCTGCAGATCACACATTTATTTTAGCACGCTAGTTCTAATACTTCACAATAACAGAGCAACTTGCTGAAGGAAATGAACAGATATAAAAATGTGGAATTGTAGTCATGATGAAATTTGCTGTTTATTCAGGATTTATGGAAGGAGTCTCCAGTGTCAGTGATGTATCTGTATAGAATATTCAACAGTTATTCCACACAATCGGGACGAATGCACCTTGACTGTTATCAGGCGTGTGCGATGAGATGAAGTGAAAGAAGTGTTTGTTAAAACTGAACCAGTTGTATTATGAGAAATGTAGCATTTTTATAATTTTGTTTTATTTATTTTTTTTAATTATACAGGATGATTTCAGATTTGTGGGTTATGTGTCACGATCATAACCATAATGTCGTAACTACCCAGCCGTGATCTTACCTGTTCACCGACCCGGATGTTTGTAGCATTAGCTATGCTAGCTAACAATATTAATAATAAATTTACATCTTTGCAGTTCACAAAATAAAAAAAATGATTTAGGCTCCTCCTACTAGATGACAGTACATTAATTATCAGTAGCATAATTAGGTAGTAAGGAGTAGGCTGCATTGCCGTCAGTGTGTTTGTGCCCTGTGATGGCCTGGTGATTTCCAGGGTGTACTCTGCCCTTGCCCAGAGCCGGCTGAGATGGGCGCCAGCCTCCCCACGACCTTAATTAGGATTAAGCGCTCCCGGGGGTGGAGATCCTTTGCTAAAATTTTTTTTTTGCAGTGCAGTATGTAAATTTTACTTGGATTTTTTTTATTATTTATTTATTTATTTATTTGTAATAAGTATTTGTGTAGTAATTCAAGCACTGATTATTTCTTCATGACTTCATGTAAAAGTCTTCTACAGAACTCTGTCCTTGATCCTTTCTGTTAAAATATATTAATTTAAATGTTCAGCTGAAGGTTATTTTTTTCTTTTTTTTCTTTTTAAATCATTTAAGTTCGAAGAATGTGGCAGTAATCACACATTTTGACCTTCGATTGAACTGAACAACCAAAATACTGCTTTTTGAAACAAACTGAAAACTTAGAACCTGAAGGCTAAGTTTTTTAAACTCCTTTCTGTATGGTAAGAACTATTTCCAAATAATGAAAAAAGAAAAAATGTGTAACGAATGCTGTCTAAATAAATGGTTATAAATCCTAAATAGCCCCCAAAAGCTACCCGTAAATATTACATGTATAAGCATTTAAAACATTAGTTATAACAGCTATCGTGATCTCTCGCTCTCTCTCTCTCTCTCTCTCTCTCTCTCTCTTTATCTCTCTATCTCTCTCTCTTCTGCTCTCTCTCTCTCTCTCTCTCTCTCTCTCTCCCACCTCAGTGACGTTCCAACGAGTTGATGGTGGCTTGATGAGCAATGGAAGGTACGTGTCTCATCCTTTTTTTCTGCCCTGAGTATAAACCCTTTAAATATCACAACTTGTATAAACATTCAAGAGATGAGAATAAAAGAAATGATCACAAAGGATGAAATGAATAAATTATCCTCTCTAGTTTCATCAGAAATATAAACAGTGATGGCTCACAAAGGTGCGTGACTATCAACCTGGAGGTCGCAAGTTCGAATCCGGGTTGATGCTGCAGCCATCTGCAACCAGGAGTCCATGGGAGCTGATTGGCCGAGCTCTCATTGGATGGCATAGGCCCCCCTGTCACTCACAGCGATCACCAGCCGATCCATGGGCGTCTGTGAGCTCATTCATACAAAAGGGGGTGGATAGCGCTTCCCCTCCAAATGTGCTAGGCCACCTCCGAATGCATATGCGCAGCAGTTTGTAAAGAGGCGGATGGCAACATCATGTGCCACGGAGGGGGATTGTGCAAGCTTACGCCCCTTCCTGGTTAGTGGTGGTTGTACGTGATAGGGAGGTAACACTTGTCGGGTGGGAAGTGGATATGATTAAAATTAGGGGAGAAAAAAACCAGGAAAAAGAATGTAAAGAGGACAGTAAAAAGAAGCTTTTTTTATACCATATTTAGCGTCATCTAAACCATCAACCTCTATTCCATTCATTCACTTTTTTCCACTGATGCGCCACTTTATAAATAGTGGAAACGCAGCCGGAGACACATCTTTAAAACAACCATTTCTTAGCAGATACACATCAATGTGTTTGTTTTGTTTTTTCTTCTTCTTTTCTTTTAGGGCAGCCAACACAAATCCACCCTTTTTGACAAATTTACAATATTCATCTTTACATCTACCTAGCAGTGTGTTGACGAGAGACATGATTACATATAACTCTATTCTTATATGTGATGTTGTACTATTATTAAACAAGAAAATTCAGAGAGCGCAAACCTCTGCCAAGCCAAACTAAATCAATTAAATAAACTATACAGCACTCCCTGCTGCTCCTGCAGTAATATGTAATATCACACTTTCAAAAAAATCATTTTATTTGGATTGTTAAAGACTCTTTTAAAAAAAAAATCCTGAATTTGGAATTGTATCTGGATCATCTTTAAAATCGAATGGAGTCTCCTTTGTCCAAAGCACCACCTCTGGTAAAAATTTTATGAAAATCCGTGCATAATTTACCGTGTAGTCCTGCAAACAAATACACAAACATATTAGTAATAATAAGGACTGGTGAAATCATCGAATGCTTGTTTGACCACCAACAATAGCATTTTTTAGCTACACTTTACCCTTAGTACCCATAGAACCAATTATTCGAGTTAGCTTAGCATTCACACATACTGTATCCTTGCCATGGTGATACGGGGGGACGCCTCAATGCAATGCTATAAATTCCCCTCCCAGTAAAGAACCGAGCAAGTATTCTTCTGATAGGTACTACTTTAATTTTAATCTATGTGAACGTTAATATGTGAACCTGCAAAACTCCAATAAAAAACAAGAAGGCCAGTGGTGGCTCAGTGGATAAGACTCTGGATTTGCTAATCTGAAGGTTGGCAGTTCAAGCCCCTGTTGGGCCCTTTAGCAAGGCCCTTAACTCTCACTTGCTCAGTTAGAACAATTTTAAGCCACTCTTGATAACGGAGTCTGCCAAATGGCGTAAATGTTAGTGGGTGGGGCTATGGAGTGTTTGGTTATTAAAAAGACAAATGGGGTAGCTGCTAGTAATTAAATAGCACAGCTATCAAAAGGGCAAACACACACGAAGCGATGAGAGACAATGCTACCATGTAAAGTCAGTGAAATGAAAGGATGTTGGGATGATAACAAGAGGAGGAGGGGCATATGGTCTCTCCCCTGTCAGTCACAACGAGACTAGGATATCATGGGCGTCCCTGCACCCATGGACATAAAAGAGGGATAATGGACAGCATTGTATCTTATTCTGTAATGTAGCAACCACAGTATAGCAGGTTGAAAAAAAAGACGCGTTCAGGAGGCTTGGTGTACTGGAGTAAGTGTGGGTTGGCCTTCACCTTCTCTGGTTGGTAGCTGTAATATGATAGGCCAGAGCTGGCTGGTGTGTGTGTGTGTGTGTGTGTGTGTGTGTGTGTGAGAACAAATATACAGTAGATCTATTCAAAAATAAACCTTCTGGGAGGTAAACATTTGTCGGAACTGCCTAGTTTAGCCTAGCCTAGCCTAGCAAATCGCTAGTTTTATCGCCATATGTTTGATGTATGTTCAACGCCACAATCAGCGTCTAGCAGCCGAAGGTTCGAGGCTCCTTTGATTGCTTCTGATGGTGTGTATTCTGGCTCAGAACCCCGGCTCTGTCCTTGCATGCAACCGTTTCACATAACAGCGTTCATCAACCACACGCCATTTCCACCCGCGTCAGTGTGGAGCTCTAATATCGATGTATGACTGATGGATCTCGGGATAAGAGCTGCCTGTTTGTGTAGCCTGCATAACATGAGGAACACACACACACACACACACACACACATTTCTCTGCACATCTCCCTTCACAGCCGGCTGGTCCCTCTCATAAATCTCACCCCCCAAAAAGAATTAGCAGAAACAATTTAAGCAGAGACGGGTTTTATTTTATCATTTGTCACGGCGCCCCCCACCCCCCACCCCTTCGTAAGGCCTAGCCGGACCCCTGCAGTGATAAATTTGCCTGTCACCCTGCCGAGGCAGCAGGGATATGAGCATGTGTAATAATGTAAAAATAATTACCCTGGGGAGAGGCACACCGACTCGGATAACCCCACCGGAGCCTTCCGGCGAACTCGGCCTGCATTTCAGCGCAGGAGAAAATAAGAACAACATGAGGTTCATTTGAATGACACCAGTTACTCAGATCCTTTGGAGAGGAAGATCCAGGAATGCTCACTACGACCTTTATTATAGCTGACTGGCTAAATCCACTTGAGATCTGAAGTGAGGCTCAGGTGCAGAACCAGGTGTGTTTACTTACCTAACCACTTGTCGATCCCTTTTTTCTTAACTGAAAGCTCATTATCAGGGCTCAACACGTAGTATTTGAATTTTGTAAGGGTTAGGGGTACTTAATCATTTTATAAAGAGCTCCAACTTGCATCTGAGTAATTATAAAACCCTTTAAATACTAGAAATTACATCTCGCATATTGTAATTAATTTATTAATTATTACCCGGAACCAGAATGAGCTACAGCCCCTCTCGAGATGGGTGGTTCCAGAACCCAAGCTATGCATCGAGTTGAGTCCAACTACGTCTGGTGGGTATCTCTCAACCTTGTGCGCCAGCTCAGGCTCCTTCCCCGCCAGAGAGGTGACATTTCATGTCTGAAGAACCAGAGTCAGTAGCCGAGGATCAGTCCGGCAGAACCCACACCTTCGGCCACAGGCCCGACTGCCAGACGCCTTTGAGGCCCTCTCCCAGGCATGGCTCCAGGGGGACCCCAGTAACCTGTGTCCAGGCAAGGGTAACTGCGTTTTTGCAATCATTTTGCTTAAAGGGGTCTTCAGAACCGCTCTTAATTTGGACCTTCACCTAGGACCTGTTTGCCTTGGGTGACCCTTCCAGGGACATAATGATAATTAGGACATGCAAATCCCTCTACCACGAATATGATGATGATGATGCAAAAAAGAAACATTCCAACTGGTGTTAGCATCGATGCTAATACAGCAATCACATTAACAGGAGCCAGTAGCAGGTTCCACTTGACACATCAAGACCCTAAAGTGCTGAACCACAGAGGGTCACTCAAATAGGACAAGGGCTGCTGATGAACCGCGGCTAATGCTAACAGGAGCATTTTAATGATGCGCTAGCATACACAGAAATGCTGATGAAGAGAGAGTGAGTGTAACAAAGAGTTTTGAAGGACACAATATCCTCTCACTGGGTAAAAAGCCAACACACTTTTGCTGCTGTTGTAGTTCTGGAGTCGTTCTTACTCTAGAATGCTAAGCTGTAATTTTTCTTTTTTGCAAGTTGCTAAGCAAGTGGATCTAAATGTAGATGCACAATACTTACACAACATGCCTACTACATGATACACCCACAATATGGAACACCAACTACCTGATACACCCACTATTCCACATGCCCACTCCTCGACACGCCTACTTTATGACGATACATGACAAGCACACAATGTGCCTATTACACGATACACCTACTACATGACACGCCCACTATGTGACACTCCCACAGCATGACATGTCAACTACACAACACAGGACACAAACATTACATGATACACCCACTAATATTAAACACCTAATACATGAAACTCTTACTACATGATATGCACACTGTGTGGTACTCTCACACTCCCACAGCAAGACACGCCCACTACAGGACACACACTACATGATGCGCACACTACATGATACACACACTACATGATGAACACACTACATGATACACACACTACATGAAACACCCACTACATGACATGTCCACTGTGTGACAGTCCCACAGCATGACACGCCCACTACACAATACACCCACCACTGGACACACACTACATGACACACCCACTTCATAATACACCCACTACAGGACACACACACTACGTGATCCACCCACTACAAGACATGCCCACTGTGTGACACACCCACAACATGACACGCCCACTACAGGACACACAAAACATGCACACTGTGTGACACACCCACAACATGACACGCCCACTACAGGACACAAAACATGCACACTGTGTGACACACCCACAACATGACACGCCTGCTATACAATACACCCACTACATGACACCCACTACAAGACATGCCTACTGTGTGACACGCCCACAGCATGGCACACCCACTACACAATACACCCACTACAGGACACAAAAATTAAATCATATACCTACTAGATGACACACCCACTTCATAAACCTACCATCTGTGCACTTCTCCAGCATCACTGGACCTTGGGTTTGGGGTTCTGTTTAAGTGTGGAGGTCAGATTTTCTGGCAGTTTTCCAGCTGTTATGTAGTAAAGTGGGCGTGTCTTATGGTCTGCGAGACCTGAAATAAACCCGTCATGAAGCAGCAATGTAGCATTTAAAATACCAACACTGGGTCCTTGCTTCCTGAAGTCCACACATAGTTCTCTGTTTTTAAAATAAAAGTCTCCCAGGAAGTCTCCTCGAGATCTCCAGATGTTCGGTAGATGAGCGTCGGTGCGATGTTGGGACGATGGACCGTTCGTTACGTCCCCTGTTTATGGCATTAATTAGACAATAGTAAATGATCCCGGGTGGGTGTTTTTGTCTGTGACTGAACAATTACCCCTAATCGATCACAGAATAAATGATTCATGGAAGATGAATCGGCGGCAGATTGGTCAGGCCTGGGTACCTCGAATTTTGGCTGCTGGGCTGGAATTTATTCCAGATTATGTTTGCTTCTCTACCTCTCTCTCTCTCTCTCTCTCTCTCTCTCTCTTTCCCTTTGTCTCGCTCACTGTCTATCTCTGTTTTTCTCTCTGTGTCTCTCTCTCACTCTCTCTCTATCTTTTTCTCTGTCTCTCTCCCCCTTTCTTCCCCCCCTCTCTCTTTCTCTCTCTCTCTCTTTCCCTTTCTCTCGCTCACTGTCTATCTCT
>JAQMYF010000013.1:2785732-2797336 GCA_030014195.1 Neosilurus mollespiculum | reverse complement strand
GGAGAGAGAGAGAGAGAGAGAGAGAGAGAGAGAGAGAGGGAGAGAAAGAGAGGGAGAGAGAAATAGGAGGGAGAGAGAGAGGGGGGGTAGAGGAAGGGAGAGAGAGAGAGAGAGAGAGAGAGAGAGAGAGAGAGACGAGAGGGAAAGAGAGACAGAGAGAGAGAGAGAGTGAAAGAGGGAGGGAGAGAAAGAGAAAAAAGAAGGAGAGAGCAAGAGAGGGAGCTACTGGGTTGAAAACTACAAGATTGAGAGGATAGCTGAGGCATGCATTTGCATTTACAAAGTGCGAGGCCATAGGGCAAGTTGCTCTTGATTGTTTTCTGAGCTAACACATGCACTCAATTTGTTCGCTCCGGGACATTTTACCTTGCTATCTCAAATAATTAGGAGATATGTGGCTCTACCAAGTCGTAACGAATGAAATTTTAATTGCAGATGCGGGGTGCGGGCGGATTATATTCCGATAAGGAAGGCAGCGCACTGCAGAGTGATGTCAGAAGTAGGCCATGTCTCCGAGGATGAAAATAATGATGAGTATTTTGAAAGAATAATAATTGTTCTCAGTGAGCTTATAGGTAACCCTTTAATGCACGGTTTCCTTTTTAAACTGGACATGGAGCTGTCAAGACTGGGAGTTTAATTGTGTATTATTTATAAACACGACAGGGCTGGAGTACTCGAATCCAAACTTAAGAAGAGTCCTCGGCTGTAAGATTCATTCATATTTGCACTCAGACTTGTCTTAAACTTGGTTTTCTGAACTCAAAATATAAATTGTAAATTCATTCATTTTCTAAGCCGCTTAATCCCATAAGGGTTGCAGGGAGGCTGGAGCCTATCTCAGCCAACACTGGTCGAAGGCACGGAACACCCTGAACAGCAATGCAAGGCAATTTACTCTCACACGTAGGAGTAATTTGAAACAGTCAATTAGCCTAATGTGCAAGTTTTTCGACTGTGGGAGGAAACTGGAGTACCCAGAGGAAACCTAAATAAGCACGGGAAGAACATACAAGCTTCACACAGACACACCTGAGCCCGAGACTCGAACTCAGGACCTCCTTGATGTGAGGCAGACGTGCTAACCACTCATGTAAGGCAGGTTAAAGGCAAAAATAACAGTATACAAATATTAAACTTACAAATCAGATATAAACTAGTGAACTCCTGAATATAATAAAGTTGGACACATAAGACGACATTGCATTTCTATGCAAGTCACTTCCGTGTTTTCAGCTTCTGCGATGTGAATCACTTGTCAGTTTCCGCAGTGCGATGGCGCCCCCTTGTGTGAGGATATTTTACTCTTTTTTCTTCAAAAGGAAGCGTGTAATAACAGTAGTGTGTTTTGATGTGCAAAGACATGTACGATGTACTTCAATTCATAGTTATAAACAAGACTCATCATTTAACATGTTATTTTAATAACTCCCGCCTACAAAGTGGCTTAGAACCTATGGGAATGGGTTCCGTCTGTCCGTTCGTCACACTGTAGTTTCCAGACATTTACTTGCCACACGCTGAAGCTAGAGCTTTCAAACTTGGCATGCTGGCTCAATACTATGAGTGTTAGGATGAGTTTGTGTGTGAGTGACCTTGACCTACTTTTCAAGGTCACAGAGGCAAAACTGTACATTAGGTTTCCGGATATTTACTTGCCGTGGACTGCAGCTGGGGCTTTCAAACCTTCTATGCTTGTTCTATATTGGCATATTAAGAAACGGTCCTTTTGCAGGAGCATCTGGGTGCCTGTGGCCGATTTTTTTATTTTATTTCATTTGTTAAATTGCATTATTTTGGCTTTTTTTTGTCATTTACATTTAGAGCAATTGGCAGACACTTATCCAAAGTGAGTTATATTTTATATGTCACTCATACAGCTGAGCTACTGAGGGTTAAGGGCCCAACAGTGACAACTTGGTGGTATTGGGGCTTGAACCATCGACCTTCTGATCAGAAACCCAGAGCCTTATCGGGTGGGGGGGGGATTTTGCAAAATGTAATTTTAAGCTTTAACCAATAAAACTTTTTTGTCTTCCATGCAAATTAGTGTAAAAGTTTTAAAAGAGAGGGTTAAAAAACCTTTCAAACATCCCCCCTGTATTATTAATGTTTCTGTGGTTGTTAATACCTGGAATGTAGAAGGAAGCAGAAAAAGAGAAGGTTATCATCTCAGCTGCTTAACTATGTTCTTATTTTAGCTATAAAAAAATCAAGTACGCATTCATACACAACAAAAGTACTTTTTCTCTCTAAAGACAGGAAACTCAGTAAGTAGGCCACGGATTTGAAAGCGTGAGTCACGGATTGTAGGGGAGAAAGCAGTGAAAGGAAAAAGCCGGGGAATAAAAGGGGAGGTGAAAACTCAGATGTCAGGAGCGCTGAATAGCGAGCAGATGGATGAATATGTGGCATGCTCTGCTCTTATAGAGTCCTTCCTTGTTGAAATGCATGAATTTCTAAGTTAAAACGTTTCCGACTCACAAATGAAGTCTTTCACGGCGCTCTTGTGTTTTGACACATCGCTCCTGAGTGCCTTCATCTTAATTCAACCCAGCTAATAAAACTCAACCTCGCATTTACGCCAGACTAAAGATCCGTCCTTCATTTCCAAACACGGCCCTTTGAGGCGCAGCCTTGTGTTTGGCATCGAATACTTCTGGGTTAATTCACTTCCTGCCAGCATCGGCTGTAATTTCAGGACCTGGCCAAGATACTCGGCAGTGGGCTGTTTGTGATATTGATGTTCACAAGAGGAAAAGAGAGAGAGAGAGAGAGAGAGATGTGGACAGAAGAACTGAGGCAGTGATTGAGCGATCACGCCATCGCTCCATTTATTGGCCGAAGCCGAAGTGTTGCCCAGAGGAACGATTAGGAAACTCAATTACTTCTCCCACTCCTCTTCCGCGACGGCCACTAACGCCTCTGGCCTGTTGCTATTTTTTTATTACTAGAATGCTTTATTCATCTTCGTTTGACACCTCTGACTCCACCCGGAACACCAGTGGAACAAAAACGCTCCGTCGGTGAGAAACTCCGCTCTCTTGTACACCGTTACTTTCTAATAGAGTGCAAGAGCGCAACACGAACATGGCGCTACATGACAAAGCTACTTTTACCTGCTCGGGTTTTTATCTCTTTCTCTCTTTGTGTTTCTCTCTTTGTGGATGGAAAAAGTACCAAGAAACTATATTTAACCCAAAATCGAAATCCAAAAGCATCAAGCCCACATATGCATCTTCTGTGCTACAACTGTAGCCAAGAAGTTAAAAACACAACAGTCTTTGTACGTTGTCTAACTCCTTCACAGGAACTAACAGGTCCAAACTCACTGGTTCAGCATGACAATACCCCCATGCACAAAGCTAGCTCCGTGAACCCATGACACTTTATGGTTTAAAAGAACTTCTGTGTCCTACATGGAGCCTCGACCTCTCAGAAAAGTCTTAGCAACTTCTGTCAAAATATGCCTCGGGTGTTGGAGGTGCCATGCTGGAACTGGTACTACTTTTATATCTGGGGAAGGAGCATTCGGGAACTCCTCGGGTATTTCCGCTGAGGGTTTCCTGAGTGTCTGCCATGTTGCTTTTCGTGGTCACCGTTGTTTAAAATTAATACTTTATCTTAGGTTTAAGTAATTTGATTACTTATTTATCTTCAAATCTTTTCTTTAATGCAAAACGTCCACATTTGTACACAAGAAGCTAAAAGACGTGCTAATATAATCTCCTACTTCCTGTGTCTGTTGGATATAAAAACCGGTTCATCCTCTAGCACATTTCTGCAAAAATTTTAAATAGCGATGCACACCTTAAAATGGCGCTTAATGCACCCCATGCTATTTTCAAGTAGCGGAACACGTTCCATTATACCGTACATAGTTCTGGTATGGATACTAGGATGCTAGTCTAACCTGAGAAAACGGTTTATCCAAATTCAAATAAACATGGATGGCTATAGCACTAATGATATTGTGTAGCATGAGAAAGTAAGTACGGATGATTAATTAATAAATGATCAGATGTTTTTGTGAACATTGTGAAATTTGTAACTAGGGGCAACACGGTGGCGTAGCGGTTAGCACGTTTGACTCACAGCAAAAAGGTCCTGCGTTCGATTCTTGAGCGCGAGGTGTTTCTGTGTGGAGTTTGCATGTTCTCCCCATGCATGTGTAGGTTTTCTCCGGGTACTTCGGTTTCCTCCTTCTGTTAAAAAACATGCACAGTAGGCTAATTGGCTGTTCCAAATCGCCCCTAGGTGTGAGTGTGAGTGTGAGTGTTGGCCCTGCGATGGCCTGCGAACTGTTCAGGGTGTACCCCGCCCTCACCCAGAGTCGGCGTTAGGATTAAGAGGCTAAGAAAATTAATGAATGAATAGTTTATAACTGAAAGGTAATTAAATTGGCTCGTGTAGTTTGAACTGTTTCAATGCGACACGCAGCATACATCATCTTCCAAAAGCAAACATTTTAGCCACCGAGACCAAACATGGAGCGCTCGCAAGACGAAAGGAGGAAGATGACAGATTCCCACACTGAACGTTCGCTGCTTTTCGATTTGGCGATGTCAGGAAAAGTTATTTTACCACCAAGTACAGGCGTGGGAGAAGAAACATGCAGAGTTCAGCGGCCATGCGTAACGAGCTAATCATCTCTCGTAATCAGTCCCACCACCTCTGCAGCTCTGAGGCCAGACATCCAGATGTTCACATAACTACTGTATTTCTCAGTTCTGGATATCTACCTTGATTTGTGTGTGTGTGTGTGTGTGTGTGTGTGTGTGTGTGTGTGTGTGTGTGGTACACTGAATACATCCATACAGCAAAGTCTTGGCAGGCTATCGAGGAAAGGTTTGTCGTTATTATAGCTGAATATGAGCATTATAACAGTATATTATATAATAACAGTAATTATTATCATTTGCTCTAAAGTTCAGCTGAAGGTGTGATGATAGATCAGGTGAAGAGCATGTAGGGTTTTTTTTTTTTTTACATCACATTTTTTAACCTGGTTTTAGGGTGATATATTAGGGTTGCGGGGAGGCTGGAGTCTATGGGTGAAGGCAGGATACATCCTGAACAGACCATCTTAGGCCAACACACACACACACACGCACACACACTCTTATTCACACTCACACCTAGGGGCGATCTGGAACTGCCACTTAGTCTAATGTGCATGCTTTTGGACTGTAGGAGGAAACTGGAGTTCCCGGAGGAAAAGCATGGGGAAAACATGCAAACTCCAGACAGAAATGACCGAGCCACTACTGTGTGGTGGTGGTGGGGGGGGGTGAGCTGCACCTTCCCTTCCTCAGCATTCATGGCTGAAGTGCCCTTGAGCAAGGCACCTAACCCCCAACTGCTCTCCAGGGGCCCCTATTGTGTGGCAGCCCACTGCTCCGTATGTGTGTGTGTGCTCACTTTGGATGAGTTAAATGCAAAGGCAATAATTTCCCTTGCGAATTGATACAGAATAACAAAATCATAATCAAAAATAAAAAAAATCAGGGGGGCGGCATGGTGGCGTAGTGGTTCGCACGTCCACCTCACAGCAAGAAAGTCCCGGGGTTGAGTCCAATTCCTGGCGACGGCATTTCTGTGTGGAATTTGTATGTTTTTACCCTGTGCTTGTGTGGGTTTTCTCCAGGTACCCCGGTTTCCTTCCACAGTCCAAAGACATGCACATTAGGCTAATTGGCTGTTTGAAATTGCCCCTCGATGTGAGTGTGTTGCCCTACAATGGTCTGGTGAGCTGATTTGGATAGGCTGAGATAGGCTCTGGCCTCTCCGAGACCATGATAGTAGGATTGAGTGGTTTGGCAAATGAGTGACTGAGATTTACATTCAGTCAACATAAATTATTTAATGCAATCAATTAATGAGTTTTGTTTTTCTAGTGTGTAAATGTTTTCTCCCTGCCCTCGTCATTGTTTGAAGGCAAACAGAAATGAAATAAACCTCCACAGACTGCTGTTAAAGCGACATCCCGTGCAGATGTGCAGAAGGCAGACATATTTCACCCTCCTTTCATGGGAGGTATTGACAGAGGAGAGGAGGACAGGACGCTGTGCAGCCATTTGTCTCTTCGTCTCTCCGCCTGTCTGTCCTTTATAAACGTCTGAGTTCAGTCAGTGGCTCTGAAGCCTGTTTTTCATGCCCAAGCCTCAGGAGTGCTGCCGTGACAGAACGCCGGTGCCTTGAAGTGCAGATAAACTCGGAGTGAGATAAACTGAAAGGGGCAAAAAAAACATCTGAGGTGTCCCGAGACGGATACATTTGAATTAGCGCAGGGAAAAGGGAGCTGTGTATGAAGCTCTGATGGAACATGGGCACATGCAGGTTGTCTGATCATTGTTTTATTCTCTCTTTTTGTTGTTGTTGTTGTTGTTGTTGTTGTTGTTGTTGTTTTAGGTGGAAAAGGAGGAAAAAAGAAAAAGACCAAAGTAGGAGCCAAACCCACCAAGACCAACGGCTCCAACTGGGCAAACGTCCCGTTACCGCCTCCTCCTATCCATCCTCTACCAGGCACAGAGCTGGAGCCCTACAGCACCGAGCACCATGACGGAGGAGGGTAGGACTGACTGGGAAACCTCCTCTTTTATTGTTATTAACATACAGAGACAGGCGGTTCCAGAAATATTGGCACCATCGGTCAAAATGCCCATCTCATTTCGTGTGAACCAGAATGAAATTTATTCTGGCAGGGGGGGGGATTTCAGGAGTAAATGCGCTCTCATAATTATTGGCAACCAATAATATGAATTCATTCGCCAAACTGGGGTATCCTACTAGGGTTGCAGTGAGGCTAGAGCCAATCACAGCAGAAACTGGGCAAAGGCAGGGTAAACCCTGAACAGCTCGCCAGTCCACACACACACACACACACACACACAACCATTCACACTCACTGTCACACCTAAGGACAAATAGGAACAGTCAATTAGCCCAAAGTGCATGCTGTTGGGGGCGGCTTGGTGATACAGTGGTTAGCACGTCTGCCTCACAGCAAGAAGGTTCCGGGTTCGATTCCTGAGCTCGGGGTGCATCTGTATGGAGTTTGCATGTTCTCCCTGTGCTTGCGTGGGTTTCCTCCCACACTCCAAAAACATGCACAGTGGGCTGATTGGCTGTTCCAAATCGCCCCTAGGTGTGAGTGTGAGTGTCAATGGTTGTGTGTGTTGGCTGTGCGATGGCCTGGCGAGCTGTTCAGGGTGTACCTCGCCCTCGCCCAGAGTTGGCTGAGATGGGCACCAGCCTCCCCGCAACCCTAATAAGGATTAAGTGGGTTTGAAAATGAATGAATGATTGAATGTCTTTGGACTGTGGGAGGAAACCGGTGTACACGGAGGAAACCCATACAAGCATGGGGAGAACATGTGAACTCCATACAGAAGCACCTTCGCTAAACCCTAGACGAACCCAGGATGTTCCTTCTGTGAGGCGGACATGCGAACCACTACTCCACCGTGCAGTCCCACCCAATAATAAGTCCGTGTAAACAGCCGGATGTCATTAGATGGGGGTTTTTGGACATATTTTTTGCAGATTTTAATTTTAATATTGTGTAATGTTTAAACAGAACCACGTCTTACTGTATGTCAATGGTTATGTCTTGCGGCGCTAAGAGAATTGGGTGTCTGAGTAGCACCTCTGAAACATCAGGGTGGTTTTACCACTTAAGTCTCTCGCTCGAGAGGTGTGCTTGCCTTTCGACCCCATTAATTTCCATCTCGGAGAGTCATCTAGCTTAATAGGCTATCTGGCAAATGAGGACTCTTCTGCACTGTAAATCTCAGTCGTGTCTTTAACGGCTTCGGATTAAAACTGTTATGTCCTCTGGGCTGTGCGCTGACAAATTCCTTTTAATGAGCATTGGCTTTATGATGTGTATTAGCAGCGTGTACGAGCTGGGCGCTAGGAAAGGCAGGATGCACTCGTTCTACTAGGAGGGGGGGAAATAACACGAAATGGCATGCACTCGTTTTGAAGATGAACATATAAGGCTTTTAAAAAAGACTTGACGATGTAAAATTTTACACTTTACTGCTGAGATTAAAAAAATTATACAAACAAGACACACCTCTCAGTAAAGCTCATGTGGAGGGTTGCCAGGTTTCTGCATCATATCCACCCCATGTACAAGTCAAAACAGAATTACAAATGCAATTACCATCACAACTACTACTGTCTGTGTGTGTGTCTGTCTGTCTATATCTCTCTCCCTGTCTGTCTTTCTGCCTGTTTGTCTATCAGTCTGTCTGTCTATATATCTGTCTATCTATCTGTCTGTCTGTCTCTGTGTGTTTGAGTCTGTCTGTCTGTATGTCTGTCCATCTGTATCTGTCTATATCTCTCTCTCTCTTTATATCTGTCTTTCTGCCTGTGTATCTACCTATCATTCTGTCTGACTTTATATCTGTATCTATCTATCTGTCTACCTATATCTGTTTATATGTCCTTCTCTGTCTGTCTGTCTGTCTGTTCATCTGTATCTGTATATATCTCTCTTCCTGTCTATCTGACTTTCTGTGTGTTTATCTATATCTGTTCATATGTCTGTCTATATATGTCTGTTTGTCTATCTATCTATCTGTCTGTCTGTCTCTGTGTGTGTGTTGGAGTCTGTCTATCTGTATGTCTGTCTATATCTCTCCCTTTATATCTCTTTCTGCCTGTGTATCTATCAGTCTGTCTGTCTTTATATCTGTCTGTCTATCTATCTATCTGTCTACCTGTATCTGTGTATATGCCCCTCTCTGTCTATCGGTCTGTCTGTCTGTTCATCTGTATCTGTCTATATCTCTCTCCCTGTCCCTGTCTATCTGTCTATCTATATCCGTTTATATGTCTGTCTATCTATTCATCAGTCTATCACTTTATCTGTCTGTCTGTCTGCCTGACTATCTTTCTATTTATTTATTTATCTGTTTATTCTATGTCTCTCTGTCTTTCTGTCTGTCAATCTACCTGTCCGTCCATCTGTCTGTCTATCTGTCTGTCTGTCTATTTGCCTGTCAGTCTGCCTTTCTATCTATCTATCTATCTATCTATCTATCTATCTATCTATCTATCTATCTATCTATCTGTCTATCTATCTAACTATCTATCTATCTATCCATCCATCTATCTGTCTATCTATCTATCTAGTTCAGGTCCCACCCACATGCAGTTTAAATCTAAATAAGGAAACATGAATAGCTTGAGCACTAAACAGATCCACTGAATCCTTCTTCCTGGATGTTAGAACTGTTTCACTTTTCTTTTTAACCTGGTTCTTTCTCTCGTTCTCCGTCCCTCTGTGTGTGGTAGTTATGACAGTGATGGCTGGGGACACCCTCTACCCGTACAAACGTACCTGCACCAGGGAGTGGAGGATGAGCTGGAGGAAGAAGAGGAGCGTGTGCCAACTCCACCTGTCCGCGGTGTGGCGTCGTCTCCGGCAGCCATGTCCTTCGGGAAGCAGTCCACCGCCACGCTGACTCCGTCCCCACGAGACGAGACACAGCCCATGCTGCACGCACATCTGGACGAGCTGGCACGGCAGTACCAGCTGGACATGGCCAAGCAGACATGGTGAGCCGTCGGTACCGTCTCGGGATGTTTCGGCTTTTTTGCCTTGCCGTGTTTGATCTCTGCCATTCTGAACTGCCATTCCTTCATTTTCTGAACCAGTTAATCCTAATCGCATGGAGGGTCATTTTTTGTTTCACCTATTTATTTTTTCTTGTTAATTTTTCTTCATTCATTTTTTTGTTTTCCCTTCCCTTCTTTTCTTTTATTGAGTGCTTATTTCCTTTTTTTTTCTTTCCTTCACGTGTATATTTAGTTCTTTTTCTGCTCTTAATCCATTTGTCTTTTCTTCATTCATTCATTCATTTTCCAAGTCGCTTAATCCTTATTAGGGTCGCGGGGAGGCTGGCGCCCATCTCAGCCGACTCTGGGTGAGGGCGGGGTACACCCTGATGGCCAGGCCATCACAGGGCCAACACACATACAACCATCCACACTCACACTCACACCTAGGGGCGATTTGGAACCGCTACTTAACCTATTGTGCATGTTTTTGGATTGTGGGAGGAAACTGTAATACCCGAAGCAAACCCACACAAGCGGGTCACACAAAATTTTTTTATGTAGGTTGTTCCTTCTCTTTCTTTCTTTCTTTCTATACATCTGTCTGTATTTCCTTCTTTCTTTCTACTTACTATCTTTGTTTTTTTTTTTTTGTTTTTGTTTTTTTCCACATGCACAGTGCACTCAAATGAAATATGAACTCAATACAAAGGGTCCTGGACCCTCCCCCATAAAATAAAATAAAATAAAATAAATAAAAAATTATTATATATATATATATATTTTGATGAGGCAGGACAATGGTGCAGTGTGTTAGCACGTCCGCCTCACAGCCAGAGGGTCCTGTGTTCCATTCCCTGCTCGGGCGTTTCTGTCTGGAGTTTGCATGTTCTCCCTGTGCTTGTGTGGGTTTCCTCCGGGTACTCCAGTTTCCTTCCACAGTCCAAAAACATACACAGTAGGCTAACTGGCTGTTCCAAATCTCCCCTAAGTGTGAATGGTTGTGTGTGTGTGTTGGCCCTGCAATGGCCTGGCGAGCTGTCCAGGGTGTACCCCGCCCTAACTCAGAGTCGGCTGAGTTGGGCACCAGCCTCCCCGCAACCCTAATTAGGATTAAATGGCTTAGAACATGAAAGAATGAATGATATATTTGGATGTATAAATATTGCCTCGTCTCAGCCGCATGAACACAACATTTAACTTCCTGGCAAAACCAACTAATCACAATCCTCTGGCCAATTTTCCAAACTTTCTCTTCAGACCTGGATAGAAAAAAATCAAAGGGCTGGAATTAATGCTAAAACCCTATTTAAAATCGTTCGCTGGTGCATGTCAGCGTGAGCGTATGAGCTATTCCTTTTTTATGGCTTTTATGCAAAGCAAATGAGCCACATGCTTCATCCTGTCCCTCAGTCATGAAAAGTGGCACACGTTCGTTTTGGCACTCCCTCACGGGGAATAGGCTCCGCTTGTCAAGAACGAAATGTCATGTTACTTGAGTAATGACTATGTTGCTTCAAGTAAATCTTTGACAACAGGAAAGAGCCCATTATTATACCCAACTCCAGACATAGCTGCGTCAAAGACGCTCACACTGACACTCACGTGTATTCTAACACGAACGTACTGGGACTGGGCCTGTCAGTGGACCCGAATGTTTAGGAGGTGACAGTCACGGCGTTAGCATGCTCGGTATTGTGTCCTCCTCAGCAGCAATTAGCCAGGTCATTGTGTTAGCATGCAAAACGCAGCAGTGTTGAATTAGCCAAATTGTCCCAATTCATCTGTGGCTTGACGTGGAGTGTTTCAGGAATTGCAAATTTACCATGACAGATACCTCCTCCTCTACATGGTTCCCATTCATCTCACTGCGTCTCTTGACACCTTTTGTCTCTGGCTGACATCCTGTCTGAGCCACCACTCAAATATGGAAATGTCTGGGCTTGGCATGATTAGTGTGTGTGTGTGTGTGTGTGTGTGTGTGTGTGTGAGAGAGAGAGAGAGAGAGAGAGAGAGAGAGAGAGAGAGAGA
>JAQMYF010000013.1:2764795-2783400 GCA_030014195.1 Neosilurus mollespiculum | reverse complement strand
GATATATGGTGTAGTGTAGTATAGTGTAATATAGGGTAAGGCAGTGATATATTGTGTAGTGTAGTATAGTGTGATATCGTGTAAGGTAGTGATATATTGTGTAGGGTAGTATAGTGTGATATAGTGTAAGGTAGTGATTTATTGTGTAGTATAGTGTAGTATAGTGTAAGGTAGTGATATATGGTGTAGTGTAGTATAGTGTAATATAGTGTAAGGTAGTGATATATTGTGTAGTGTAGTATAGTGTAATATAGTGTAAGGTTGTGATATATGGTGTAGTGTAGTGTAGTATAGTGTAGTATAGTGTAACATAGTTATATATGGTGTAGTATAGTGTAAGGTAGTGATATATTGTGTAGTGTAGTACAGTGAGATATAGTGTAAGGTAGTGATATATTGTGTAGTATAGTGTAGTGTAGTGTAATATAGTGTAAGGTAGTGATGTATTGTGTATAATAGTATAGTGTAGTATAGTGTAACATAGTGATATATGGTGTAGTGTAGTGTAATATAGTGTAAGATAGTGATATATTGTGTAGTGTAGTACAGTGTGATATAGTGTAAGGTAGTAATATATTGTGTAGTATAGTGTAAGGTAGTGATATATGGTGTAGTGTAGTATAGTGTAATATAGGGTAAGGCAGTGATATATTGTGTAGTGTAGTATAGTGTGATATAGTGTAACGTAGTGATATATGGTGTAGTGTAGTATAGTGTAGTATAGTGTAAGGTAGTGATATACGGTGTAGTGTAGTATAGTGTGATATAGTGTAAGGTAGTGGTATATGGTGTAGTGTAGTATAGTGTACGGTGGTGATATATGGTGTAGTGTAGTATAGTGTCATATACTGTAAGGTAGTGATATAAGGTGTAGTGTAGTTTAGTGTAATATAGTGTAAGGTAGTGATATATTGTGTAGTGTAGTATAGTGTAGTATAGTGTAAGGTAGTGATATATTGTGTAGTGTAGTGTAGTGTAAGGTTGTGATATATGGTGTAGTGTAGTATAGTGAAAGGTAGTGATATATGGTGTAGTGTAGTATAGTGTCATATAGTGTAAGGTAGTGATATATTGTGTAGTGTAGTGTAGTATAGTGTGATATAGTACAAGGTAAGTGATATATGGTGTAGTGTAGTATAGTGTAACATAGTGTAAGGTAGTGATATATGGTGTAGTGTAGTATACTATAGTGTAGTATAGTGTAAGGTGGTGATATATGGTGTATTGTAGTTTAGTGTAATATAGTGTAAGGTAGTGATATATTGTGTAGTGTAGTGTAGTGTAGTATAGTGTGATATAGTATAAGGTAAGTGATATATGATGTAGTGTAGTATAGTGTAACATAGTGTAAGGTAGTGATATATGGTGTAGTGTATATCACACAGCACCATACCATTTAATACGATACTGCATACGCTTACGCCATACCTCTGAATTCTACAGCTATCCTATTCTATACTCTACTTTACTATACTGTGAAATTATCCAGTTATACAATACTATAAACAGCAGAGGTAGACTCTACTGGGGTTTTTAATGGTACTTTGTGTTTTTGGGTTTTTTGCTTTAGTAAGTGGATAGCAATAAGTGCAGTTCACAGTCGTACTCCTCCACAGCCATAACGATTTAATTCATTTTTTTATCTCAGCGATCTTTTCTCAATTTTAAACAGTTTAATTTAGTGCAACCCACCGCTGGACTTGAGCATGAATTGGGACAATGGGAAAAATCCAAGTGACCTTCAGAATCAGGCAGGAATAATAATAAAAAAGGCGATTATGCATGAGCTCCTTTTGTGAGAGAGATCACAGCACCCTTATCCAACCACGGATCAAATTTCAGCTCAAACCCACATGCAGGTCGGAGATAAAACAACGGAAATAACAGCTTGCCAATGATCCCTAATCTAAAAGCCACAAATTTCACCTTATCTCTTATTCACCTAATAGTTGGATTTGCAATATTTAACAGAACTGTATTAACACATGATGCATATTTATAGATACATTTACTGTATTTAGAGATATAATTTTAATTATTATTATTTGTTTATTGGCAATTTTTTTTATTGGCAAATTTGTAACAAATTTAATAATATAACTCATATGAAACATTATGAAGTTGAAACATCAGATACTACTCCCATTTTCAGACCATTATTTTTCATTTCTGACACTAGTGGAGCACCAAAGTACGGTCCCTAATCCAAAAAACTGCACAGTTCTTCAGAAAGCTGCTTCCCCCTGTACCCCCCTCTGAAATTCTAATTTTGAGTACATGTGCGCTGGACGGACTGTTTGGCTTCCTCCTCTCATTTATGGTCTTAATGCTCTCTGAGCATTTTCTACTATGATTGGCTGCCTTTCTGATGCCTTTCCAGAGGTTAATTGACACTTGCTGGCATCATCTAACATGGCTATTTAATACTGTAACAAAATTTATGGGTTGATTTCTTATTTCTTTTCTTTTTTTTTGGAAAAAGCTAAATATCTCTCTTTTTAAAGTTGCTCTTAGGTATCCTTCCTTATCGTAGGTACCCTTACTTATTGTATTTACATGATATTCAATGAAATTCAGCAATGCGTTCATTACTGCAGTTTATATAAATTTCTCCTGAGATCGCTTAACAAACTGATACCGTACCAGATTTCTGTGATTTTGAGGAAAGGAAATCAATCAAAACCTGCCAAAACATACTTCTTTCCTTCTTAAAAACGAGTGAATTTAATTTAAAATAGAGTTTGTACAGGACATTGTTCAGAGCCAAACATTTATTCATTCATTTTCTAAGCTGTTTAATCCTAATTAGGGTCGCCGGGAAGCTGGCACCCACATCAGCCGGCTCTGGGCGAGGGAGATGTACACCCTGAACAGTTTGCCAGACCATCGCAGGGCAACACACATACAATCATTCACACTCACACTTAGGGGTGATTTGGAATAGCAATCAGCCTTCTGTGCATGTTTATGGACGGTGGGAGGAAACCGGAGTAACCGGAGGAAACCCACACAAGCAGCGGGAGAACATGTAAACCCCACACAGAAACACCCGAGCTGGGAATCGAACCCAGGACCTTCTTGCTGTGAGCCAAACGTGCTACCCACTGCGCCCCCGTGCTGTGGGGCCAAACATTAGAATAAAATAAAAATTTTTTGATAAGAAATTAAAAGAAATAAAAAAATAAAAAAATAAAAAAATAAAAATTTATTATAAAAAAAAAAAAATTTTTTTGATAAGAAATTAAAAGAAAACTAACAGTCTGTGAATTTAGAAAAAATAGCAATGAAAATTGGATAAAAGAAAAAAAAATGAGAATAAGAGAGTGATGAAAGTAATAAAGAGGTATGTATGTATGTATACCCACCCAGAAAAAAAATTGGAATAAGTCTCACGTTCAGGTATTTCATCCAGAAAGAGTCATTTCCATTTTTACAACACATTGAAATTGTTTTATGAGCCGTCTGTCATGGCGGACGTGTGAAGGGTATGACATCGGGGTGTGGGGGTGGCGGTGGGGGGTGGAAACACAAAGAGTCTTCTTCTCTGTTCACAGAAAGGAAGAAGTTAAAAAAACATGATGGCTTGACATCCAGGCTGGAATATAGAGTAGTGTATGTTTTGTCAGAATGGCTGACACACTTCGTGCTCTTATTTCGAGGCTTGGTGTATGTAATTTTCCGGACGGTTACCCTTATGGGTGAGGTATTTGATTTTCACAGAATCAGTGTGCGGATATTAGATTTATGAAAGATGAAAAACAGAACGGAGCATTGCGGAAGGTGGAGAGAGAGAGAGAGAGAGAGAGAGAGAGAGAGAAGGTTAGGACCTATAAAAGAAAGCGTGAGCGCTGGATGAATGGAAGAGAAATTGGAAGGTTGATCTGACGGGAGATGGCTTTGCCAGAGCTTTGAGATGCACTTTTCTCTGTGGTGTGATGGAGCGGTAGCGTTACAGGCTTTGACACTTCTCTGGGCTGATATATTTAGGGGGATAGGAGAGGAAGGCCTCGACCTAATCTACTGCATCTCACGGCCAGTGTGTTACTCTACAGACACCTTGATTTCCCTTTATCTCTACACCAGGCCGCCTCATACCCGGCTCTCCCGACAGACGAAGAGAAAAAAAGAGATCAGAGCGATGTATTTTATAACAGAGGTGTTTAAAACGTGCTTCTACTGGGAAAAAAGAGTGTAGAAGCTATACACTGTCCCCTGTAGTTTATTATGGTTTGATATTGCTGTATTTTCTTCCTCTAGAATTCTATGTTTTTGCTGTTGTACAGTTTGAGTTACTGGGGTGTACTGTGGCTTTGTGGTGATGCAATGCCCACAATGCAACATTAGAGCTCTCTGGGGTTTCACTGTAGACTTATTAGATGGTGTTTTTACTCGGGTACAATATGATTCACCCTGACATACTATTGCTGCATTCATTCAATAATTTTTTTCCGAACCATTTAATCCTATTAGGGTCGCAGGGAGCCTATCTCTTCCGACTCTGGGCAAAGGCGGGGTACACCCTGAACAGCTCACCAGACCATTGCAGGACACAAACCCAAAACCATTCACACCCACATCCTAGGGGCAATCTGGAACAGCCAGTTAGCTTAATGTGCATGTCTTTGGACTGTGGGAGGAAACCGGAGTACCCAGAGGAAACCCACACAAGCACAGAGTGAACATGCAAACTCCACACAGAAACGCCCTTGCCGAGCCCAGGACTCGAACCCAGGACCTTCTTGCTGTGAAGCGGACGTGCTGACCACTACACCACTGTGCCGCCCTTACTTTGGTCTACAAAGTCATATTAATAAATTGTTTGATAACAATATTTGATTTTTTTTGTATTTTTTTTTTCAATATTTTTTTCAATATTTGATTTTATTTGATTTATTATAGATTAAGGAAATGATTTTTTGATGCCCTTTTGTTTCAAATTGCTGCATCTCGCATTTTGCGGTGACACAAGTACAAAATACTTTGATAGAGCAATTTAGGAAGCAGTACGAAGCAGGATATTGTTTGAAATTTGCAACAGCATGAGGAAAAGAAAAGCTCTCTCCTCTCTGAAGCCTAAATCACCTCCTGTCTCTGAAATGGCATGGAGCTTTGTTTCACTACCAAAAAAAAAAGATTCATTCCTTCCCATGAGCCCATCTTTCAACAAAGCAACACTGAATTTAATGAATGAAGTGCGGTGCCAAAGTGTGCGCCGAGGCCCTGTGCTACTTCACATCAGAAGGACAGACGCCATCGAAGAAAAAAAAGCAAAAACGCCATACAGACTGAGTGCAGCTTGATGAAAGCCCACACTCCACTAACACACCCTGCCAGAGGATGTCATCACTAATAGAGATCCAGCTAAATGCATTTCCCAAATACTCGTTTACACTCCTTCCTGTTCTAGTGGAATAAAAGGAGGTTAGCAACTGAAAACAACAACAAGAACAAAAAACGACAACTCGTCTGCTAATGGAACATTTCAACTCTTCATTTCTAATAAATTTCCTCAATAATATATATCAAGACTTATTTCCTGCTAGCATTCAAAAGTTGAGCGTTTCTCTATACGCATTCACATATTTGCCAATCAGCTAAATGCTGCTAGAGTTGCGGGAAGGCTGGATCTCAGCTGACTCCGGGCGGAGGTGGGGTACACCCTGAACAGCTGACCAGACCATCACAGGGCAACACACACAACCATTCACACTCAATTTGAACCATTAATTGGCCTAATGTACATGTCTTTGGACTGTTGGAGGAAACCAGAGTACCTGGAGGAAACCCATGTAAGCATGTGAAGAACATGCAAACTCCACACAGAAACGCCCTCACTGAGCCCAGGGTTTGAACTCAGGACCTTCTTGCTGTTAGGCGGACATGCTAACCACTGTATCGCCCATTTTTCTACAATACCACCACGATATTTCATTCCTCTTTAATACAGTAGATCACCCTCCATCACACTCAGACGAAGACCATAAGGAGTGCACTGCGTCCTGAAAATTTCAATGGATACAGAGGGGTCGTGGCCAAAAAAGAAAAATGTGCAATTTTTCGAGTTCATACTATTTCCTTACTATGTCCGTGCCAGATTCTCACTGTGTCAGTGTGTCACTGTACCCTTTGGTGAAGTTTTTTTGTTTGGATTAAGGCAATAAATGCCTCCCTATATTACCACAGATTAACTGTTTCTTTTGCCATATCTTTTGAAATAAAACTGCAAAACACAAAGTAATCTAAAAAGAATGGGGAGAAGATCAAATCAAATTCAATGTATTGCCTAAAGACTAAACGAAGAAGAAAAATGGGAGCGTTACAGGAGTGGGAGTCATTCTGGATGGGAGTGGGAGTCATTTTACCAGGAGTGGGATGGGACAGGTTTTTTCTGTGGGAGTGGGGTGGGACAGGAGTGAAAATCCACTCCCGTGTCACCCTCTAGTCCACATCTACGTTCAACAAGTCCACACCATGCTTGTACTATGTCAACGAAACTCCTACAAGGTTTTACTTACCTCGTTACTATGGCAACACCATCATTTCCACATCCTTAAGTTTTTATTGCATCTCGATTCCACCATGTACGCACTATCTTTTTTTTACGTGTCGAAATTTGACTATGTCCCCCTTGTCCATGGAGATCATGCCACGTCCTTATCACTTCCTGCTGCCTTCCTATTATGTTGTAAAACTTCTTACTGCATTCACACAATTTATTTTAGGATGCAGTGGGAACATAACGTGGGTTTAACTACAGATGTGGAGTAAGTTAGATCCTTAAACTTCCATAATATAAATAGAATCTTGCATTTTACCGGACCAGTGGAGTGTAAAAAACATTCTGCTCCATGATTGGACTGTTCAGAATCAGAAGCAATGCTGTTCCATCCCAGCGACGTATGGTTATTATTCAGGGCTCGGCTCAGTCGTGTTATCTGGGTCATAAAAGCCATCCAGCACCCCACTGCCGCTAAAGCTGATTTATCCCGGTCCTTCTGTTTCATATGCATATCGTTAAGCATCATTATTATTTCCCTTGACGAGCCGACTTATCTGGCTGCCTTTGGGACATGTGACCACATATAAGAGAGTGGTCAACCGCGCCGACTTGCAACTGAGCTCACTTTACGTCAATTATGAAATACTCAAACAAAGCGGACTTGCTGGTATAAGTGTACTCATTACATTTAAAAGTAAACCAGCAACTCCCCCCCCCCTTTATATTTCCCTGGATTTTTTCCTTTTTTATTTCATTATTTAAATGTAGCTTGTTCCTCAGGTGTTTCGGTGTAGAGTTTGCATGTTCTCCCTGTGCTTGTGTGGGTTTTCTCAAGGTACTCTGGTTTCCTCCCACAGTACAAAAACATGCACAGTAGGCTAATTGGCTGTTCCAAATCACCCCTAGGTGTGAGTGTGAATGGTTGTGTGAGTGTTGGCCCTGCGATAGCCTGGTGAGCTGTCCAGGGTGTTCCCCGCCCTTCCCCAGAGTTGGCTGAGATGGGTGCCAGCCTCCCAGCGACCTTAATTAGGATTAAGCAGCTTAGAAAACGAATGAATGAATTTTGTTGCTTTTCATGGAATAAGTCTTAAATGAATGCAAGCGTAGACTGGCTTGGGTTAACTTTTGGTTTTATCATGAGTCGCAACAACATCTGTTTTTTATTTTCCCTGTACTGACATACTTACTAATGGTATATAGAGTGATATCCTAGTCACAAATTATCCAATCAGAATGTATGATTGCTCATATCCAGTGGGTACAGATAGACTACTCTCTGTGCTCTGAATTCCCTTTCTGTGCTAATGTCTACAGCTAGGAAGCTACTTCTGGTCTGGTCCAATCAGATATGATGCCTTCAGCTAAATCATTGATATAAATGTATGTGATTAAACAAAAAAAATCTACGCAATGCCTCATAGGCATGGAACTAGAGTTGCTGAAATACAGCCAGTGTGGACTTCTTCTGCTGCAGCTGGAATAGTTTGCTAAGTCCACATACTGTATATAGAGTATATATTTTTTTTAAAATGCACACATCTGGACTTCCTCCACTAGCCGGATTAAGTGAGTAAGTCTGGTAAATTCATTCACTGCGGCTGCTGCTTGTAGGCTCGATGGTGAATGGGTGGGGCTCGGCATCGGAGGAGGACGACCGGCCCTTTTCCAGCCACAGGTCCAGTGCGGGGAGCTCCTCCGACGGCTCCCTGTTCACCCACTGCAGCTTTGCCCGTGCGCTGGCAGCGGCCGCCGATAAGGCAGGCTACCGCCTGGATGGCACCAGCCTCACCAAGAGAGGTTTGTCTGTCTGTCTGTCTGTCTGTCTGTGGAGCAACATGGTGGATTTTAACCATCTCATAACGACAGTGCTGTCTTCTTTCCTCACTGGCTGTTGCTTTGATTCATTGCTCTGCTCTGGGTTTCGAATTTCTCCAATTTTTGGCTCTGCGGGATTGTGATGGTACTAACATCCTGATTGATACTACAGTCGTATTTCAAGCGTGTTTAAAGCTGACCTCTGGGAGACGAGCATGGCACAAGGGCGTGACATTAACACGGAATTAAAATGGGTTTTGCTTTTCTTTATGTAGCTGCTTGACTTGGCTCTTGATAATGGCCGCCCTGATGATAATCACTTCTTCCATGACGTTCATTTCACCTTCTCAAAAGCGATCGATGCCATGTTTTATTTTGTACCCACTGCGAACTATCAAGGATGGTGATTAATCCGGATAGTTCTCATTTTCCTCATTCTTGCTGAACGATCATGGCTTTCCATTACTTTCCACCAGTGATACATCTCAATCATAACCCCAATTCTGTTCTCTTACAGATCAGTGCTTGGCCCTAAGACCTCGCCCAGCCAGTCCATTCTCTACAGATGGCAGCACTGTGGGAATGCACAGCCTCGGCCACCAACGGGCAGCACGGCCCTCTCGCAAAAACCGAGGACCAGGTACGGCTGTGCACCGCAGGGATGCTAGCACTGATGGTAAGACCCGACATGGGACCACTTTTCAGGGTTTTGACCAAGTGCTGTAGCTTGGAATTGGACAGAACAAAATACCAAAATACTTAAATAAAACTATAGAAGAGGCTTAGAAAGTATTTGTCATTTTATTATGATCCATGTTTAATGCTTATTTTGTGAAAAATGTAGCAAAAAAAAACTATTTTTATCATTGATTCATTTGCCAAACCACTTAATCCTATTAGGGTCGCAGGGAGGGTGGAGCCTATCTCAGCTGACAATTGGCAAAGGCTAAGTACAACTCTGAACTGTGGGAGGAACCAGAGTACCTGGAGGAAACCCACACAAGCATGGGGACTCGAAACCCAGGATCTTCTTGCAGTGAGGTGGATGTGATAACGGCTACACCACTGTGGTAGCCATTTCTCTATAATACCACCACAGTATTTCATTCCTCATTGAACCAAAAACCACATTTTATCCTTTTATACAGTAGTTCGCCCTCCATAACACTTATACGAAGACCATGAAGACTCCCTGAACAGTTCACCAGACCATCGCAGGGCCAACACAAACATAACCATTCACACTTACACTCATAACCAGGGGCAATTTGGAACAGCCAATTACCCTACTGTGCATGTCTTTGGACTGTGGGAGGAAACCGGAGTACTCAGAGGAAACCCACGTAAGCCAAAGGAGAACATGCAAACTCCACACAGAAAAACTCAAGCCTGGGACTCGAAGTTCTTGCTGTGAGGCAGACATGCTATCCACTACACCAACGTGCCTTCTGAGTGTTTAATCTTGTTCACGTATTTAAATAATATAAAACAATATTAAGTTAAACACAGTATCATCAAATCAACTGAATGTAGTATTCCTGTTTTTCGTTTTTAATATTTATGAGCAAAAATTTTTTGTTTAGCTTAAAAGAGAGATGCTATGCAAACGTAGCATCTTCTCTAACCCTTTCCATGCATCTGATTAATCCAGATACCAAAGATGAAAACATCTGGATCTGGATAAGTATTGACGATGTGTTAAAGAGCAGTGAGAGATCCAAGGAGCTAGTTAGCGTATTTATCGATTAGCGAATTTGATGTGGTTCAGCATCACAAAGTTGACGTCAGGGGTATTTTAACTTTTTAGCTGTTTTAAAATGTAACTCTAGCCATTATTCCCCCGGTGAATTACAGCACTAATAACCTCATGTCACAGCAAAGCTGAGAGGAATTACAGGTTAATGCAAGAGTGGGTGACAAAATGGCTGCTCACTGAGGCTCGAAATGCTGGAACTACTTTTCATTAATGGAGCTGTGTCATGATTTTACCCAGATTCAGTTGTCCAATGTAAATATCCAATAATTTTTTCAATAAGTTCTCAAACCTGACTTGAAGTGGATGAAAATGGATCCTTTTGTAAGCATCTATGACGCTACCCCTTTAAGTTTGCTTGGAAGAGTTGAAGTCCCAGTACCACCAAGCTGCCACTGTTGGGCCTGTAAGCAAGGCCTTTAACCCACAATTGCTTAGTTGTAAAAAGTCATAAGGGCGTCTGCTAAATGCCGTAAATGTTAAAAACAACCTGGCTATTAAAATGTCCTGCTATTACTGTCTTATGTTTATCAGGTCTACCTCCACCTCCAGAGCCACCGCCATGCCAGGGCATGCGCATCCAGGGGCCAAGGAGCGTAGGAAACATCGGGAGCCCCGGCGAACGCAAGGCCTCGTCTCTGGAGAGGCAGCATATGTGTGTCCCAGATGAGGTGAAAAGCTCTCTGGAAAGGCAGACTCGTACATCTCTGGAGCGCCACAGACACGGCCAAGAAGGACTGGGCTCGATGGAGAGAGCAGACGAGGCCAGGAGAACACAGAAGAACGGCCATGCTTCAGGTATGATCAGGAATATGATGGATATTTGTACTTTCTGTCCATTTATAGTTGCTTCTAATGTCATGAAACGTCAGAGAAACAAGTTCCTGTGAGCTCTTTCATTATAGCAGCTATAAATGGCCATTCCTTTACTTTCTCTTAAATCTATTAAGATCTGTGGTGTCTGGCTTGTTACTGAGAAATTCTGCTTTAACTTTAGCTCTGTCTGTTACAAGGTGATGACACTAGAGACTGCTTCCATTTTTTTGGTGGTATTTTTTCCATACTTTCGCAATTTATTCGCCAATTTCATTTCATCAAGCAATGCTTCCGTCACATGATTACCACCAACCAGGAAGTGCTTCCTTTAAAGCATATGAAGCCAGCCGACTGTATTTTTTCAAGCTGCAGAGCAGTCATATTCAGGAGCAGCATAACACACTTGCGCGAAAGCATTATCTGCCCCCTTGCCAGAATAAATTGTGCCCAGAACAAGTTGCCCCACCACATCTGCCTGTATAAAATTAATTTGTTGCACAATAACCTGACACCGGTGGGCGCAACTTGCTTGAATTTTCGAGGAGGTGCAAGTTGTTCCAGAACATGCCTGGCACACCAATCAGTGACAAGTAGGACAGTTTTCGTGTTTGCAGTAGCGTCCATCAGGGTTATTAGGTCATTTCATTGGTTTTTGCAGCAGATGGGTGGTTCTTCTCCAGTAGTTTGCTTGTGAGTTGTCCCTCTACCTTCCTGCTTGCCACTGATTTGAGAGTAACCATGTGAACATGTAGGAAAGTGGGCGCAAATTGATCCAGGGGCAACGTGTTCCTGCTGCTCGTGTAAAAGCAGATTTAGACCCAAATGAGACTTCCTTGACTCCACATATAAATCCACATAGTCATCGAGCTAGGTTTCTGGAGGTGTGTATGCATACTGTAGGAAAACATCAGGTGTATATAAATTGGTAATGAACTGAACATGAGGTCTGTTAAGAGAAATCCTAGCTCAAGGTCTTTAGACTTTAGAGCTGAAGGCGAGACTGAGGGCTGGGATTTCTCTGTACTGACCGAGCAAACGAGGTTAATTAATAGTTTATTATCTGGTATTTTAAAATGCCAGCCGTTTTTCAATTCACATCAGGCGCTTTGCGTTTTTCATCCCAGCTGCGGTGTTATATTCAAACTGTCTGCTTTTGAACAAAGCGTCTTCATCCATGTCTGTGAAGGCTTTGGTAGCTTTCAGCTTTTCGACAAGCTGCGAGTACCCTGAACAGTATATCCTGAACAGCTCACCAGTCCATTGCAGGGCAAACACACACACACACACACACACACACACACAATTACACTCACCATTTACACCTAGGGTCAATTTGGAACAACCAGTTAGCTTCATGTGCATGTCTTTGGACTGTGTGAGAAAACCAGAGTACCCAAAGGGAACCTATACAAGCACAGAGAGAACATGCAAACTCCACACGGACATGCCTGAATCCAGGACCTTCTTGCTGTGACTAACAACTGTGCCAGTGTGCCACCCGGTATACATTTTCTAATTTAAAAAATACTCTGAATGTTGCTTTGGAAGCTGTTAAAGAACACAGCGCACAGTGAAGCTAGCTAACGGCTAATCTGCCGCTTGAATACACACCAGTCAATACGCAATTTATTGCCTGTGCCTCAACCAATCAGATTGCACATACTGTTGTTGCCATGTAATAAAGTTTGATTAGTAATCTTTATTTGTAAGCCATGGACATAAATTTTATCTTTAAGAAACTCTCCTGAAAGTGTGTTTTGTTTGAAAGGTTGTCCGTTTTTGATGGTTCATTTATTATCCTGACAGTTCCGACTGTGATGAAATTATTCCAGAAAACGTTGGGGAAAGCATCAGCTATACAATATATTGAAATAAACTTTTTGTCTTCAGCCCCCAGAAGTTTTCCCGAATCCCATCGTTCACTTTTGCTCTGCAATAAAAAACAAAAAAAAACAAATGTGTAACTTATCATTGTTTATGAATTTTTCAATCTACATAAAGCAAAAAAAAAAAAAAAAAAAGAATAATTACCATTGTCACTGAATCAAATCCTCACCATTGTTCAGTGGAGTCTCAGATCCATTCAATCGTCACGATGGCTCAATTAACACTCTTGTTTCACTTGACGTCTTCTGCCAGAGCGCTGTCAGTCAGGGTTTTTTACGTTGCTGGATCGTCTTCAAAGCCTGGAGTTAATTAAGCAAGTTATGAGCAAATTGTCAAAGTTTGGTGTGAAGAAAACAAAACTTTCTGCATCGGTATGATCACTGAGAGACCAGCAACTCCAGATGGGGCCCTGGTGTTCAATCAGGAAGCCTGCTGTGAAGAGAAGGACCTGTTGACTGACTTTTTGCCTCCAGCTGCAGGCAAAATGGAGGAACAGAGTAGATGTAATGCTGTAATCATCTCATACACACATATAAGCATACACGCATCCAAATCTACCCCCCTCAGTCCTCTGTGAGATCATTAAGACCAAGTGTTTTATAGGTCACAGGAAGTACGTAGTCATGTCTGGTTTCTTGAGCTTCTGGTAACAAGTGTAACAAAGTCACCAACTGGTGCTGCATGAACAGCTGAATGGAACTTGGTTCTTGGACTCATTTCTCATAGTAAGTGTTTTCTAGATGTTTTCAAAACTCTCTTTTTTGTCTCCTGTATGTTGTTGTCCAGAAGAAGCCATGCCACCCTATAGCAAACCATCATTCCCATCCCCCGGAGGTCACAGTTCATCTGGAACCACGTCCTCCAAAGGATCGACAGGTCCTCGTAAAGGAGAAGGGTCACGAGGTCAGCACCAGCGCTCCAACACTGGGCATGGCGACTCCGCCTACATCGGGACCAACGGTCAGGGGCAGTACTCCGGAGAGTTATGTAAGTCTGTTTTATTCACACTGGACATTTATTTAAAATAATAATAATAACCATATGTATAGTATTTTTTTTTAGATCAAGTGCAACGCAGTCGTATAGTGGTTAGCATGTCTGCCTCACAGCAAGAAAGTTCTGTGTTTGAGTCCTGGGTTCAGCAAGGGCTTTGCTGTGTAGAGTTTGTGTGGGTTTCCTCAAGGTATTCCAGTTTCCACCCACAGTCTGAAGACATGCATATTAAGCTAACTGGCTGTTCCAAATTGCCCCATGGTGTGAGTGTGAGTGTTAATGGTTGTGTGTGTGTTGTTGGCCCTGCGATGGAAAATTAATGCAAACTGCGAAAATTAATGCAAAAATAACACCATCTATGAACAAATTTTAAATTACAACTTTGAAAATGTAAGTAAAAAACACCTGATAATGAAAATATACACATTTTCAGTGTAACCAGAGTGTTTGGAAGGCTTTTCTTTCATTCCGCTTTAATAAACATCAAAATGTCGGTACAGTCTCTCATAATTCATAAACACTTAATTCGTTATCATAAATCATGTTTTGATGCTTCATTGTTTTTGTGATGTAATCATGTTTTTCTTTTGTGTTTCTGACAGAGTGAGAAGCCCTTACCTAAAGCTGGAATTTAAGAAAAGAAGAAAGAAAGAAAGAAAGAAAGTAAGAAAGAAAGAAAGAAAGAAGAGAAAGCGTTTTATTTTCTGACTTGGAGACGCCTTGGAGATCCACGCAGTGAAACAGACTCGTACACCGTGTCAGAAGGAAGACCCGATCCCGTGGAAGGTGAAGACGGAAACGACACCATGTAAATGTGATGTAAAGACAGACTGTCACTGACCGCCATGTTGATTTGATGTTTTCTGTCCGTTTTTCAAGAACAAATGAAATCCTTTCAAACACTTCAGCACTGACAGGCATTCATTCAGAGAGGAGGAAAAGTGGGAAAAAATGGTTAAAAAATAATAAATTGAATTTTGAGTCGTTTAGTGAACTAGGGGATAAAAGGGGAAGACGTTTCCTGTAAATATAAAATTTGTCATTGAAAATCGTTATTGCATCGCTATGCAAGCCGGGTTCCGTTCGCTCACTTCTCACTGTTCATCATGTGTAATATATTGTATGTGAATTGAAATTTAATATTCGGCAGGCTGAGGTGCCATAAAAATTACATGGATTTCTTCATCTATCCGTTGTTGTTTTTTTGTTTGTTTGTTTAATTGTTATTAATATTTGAATGATTTTCTTTTGCACTGCAATTTTGGTGAAAAGCACAAAAAACAACAACCCATCGCTCCTGTTGACATGAAGCACCGGGGGAGAGGAGATCTGGAGATTTTATGATGAGGAGTTGCTGTACTGTAACTAGAGAAAAAAGAAAAGAAGAATTATATAGCCATGTACAGAGATATATGAAACTACACCTGTGTGTTCAGTGCAGGATTTGTGGCGCTAAGAGGCAGGGTTGCACGCTTCTGTGTTATTTGGTTCTCCTGAGGCCATGATGGAGGGATAGGATATACAGTTTATTTAAATAAACCTTCAAAAATAGGGCAACTGTTCAGAATTCAGATACACTACTGAGCCAAAACATTATGACTACCTGCTTATGGTGGGCCTGGCCCTCCATGTGCTAATTAAATCTGTAAGCCATTGAGGCATGGACTCTACAAAACCTCGTGAGGTGTGCTGTGGTGTCATACTTCAAGAAGTTTGTGGCAAAGTTCTGGGAGGTATGACCTCTGTGGATGGGATTGGTTTTTCCAGCAAACAAATTGAGGTCTGGCAAATTTGCAGGCCAAGTCAACATCATCAACTCTTTATCATGTACTTCAAGCCATTCCTGAAGAATATGTGCAGTATGGCAGGGTGCATGATCCTGCTGAAAGAGACTACTGCCATTAGGGAATAATGTTGCCAAAAAAGGGGTGTATCTGGTCCTCAATAATGTCCTCAAATCAACATCTAGTTGAATAACCACACTCTGGATTTCCTCACAGAACTTTGTCCAGAACATCACTCTCCATCCACTGGCTTGTTCCTTCCTATGGTGCATCCTGGTAACATCACTTCCCTTACTTCAATGTCGAGAACCTGTCATCTACATGATGCAAAAGAAAACTAAAATTGTTGGACAGAATGGACATCCTCCACTGCTCCAAGGTCCAGTACCCAGCCATCTACGTCTACATGATTCAAAAGAAAACAAGACTCATTGGACCGAATGGATATCCTCCTTTGCTCGAAGGTCTAGTTCACCTTGTAGGAGCTTCTGATCATGGACAGGAGTTGGCATGGGTACTCTGACCACACACTCCTTCTATAAATATCCAATCATTCAAATCTTTCCTGATTTGTGCCACAGTAGACCTTCTGTTGCGTTGGATGGATGGATGGATGAATTATTGGTGCCCAATTGGCACCACTAGTGACCGGGAGCAGCCTGCATGCCTTGCTTGTTTGGAGATGTTGCGCCCCAGTGACGTGGGTCTTGTCAAATTCACTTAGGTCTTCACACTTGCCCATTTCCTCCAGATCCCCCCCACGATTAGACTGCAAGAACCAACTGTTCTGTTTCTGTCGACACTGAACCGCCTTGGTCCTTGAATACAGCGCATAAACTCCCAAGGAGTTCCCAGGCCAGACAGGATATATAATCCCTCCACCGAGTTCTGGGTCCACCTGAGGGGGCCTCCTCCTAGTTGGCCGTGCCCGGAACACCTCTAAAAGGGAGGTGACCAGATGGCTTTCTAATCAGATGCCCAAACCAGACGCACCATTGATTATGAGATTATCAACATTACTGAATCCATCTGTGAGTGCAGGTCCATAATGTTTTAGCTCATGGGTGTATCATATCAGAACGAAGGTTATTGAGTCGCGTAACCCTCTGGCTCACCGCTGTTCTTCGTCGTTTGCTCATTTGTGTATGAGGGTCTCTCTCTCCCTTTTTCTCTTTTTCTCTTTCTTTTTCCCTCTCTCCTTGAGCAACGATCGCCGTCAATATTTTCATCAAACATCAGCAAAACACGACTGTGTTGTAAGCTTTCCTGCTATTTATAATATTATTTTAATATTTGTTTGTTTTGGATTTCTCCACTGAAAGACGGATCACTAAGCACTTAAAACACGAGCGATGTTTAAAAGCCATATGATTCACAATAAAGTGTATGGGGTTTTTTTCTGTTAAAATCATACACGTATCCTGTTTTAGTGCTTTTGCAAAAAGACGGCACGCCGAGCCTCATGCGAAGAGTGTTTCTTCAAAAACACAGCTGGAGAGCCACATTTCTTTAGTGTGTGTGTGTGTGTGTGTGTGCGTGTGTGTGTGTGTGTGTGTGTGTGTGTGTGTGCGTGCGTGCGTGTGTGTGTGTGTGTGTGTGTGTGTGTGTGTAGAACCACTAATTTATTTTATTTACGTTAGTCTACTACACGTGGTGGAAATGAATTGCAAGTTTACTAACGACTAACGCGGAACAAGTTGTTTTATAATCGAGTAATATTTATTCCTTATGTTTATTTTTAAAGCACTTATTAGTGTTATTATTATTATTTTTTCATCATTAATATTGTACATCCAACATCATAATAATAATATTAATAATTCTAAAGACCAAATTCCCGTCTCTGATACGTCTTTATCTACGCAGGAAATCGTCACTTGCGCATTTATGCATGCGGATTAGCGGCGTAGGTCTGCTATAGACGTGAAGACACATTAGCATGATAACGTTAGCATTCGCTAACAACGCATAGATCCTACGATATCACAAACACGATGCACTCTTGACTCACGTTGATGTATAATCTCTGAATTTGCTGTAATAGCCGGGCCGATCTTTCACTGCCTACCAATCATGCGGCGTGTTTCAAACGTTTTTTTTGTTTGTTTGTTTGCTTTTAATGGTTTTGTTTTTGTGTGTGTGTGTGTGTGTGCGTGCGTGTGCGTGTATGTTACTCACACACAGTATTCATATATACACTTCATATATGCAGTATATATGAACAATGTTGCTCAGATTTGATCTCCTTCTCTGACTGACTGTTGTCCCGTCACGTTTACGTTGCTCTCAGAACGCCATGTTTTCCATGTTTTAGTGTGCAGTTATTTGGAAAAATGAGGTGCGGAGAGTATCTCAGGTTATTTTACATATATTTTTTGATGGTGTCCTGTAAGTGTGTGTGTGTGTGTGTGTGTGTGTGTGTGTGTGTGTGTGCGTGTGTGTGTGTAAATATGTGTATATATTCATATGTATCCTCGCACAGACGGCCATTTCAAGTTTGCTAATGAAATTTCTTCTTCGTGTGTCCGATGAGCTTCTGTATTTTTATTTTAGTTTGAATTCTTTAAACAGAATGATTTCCCTTCTGTTCCTGGTGGAATTCCCCCTGCCTCGTCGTCTCATGGAAAAATGTGCCGGCTCACTTTATGTCCATAAAAACAAAGATGTCAGTTACAAAAGTACCAAAATTAATATTGATATTTCTAACGTCTAATGCATTTAGTGTATTTTTTATTATTGCTAATGTATTTTTTTTCTTTAAAAAATTAAAAGAACAGTGTTGTTGTTGGTTTTGTTTTTTTTTTTTGTTTGTTTGTTTGTTTGGGGTTTTTTTGTATTTATTAAAATAATAAAGGTATATTGTGAAAAATACATAAAAACTTGTGGCATATGAAACGTTTGTCCGTCAGCATTTTGCCTTTGTCATTATTTTTATTTTTATTTATTTTAGTTAATTTGGTCACACAAGCCAAGTAAAGTAAGATACCACATTATTTTGTGACTTGTGTTCACGCCGCACCGTGCTGCTTAGTCATCTATGTCAGATGTGTGTGTATAT
>JAQMYF010000013.1:2730546-2756213 GCA_030014195.1 Neosilurus mollespiculum | reverse complement strand
GAGCTGGAGGAAGTGGCTGGGGAGAGGGACGTCTGGACCTCACTGCTTAGGCTGCTGCCCCCCGCGACCCGACCCCGGAAGAAGCGGAAGAAGATGATGTTTCAAAAGAAAAACTAGAAGAAGTGGAGATATGGAGAGTGTAAAGCACTGTGGGAAGCGGTGGAGAAGAATCTAATAATGGCCAGGTAATTAGGGATGTCTATAAGCTGTAGGCTAATGTTCTATGGACCAAAAGCAGCGTTAGAGTAAAATTGAAATCCAGGCAACTTTATGTTAATGATCTATGATGTGGTTCTGTTTATGTAGAATTTGCTTCCATTTAAAAATGTAGGAGAAAAAAATACTTCCTCTGTCTTAACCCTAACATCTCATTTTCCCCAGTGCAGACAATTTTCGTTAGGGTCCCGTTTCCCTCAGTACTTTAAGGCGTGCTAGTTTTATTTAAATTTTAGACTTCCCTGAAAGAGTTTTATCCAGATAATGCACTAATGTGCCTGGATGCCATGAGTTTGTGAAAATTACAGCAGTGGTAGACAAAGACAGAACAATTCAGAAGTGATTAGATGTCAGAGAAAGTCAAAAATGAATGTTGTGTTACAAAAGGGCAGAAAAAAATTCCAGTAACTTTCCGGAAACTTTCCATGGGTATATAGGATGGAAAATTTTGGAAGTATTTCAAGTATCCGTGGGAACTACGGGAATCGACTGAAAGTTTCTGGTAATTTATACAAACTGTGTCATAAACAAACATAAATGGGTCATTCTCTGAAACTGGGTAAAATTTAATGATTCACATTTTGACCTGTTTTCCAAAAACTATAAAGAATTAAAAGAGCAATCCCCGCTCAAAACATACCACATGGACACATACAACATGGCAGACAAAATAATTCAGATACATCCAGTGAAAATTTTTTTCTGCTAAATTGGTTGCAGTGTGTGGATGAAAATTGGGACATTTTTTAGTTACTTATGTTTGATGCCGTTCTATCACCGAAGTATCAGCTCAAAGTGTATAGAAGGGCTTGAAACAAAGATCCTGCATTAAAGTTTATATCCAGAGTAGAAATTCCTGTTTTTCTTACTTTGTGGACTGAGAATCGCGCATCAGTTTACGGTTACGCGCGTAAACCGGTGGTGTCCACGCCATTCACATACGAACCCGACAAATTTCTCCTGTGAAAGGTGAGGGTTCCATGTTACGACGTTCACTGTACAGTCGAATTCCTCCTGAAGTGGATTCATTTCACACGTAGGCGAGCGTTAATTCATTTATTCACCCAAAACTAATGGGATGAATTTTGTGTCCATACAGATTTATTCCTGTTTGTTACAAATAAAAGTGTAGGAAGATCATCTAACTAGAAGACCCAGCACACCGTGACGCACTAATGACCACAGGGGTCCAGACGATCCTGCCGAAAGGACCATTTCATAATATTCCAATATAGAAGAAGCCCCAGCTACAGCGTGCAGCAAGTAAATGTCCAGAAACTAAAGTGTGATGGACGGACAGGTGGACGGAACCCATTCCGGTAGCTCCTGAGTCACTTTGTAGGCAGGAACTAAAAAAATATTGGCGGAAACCTTGAGTTTACAGCCAGGTCAAACAGCCTAGAGGGAAAACTTAAACATGCGCTAACCTCGTTATTTTACTCGTCTAACACGGTTATTCAAAACTAACAACATTTATGGGTAAAAAAAAAAGTGGAAGGAGCTTCATATCATCCCTTTAAAGTTCCCTGTTATAGGCAAATACTTCAGTCTTAGAAAGTTCTAGTTTATTCCTGGTAATTTCCATGAAAGGTTTCCAAATTTTACGATTTCTGTAATTTTGCTATCCTACTCTTAGCTGCTTCATATGTCGAATACTCGGTTTGTCCCCTTGGTCAGAACTCGCATGGAGCCCCAGTGTAGTGCCAGGGGTTGGTGCTTGGTTTGGTGCATGTCGATGTTAATTATTTAAAGCATTTTGTTGGTCTATGAGGAGGTCTTGATCTTTTAAAGACTTTAAGGTTACTGTGCGACTTTTTACACACACGGTCATATGGAGAGGAAATAAAGGTGGCAGTTATTCCATCCTGTAAGCACGTGTCACATGTACGACGTTTCACTTTATCAGAATTTTTCTTTTTGCGGTACTGTGACCATGGATAAATTCTTATTCCTGCTACTTCGATGGCGACCCAGCAGGTGTGTGCTTCAGTCGTCTTGGCAAACAGGAAAACTCAGCTTGAAAAATCTCGCCCTTTCCATTCCCCCGTGTCTGTCCATCTGTTTTGTAAATGACGGCCCTGCTTCCTGAACAATCGCCGATTTTCTCTGTAAGAAAGAACCCCAAAGGATACCAATTTCCTCTCCTGGAATCGAGGCGCCTGCTTTCAAGCGCGCTCTGTAATTGACAGACAGGATGAGGACGGCTCAGCGGTCTAATTTGCCGTGTGTAGAACGAATGATGGACAGAAGATCCAGCGTGGTTGAGTTTAACCTCTTTGCCTTTCATCAGACGTGATCTGCCGTAAATCCTCGCCTTCAGAAACAGATGATTGTGGCCATTATTTTTAGCCACAGTACACACTTCCTTCCCTTCTTCCCTCCTTCTTCCTTTATTTATTTATTCAGTTATACACTTTTGCATGAGGATAGTTGGTTATTACATATCACCTTTGTGATGACACGTGTCAATGAAGCAGCAAATTAACGTCAAGCTAACACCAGGACGATCATCCAGGCCGTTTCCGCGCGGGTCTCCTGAGGAGTGCAAGCATCCTTCACTCCTTTCTTCCAGCGCTTTGTGTTTCACATCCAGACCAACCTCTTTGGGGGTTCATTTATTTATATTCATTACTTTTGATCAAGGCTACTGATGCTAATTCTGCAAACGTGTCCTGGCACCTTATGGGTGCCACAGCATCATGCTTTAGTTCACATCTTGGTTCTGTTTTGCAGATATTATTGTGGACTGGATGAAGTTTCAATTTAAGTGAGGACCAAGTCATCAAATCCAAGGTGGGCTAAACCACTCTAGCGCTTGCAGCGTTAGCAGTTTTCCTTTCAGGTTATCAGTTCTTATAGCTGCAGGCGTGTCTCGGGTCAGGCTCTTGGAATAGGAGTATCTGCTGAACAGCAATAATGTAAATATCGCGGTGAATGAGGTATTAATTCGGGGTATGCGTCCAACAGCCTGAGTCTCTCTTTTCCGTGATATCCCCGAGAACAAGAGGTCAAAGGTTTGTAATGGAGCTTCCTTGTTACTCATGGAATATGGTTTGGATAGTTGACCACAGGGAATCCCCCAAGGCTGCTGCGGTGCTCAGTTGATACTGCTTGGCTGTTTTCTGTGCTGACTTTCATGATGACAGGCACCAATAAAAAGAGATTTATTATTAATCATGAAACTAAAACCTTAAAAATTAAGGCTTATATGCTACCACTCAGAGACGCACAGAATAAAAAAAAACACACAATCTAACTCAGGTAGGCAGACAGACTCGCAGGTAAATAAATGTTCATGGAGCAAACACCGAAATCAAAAGCTTTACAGAACATAAACTCGTTAAACGGATAATTAAACTGACAAGACAGGTGGCATGAACATGGAAATCAGTGTGAAAGAAAGAGCGCTGAAAAGCAAACCCGTCAGATGAACGTGGGTTGGTTTTGGAATTGGGCTAAACGGGGTCAAGGTCACGGCAAGGTCACGTGTCTGAAATCAGACGATTGACCTGGAGGTGCAGTGTGTGGAGTGTGTACTCAGCAGGACAGCCTGTGACATGGGGGTCAGAGAGATGGAGAGAGAGAGAGAGAGAGATAGAGAGAGAGACAGACAGACAGTAAAGGCAAGAGAAAAAAGATAAGGAAAGAGGAGAGAGGCAGACAAAGAAGATGGAGAGGTGCAGGGAGAAAGACGTGCTTTAAGAGACCGAGGTGGACAGAATGGGGGGGGGGGGGGGGGGGTGGACTGTTGCTGTTAATTAACCCCGGTGTCATTGCTTGCTGGTTCGAGTTCCAGTGATCTGACTGGTGTACAGAACCCTGACAGGAGATGATTTTAGTGTTGTGTGATATGAGTCTTGTGTAATGATAGAAAAAGATTATTTCATGTTGTGTTGTCTCGAATCAAACCCCAACATGGCAATTATTGAAAATATTTTTAATTAACAGCAGTCACATACACACGTGTGCACACGTTCGTAAATTTCATTATTCAACAACACAACATTCTTGGCCATAAAAAAAGTTTTAGAATTTTTATCAAACGCATTTAAAACATATTGTTGAATTATATTTTAATCTGTGCTAATGTCAATATAGATTTAGCCACTGACCAAAGGCGGCGCTCCCAATAGATATCTCTGTTGATAAGTGTCTGAAGCTGGAGTTATAAGAGTAGCGTGGCGCCTTTAAGGACTGAATTGACTTTAACCCTGGAGGGAATAAATGAATGAATAAATAAAGAAATCTCCTATGTGTTTCCGGAATACGGTCTGGAGCAAAAGCAGGAAAGGTTAACACGGAGTTTTCTCTTCCCCGCCTTTCACTCGCTGATTTCTGCTTCATTTGTACCACCTGTCTTGTAATTTTAATTATCCGTTTAACGAGTTCATGTTCCTTGTTGCCTTTAATGTTTGTTGTTTTTCCCGATGAAAGTTTGTTTACCTTCCTGATTAGATTCAGCAGGCCCCAAGTGGTTAGGTTGGGCCGTTGGGTGTCCAGGGTCCTCCATGAACGTTGGAGCTGCGTGTTCACTCACAGCTCCAACTCCATTGTCTAGATTGCTGACGACACAGTAGTGCTCGGCCCTCATCTCCAACAATGATGAGATGGCCTACAGTGGGAAACCTGGAAAGATGGTGCCAGGATAACCACCTCCTTCTATACGGCTGCGGTCAAGAGCATCATGACTATGAGCATCACGGCATGTTTTGGCAACAGCACCGCTCAAGACCGAAAAGCCCTGCAGAGGTCGCTGCATCGGATCTGATCTGCAGGACATTTGCACCAGGCGCTGCTGGAGCAGAGCCTTCAAGATCATCACGGACATTTCCCACCCCAGTAATTGTCTGTTTCAGCTGCTGTACTCAGGCAGACAGTTCCACAGTCTGACAACAAGGACTGAGACTCAGGAGGAGCTTTTATATAGAGTATAAAGCTCCTCAACCAAACCATGTCTCACCGTCCGTACTAACTCTGGACAATCTACTACAATGTCTCACACTATACTGCACATCTTATTATTTGCAGTGCACAATGTCATTTCAGTACCATAATTGCACATGGTCACTTTTCATATGTTGCAACTGTCACTTTCTGCTGCTGCTGTTCAGGTGCAGATTCATATATATGTATATATATATATATATATATGTATATGTATTTATTTTATTTATAATTTTTTTCATATATTTTTGGCTACTCTAGCTTTATTTCCTTCCTACTTTTGTCTAAATATACACACAGTCCGAGGAGTGAATAATAAGATTTTCAGAAGTTCAGAATAACATTTTACTGCAGGTTGTACGTGTATAACTGTGCATGTGACAAATAAAACTATTGAATCTTGAATTGTGTGTTTTTTATTTTGTGCGAGTCTTAGTGATGGTGTATGAGCCTCTTTATTTTTTGGGTTTCAGTTTCATTATTAATAATAAATGTGTGTATTTTTTTTTCTTGTTTTTTTTTTTTTTTTTCCAATCTTTTTTCGTCCTCATGCAAGGCAACGATTTATAACAGCCAATCAGCATCAACTGAGTGATATATATATATATATATATATATATATATATATGTATTTTTTTTTTTAACTATGTGTGTTTACAGAAATGGCGCTAGTGCAGTACTGTGGTGTGGTGGTTAGCACGTCTGCCTCACAGCAAGAAGGTCCCAGGCTCTGGTGTTTCTGTGTGGAGTTTGCATGTTCTCCCTGTGCTTGCATGGGTTTCCTCCAGGTACGCCGGCTTTCTCCCGCAGTTCAAAGACATTCACATTAGGCTAATTGGCTGTTCCAAGTTGCCCCTGAGTGTGAGTGTGAATGGTTCTGTGTATTATCCTGTGATGGTCTGTCAAGCAGTTCAGGGTGTAACCTGCCTACACCCATTGTTGGCTGAGATAGGCAGCCCCCACCCCCCCACCCCGAGGCCCTGGTATTAGTAAGCGGTTTGATCATATCACAGATGTAATTGTGCACAGGACTGTAGCAGATATAATCAGTCTGTTTAAATCTCTGCTGTACATTTGGTTTCCTCTGTGTAGAGCACTTACTTCACCTGTTTGTCTAATAAAATTTCACAGTCATACCGCTCGAGATTTTCTCTCTTAAGTCTTTGACTGTAAACATCTATAAGCGTGCGTAATCAAATACTTCAGAAACGTGCATCGTTCGAATCGTTGCGCAGACACTGCCTCGGAGGGACCGCGAGTCACATCTCGCTAAGATCCAATTTGTGTTACACTCACCAATTACTTTCACGCTAGACTTACTCCCATCGCGAGCTGAAAGAACAGATTAGCAGCTACACGTCTGCATGCCGGCGCCTCTAATTAAAAACACAAACCGGGAAAAGGAACATCTGGTGACACAGCACATGAGGTTCAAAGCAAAAATACGAAGGAATAATATTTAGTATTATCTTTTAGTTGGCCCACCCACCGATCTTACGCTTTTTAAATTATGTAATTACAACATCATCAAACTGAGACGCCTCACTACAGACGGAATCATACCACGGATGCTTGCATATATATCAACTGATATCGGAAACTTTAAAAAAACTACTGTCATGTAAAATTATATATATTTTTAATTTGAAGTGATATGTACAGGACAAAAGAAATGCATAGTTAAAAATTGACCCTGCAGACTTCACATTTAATATAACATTTAATAGGCACTGTGTGAAGGCGGAGCTTTGGCTGTTTTGTTTGTCTTCATAATTAAATAATTATTCCAAAAAGTCAAAAATTTGTCATGTTCTCCAGAAAAAATTAGTAGAAGCATTAGTTGATAAATAATTTTAATTTGTGGTACACATTCCCAGATGTTAGCGCAAGGCAAAGAGTAAACAGCCAATCAGCACCATGATGTTCAACAGCCAACTAGCATTGCGATGCATAACAACCAGTCAGCATCAAGATTCATAACATCCAATCAGCATGGAGTTTCTTAACAGCCAATCAGCATATAGATTCATAATAGCCAATCATCGAAGAGATTCATAACAGCCAATCGGCATGAGAATTCATGACAGCCAATCTGCATGGAGATTTATGACAGCCAATCAGCATAGCGATATATAACAGCCAATCAGCATAGAGATTCATAACAGCAAATCAGCACAAAAATTTTAACAGCCAGTTAGCATCATGGTGTAAAACAGCCACTCAGCATCGAGATACATAACAGTCGAACAGCCAATCACCATCAGAATGCATAACAGCCAATCAGCATCATGATGCAACACAGCCAGTCAGCATCGTCATGCCTTTGGACACAAGACGGGAGGGAAGTACAGATGGTTGTACAAGCTCCAAAATAAAATCGATTAACTCTGCTGTTAAAAAAAAAAAAATGTCAATTTAATCCAATACTGCTTAATCCTACTAGGGAGGCTGAGGGGGGGAGGGGGGCACTCCACAGAGAAACGCCCGAGCCTGAGACTCGAACTCAGGACCTTTTGTGCTAACCACTACGCCACCATGCCACTCCCAGTAAGCTCTATTTATCGTTAAACATTTCCATTATTCACAAAAATGTGCACAGTGTGGATGGAATAATGCAGGAGGAGGATGACTTCAGAATTCTTCAGCATGACCTCAGACTATCAGAAACACGAGCACGATCGGGTGTTCCAACAGCACAGTAATCAAGGTATTATTCATCCAGTTATACTTCAAACAAAACATCACATACCGGATTTAAAATTTCATAATGCCGCAGATGCAAAATAGTAATCCAAACCCAGTGGACAAAACACACACACACACACACACACACACACACACGCACACACAGGCTCCTCTCTTGCTTGGATGCCTCACACTCTGTATCATTCTAATGAAGATGGATTCATTTAATCTGTTTCCTGACACAAGCCTCGCCGTCCCTTCAGTTGTGTCATCCTCTCTTCCTGTAGCCATTCTCCATCCTGTGTGCCCTCATGGGTCTCTCTCTCTCTCTCTCTCTCTCTCTCTCTCTCTCTCTTTCTCTTTCTCTTTCTCTGTCTTCGTCTCCGATAGAGGACCAGGCCATGACCATGCACACGGCTCAAGCCAGAGTGAAAAGGGCAAGAAATTTGTCACCTCCGTCAACAAGGGGCCCCGGCAGAGAAAGCGATATCATTAATCTCCTGACGTTTCGATATTGTATTAACCTTTCTAGTGGAAATCCTGGCGGCTCATTAGTCTGGTAAAGGAAGATGGGAGTGTAGTAATCAATACAACAAGCGTTCAACAGGACCGTGAGTTATTCCGCAGCATTTGCCCTGCAGCCGATATGATAAGAGAGTGCCTTAACTAATTACGGACGCACGACGTGGACAGAGAGCTACTCAATGTAACGCTGCGTCCAGTCCTCTGGAGTGACGAGAGCCAAGCAAAACAAGAGACCCCAGCTCTGCCGATTCAAGCACGTGCCAATGAGGTCACTCCAACATTGATCCTGAAACACATCAAAAGACTCGTATAGAATATTGCAATCTGCCATACTTTTCCACCGCAAGGGCGGCACTGTGGCGTAGTGGTTAGCATGTCTGTCTCTCAGCAAGAAGGTCTTGCATTTGAGTTGAGGTGTTCTCCCCGTGCTTGTGTGGGCACTCTGGTTTCCTCCCAGAGTCCAAAGACATGCACGTTAGGCTAATTGGCTGTTCCAAATTGTCCCAGGTGTGAGTGTAAATGGTTGTGTGATTGTGTGTTGGCCCTGTGATGGTCTGGCGAGCTGTTCAGGGTGTACCCAGCCTTTGCACAGTGTCGGCTGAGATAGCGCTCCAGCCTCCTCACGACCCTAATTGGATTAATCGGATGGGTGAATGAGTGAGTAAATGTGTTCCACCGCTACCACATTCATGTCTGTAGCTCGGCTTCAACTCTACACGCGACAGTAACATGCAGAAGCTTTACCAAAGCAACAAAATCTAAATTGCATGTTTGCTGCGCTTTCTTTTAGCAAGCTTAGTGCTGTGTTTCTTTGGTACCTCCTGGCTTTAAGAAAACACGTCCAGGCCGCTAACAATGCTACATTTAGTAAATGAAAGCTCCGCCGTTCATGCAAGAGACAAAAATGACAAAAGCGAAATGGTGAATGCGAGCGTGGGAGTTTAACGAGGCTGTGAGAGAAGGAAAGAGAAATCCTCCAGCGTGTTAAAGGCTTTGCCATGCGTTCACCCGTATCCTAACCTCTCATCTATCATTGCCTTTCGTTTCCAAGCAGCTCTGTTCAGCAGGTCATTTAACTACGAAAACATGCCAATTTAGTCATATTATGTGCTCATGGTCAGCTTCAGAATGTTTAGATGTGGTGCATCATAACTGCATCTCAGCTCAGTAATTGCTGGTTTTCAAGGTCTTTAAGAGCGGAATCGTAACAAAAAACGCCGCTGATTGTGTGTTTACCCTCTTACAAAAAGGCAAATATGATGAGGTTGAAAAAAGTGGCCTTGAACCCTCTCAGCGGCGTTCATGATTCCTCCAACATATTCAATTAATCATGATTATACTAGGGAAGATTTATTTTATACATGAGTAAAATAAAAAAAATACTTAGCTTTGAATGAAGTTTTGTGCCACTAATTAGCAATCAGCCAGTGTTCGGATTTTGAAGGCATCAGTTGCCTGAACTGAGTTTATTCAGTGCTTCCCAAATTGGGTTAACATGTCCGCCTCACAGTAAGAAGTTCCTGGGCTCAGGCGTTTCCTGTGTTGAGTTTCCATGTTCTGTCTGTGCTTGCGTGGGTTTCCTTCGGGTACTCGGTTCCATCCCACTGCCAAAAGACATGCATATTAGGCTATTTGGCTGTTCCAAACTGAGTGTGAGTGTGAACGCTTGTGTTGTGTGTGTTGGCCCTGCCATGGTCTGGCGAGTTGTTCAGGGTGTACGAGTTCGAGGGCTCCAATTTACCCACAAGCCTAATAAGATTAAACGGTTCAGCGAATGAGTGATGAGTGCATTCTAGAGTCCAAAGCCCCCTCAATATGAGTTGGGGTAGCGTGAAGCTACTAAGTCGAACCAGATTCTCTAGCGTGAAGCGGCTAGGAGTTCAACTCCTCCTGGATGGGACGCTAGTTCATCACAGGTTACCTTCCCAGTATTTTAACTGCTACCCGTTTATACTGCTGGGTGCACAGAGGCACATTTGTGGTTGAGACCTCGCCCAGGGTAGCATGGTTGGGGGTCTAACAGGGATTCGAACCCACAACCTATACGACCCCAAATTATAGTATAATTGTGTACTTCCAGTTTTATGGTAGCAGTTTAGTGAAGAACAACATATGACTGTGATGGTCTGGTACCCATATACGTCTGGCTACAAAGTGTGTTATATAACACCGGTATGGAATATCGCCATGGAATGCCAACTCTTGAAAGCCTTCTAGCTAAAAGAAAATCACTTTAGTGAGATGTTAATTTCCCTGAAGATAGAACAGGAGTACGTCGTCGGCGCTTGTTGACAGCTACTCTGTCCTTTTATTTCCAAACGTACAACCCAGACATGATAAACTCACTGTCAGTCAGTTTGGGCGTCACTTTTGGCACAGGTTTCTTTTCATAAATCTGACTAAGCATCTCTGGGATGATGGGGACTTGTGAAGGGATGGGACTTTCTCATATAATTGATGAAAAAATAATTAGAAAGATGAAAAATCGCCTGTTACTTACGAGCATGGATGGCTTACGTCAACCGGGACGGCGAACAGGAACGGCAGTGGCAGTGCTCATCGGCTAATGAGGCCACGAACAGCACTAAAGGAAGATGGACCAGAGCGACTGCTGTAAAAGCCATAATGACTTCAGACTTATTAAGATGATTGCCGTGTCGTCCAGGTCTTAAAAAGCCCCGACTACTCGGAGATCACTTTGATGAATTAATAAGATTAGGATGTAGTCATTTGAATTGATGGTTTATTTTCTATGAGAGATAGATTTTTATCAGCACTTTGTATAGTACTGTAAGTACCATATTGACAGTAATTTCCTCTGAGGAATAACATCAGCCTCCTGAAGATGACTGTTTATATTTTTTTTCACCGTCTTGAGATCTGGAGATAGACGTGTCTTGTTTCCTGTTTGTCCTTATTTGGTCTTTTGAACCCCTTCAGTGAGAATTCATAAATGATTGTGTTTTCATTAAGGTACGGGGACTGAGCAGGACTGAATCAATGAAAACAGCATACAATAAGGTACCGAACTAGGGTTTAGATTCTTCTGATATTCTCCATGCAGCTCTACCAACCATCATAATTTTGTTAGGTCTGCAAAATAACATCAGAGCAAGTTGTAAAAAAAAAAAAGTTTTTCATAAAATATAAAAGTAACGTGATGTAGGAAAAGAGTCATTCACTCGTCATTTAATTCTTCTTGTTTTTCTTTCTGCTCCCCTTTAGAGGTCGTCACAGCGGATCATCCTTCCCCACCCGCATGTTCTCCTTCACGAACATCCGTAAATCTTTTCTTTGGCCTTTTTCTCCTCCACCTACCAGGCAGTTCTCTCACTTTATCCCCAAACACCCCTTCCTGTGCTGTCCCTCCTGACATATTAGTTTATAATACTGTCCATTCTTGTGACTCCCAGGGAAAATCTGTTACTTCCAGCTCCGCCTCCTGTTATACAGTCAACGCTACTGTCTGTAAACCGTACAGCATAGCTGGCCCCATAGCTGCCTTATAAACCTTTCCCTTCACTCTTGCAGACACTGTCACTTCTATCACACCATCCACTCTTCTTCACTCATTCCACCCTGCCTTCTCTCACTTCTTCACTTTTCTACCACACTTTCCATTACCTTGAATAGTTGATCGCAAGTACTATTCAGTTAGTTAGTGATGCTAAACCCTTTTCACCAAAGATCATCAGAAAATATAGCTTCTGCTAAATAGCCGCTCCAATGCTAGCATGCTAATAACTCTGACATTACAATACTTGCAGAGTACAAACTGCTTTGCTAAATGCGTTATGTTACGCCGTTCCTAATTATTGATGTAAATGCCCTCATTAGATTCCAATTCACCAGCTATTGTTATAATTTGATTCTGGTTTAATATGGATTCATCAGGAATTAATTAAGAAACAGTACAGAGAGCTTTACAGAAATTCTTGGCAGATCTCTAAAAATTAAAAATTAGCACTTAGTGTCACTTTATGTTTGTAACTAATAATTGCAATTTGGCATCATTGGGGTCGTAGTGGTTAGCGTGTCCGTACCACAGCAAGAAGGTCCTGGGTTCAATTCCTAGGCTCAGGCATTTCTGTCTGGAGCTTGCACTTTTCCCCGTGCTTGCATGAGTTTCCTCTGGGTACTTCAGTTCTCTCCTACAGTCCAAAGACATGCACATTAGGATAATTAACTGTTTCAAATTGCCCCTAAGTGTGAGTGTGATTGGTAGTGTTTGGCCCTGTGATGGTCTGGTGAGCTGTTTTGGGTGTACCCCGCCTTAGCCCTGTGACCCAAGTAGGATTCAGTAGATGAGAGACTTGTCAGAGCATGGTTCTTATAGTTTCTGGCTATGTTTATTCCATGGGAGAAAAAAAGGCATATTAGCCCTGAAATACATCAAAACAATGAATCAGTGGTAAGATTGTAATCACAACAATTTGTAAACGTAATAGTTTGCTGATGGTGAGGTGGATATCGCTGAATAGTCTCCAAGTTGGAACGTTGAGGGGATTATTCAATTCAGTGACAGCCACCAAACCTCAAGTGAATAATTATTTTAGTTTAGTATAGTACATGGGAATATAAGCAATATGGTTTATTATTGGTAGGTTTTTTAAATCATGATGGACGCAGGTGAGTTTCGCACGCACATGCGAGCAGGGGCACAAAAGTTGCATAAAGGCTACTCTTTGAACGTTTAAGCATATACTACACATAAACAAAAAGAAAAGCAAAATAAAAAAATTTACTTTTACATATTTTAACCATGACAAATGTAGGTCAGGTGAGCGCCATGTAGGCCTCTCGCTATAGTCAATTAATCGCCCCATCGTAGGATTAATGCAAAAAATCGTGATCATTTTCCTGCCAACAATTAATCACTATTAATGTGTACGAAAAAACTATGTTGAGAGAATTCTCCTGGTTCCACCGCAGCTCATATTCTTTCTGATGTTGCTCTATGGGCTCCGAGCAAATGTAAGCGCCGCGTAGTTAATGGCTTCTCTTTAGTTTATTCATTCAGAGTCTATTACCTACCACACATTTATGCCCCGTCTCTAGCTAGAGATAGGGTGAGAGACTCGGCTATCCAGGAGCAGCTCAAGGTAGAACCGCTTCTCTGTGTTGTGAGGAGCCAGTTGAGGTGGTGCCTCCTGAATGCCTCCCTGGTGTGGTGTTTCGGGCATGTCCAACCGGGTTGAGACCCCGGGGTCAACCCAGAACGTGCTGGATGGTACTGTGTGACTGGGGAGAGGGACGTCTGGACCTCACTGCTTAGGCTGCCTCCCCCGCGACCCGACCCAGGATCAAGTCGAAAATGATGATGATGATGATACACACGTACGTAAGTACACGTTTACATTTATGGCATTTGGGAGACGCCCTTATTCAGAGTGTCTACACCACACTCTATACAAGTGTTTTTATTCTTATTAAAAAATTTGTGTATACTTCAACTTAAATGATATTTGTGGTTTACTTTTCCATTTTGAAGTGCGATAATTATAACGCCACATGCTCCAAGTGACCGTGACAAACTCAAACTGTGAGTTTCCATTCGGGATAATGTCTTTTAATCCCCTGAAAGGAAGCCAATCAGATTGCGACGTCTCTGTAGTATATGCTAAACACGTGTAGAGATTACTTACCAGCACTGTTTAAGTTACAGCACCTGTTAGAGTGGAAAAGACAACAGTGAGTGGCGCTTAGTGAATGAAATCTGTACGAGTGCGGCCGTTCAGTCTGGGCAGTAGTGTGCAAGATGGCCGGTTCTACAGTAGTGCCTCCTTTGGGAGAGAACAGACAGCATGCAGCTGGTTCTCTTAATTACCTTTCAGTCAAGTTACAAGTTTCATCAGAAGAGCAGTGGTGAGGAAAAGGAAGAGAAATTTTACAACAAAGCAAATTAGGTGGAGATTTCGTTTCTACAAGTCGTAATAATCATGTTGCACATCAGATGTTCCAAGCCCGTCGAGGAGAAAGTAATCATGCGACCGCTGAGATAAGTGCTGTCAGTAATATTTTTCTCCAACACTCAATCACATTATTTCTCTGCACTCATTTCTAATGCAGCCTCCATCTGTGTTTCAGATGGATTAAAGGTACTTTTCCATCACTTGGCCTGATTTCTGTACCTGAGCTCTAACTGTGCGTTACGGCTGCCGCAGGTAGCGCCAGGTAAACGCTCATAGACGTATGATTATAAACGCGTTCTCATTTCCATACCCGCGACATCACAGGGACGGTCTGAGAGTGTGTCGCTGAGATTTAATCACCTGCTCGTCGCATGAAGCTCATACACAACTTGGCTCATTAAAATGATGGATGGATGCAGCGGGGGATGGTTCGCTCCTGCTCCAGATTTGTTCTCATTTAGAAGGGTGCTTATTAAGGGAACACCTGGGGCAAAACAGTCTTGTTGCAAGTCTAAACCAAGATGGTGGCATTGCCTGAAGGGACGTGCGGGAAACCAAGGTGCCCAGCTGACATTTAGGCGCTTCTGACAAGTGTTGAGTGCTGAAATGTGGGGATTTATATTAGGGTCATTAGTTTTTAAATATTAGACCTCATTTAATCTGGCACAGCACAGCAGTGCTGGCTCAGTGTAGTCTTACTCCTCCTCCTCCTCCTCATTTTATGGTACGAGTTTGATTCTAAAGGAAACGGTTCAGGATTTGGTAATACCACTGATATTGCCATGATCTGCTGTTGTATGATTTTAATTCTTAAGACAATAATCCCGAATGTTATGACTGGATTTGTCAGATGACGAGCCATTCAGAGTTGCAAAACAACTTATAACTTCACCCAGTTAAATATACAGTCACTGATTCGGGAGAACCCATGCCTTCGACTGCCACCCAGCTCACAATGCGCCCGAACTCTATAGCCCCTCCCACGGGTGGTGGGTCCATGGGCGGGTGGACCAATGTCTCCTCTTCAGGCTGGGACCAGCCTGGCTCCATGGGCAGAAGCCCGACCACCAGGTGCTTGCCTTTGAACCCCTCCTTAGGCCTGGCTCCAGGGGGGCCCCAGGCAAGGGAAACTGAGTCCCTGCTATTGCTCCTTCCATAGGAGTCTTCTGGACAGCATTTAGTCTGGACCTATACCTAGGACCTGTTTGCCTGAGAATGCCCCCAACAACATAGCTCCTAGGATCATTAGGACATGCAAACCCCTCCACCACGACAAGGTGGCGATTCAAAGAGGGACATCTGGTCCTCACTGCTTAGGCTGCTTCCCATTCGGCCCAACCCGGGAAGAAGATGATGATGATGATACGGGAGAAAGTTGATATGTAAACTTAACAGCCAAACAGTTATACACCTCCCTTTAATGTTTCTTCCAAAGCTCTGCCTGAGTAATTCCTGGAGACAGACACAACACGTCCCTATTTCCTCTCCCTTCAGCCAGTCAGCAGCAGGGTGTTGCCAATTGGCTGGAATAGTGTTGTGTGGCTCTGCAGAATACACACCAGTTGGATATCGTACCACAAGGATATTTGCTGGAATTAAGTGTTAGATTAGAATTAATGACTGCACTTTTTAACCACTAAAGACTGAAACGTGACAATTTTTTGGTTTGTTCAATTATTTGCTGAATTCGAGGTGGGTATCACTGTGACTACTGGATAATACACACCGAGCTTGAGGTGAATAATTGTTATTCTATGTACTATGTGGAAAGATATGAATGGTGTATTTTTCCACTGTTAAAGTGTGACGTGCTCATGTACTCTCTATGACGCCAGACCTGGGCATCAAGATGAGCCGTTGAGCCTCAGTCATTGCCACCTGAGGGATCAACTGTGCCGTCCAGTCAAGTTTCTTTCTTTCAAGATGAAAATGCTCTTCACCTGTCACAGCGGTTTTACACTACTTGAAAGAGTTTAGCAACTTCGTACAAGCTTTCTATTACTTTGTGGTTTAGAGGATCATTAATACTTTTAAAAACCACTTTAGTGTTTTATTGGCTTCAAAGAATTCTGGACTACCTCGAATAGAACACAGCCTGAGAGGAACAATAGAACAATGGTGGTGCTAATGATACAAGATTATCTCCTCTGTAGACACTTCTAGTAAAGTAAAATGGGTTGTCAGGCTCGTTAATATGTTCATCCGTCTGTCAGTAATCATTTCAATTCTAACCCACAACTCTAAGAAAATCTTTTATTTCATCATCAAACTTTGCAGTGACTTCTATTAGGCAGTATAGTTGTGTATTCTGATATTCTGGGATCTGCTAAATATTGTATATGCTGTATGTACTCTTTATCTATAGAAGCAATTGTTTCTACAAATGGAACTACAAATAAATATACATCCACAAGGTTTTTTCTAATGCTAGTGTTGATCACGTTAAAATATGTAGTGAGCTTTATTTAGATTTGAGCTGCCATCTGAGGTCTGAAGAGCTTCATAAACCAGCTCAGACAGCCCGTCATTTATCCCTAATTAATCTGTTATATTCACCCATATTTAATTACTATTGATGGCTGTTTATTTATTAATTTTTTGCCCCATCAGCATCCTTATTTTAAGGCTTGTAATTTCGCCAAGTCACAAATGGATTTCATATTAACGGCCGACCATGACCATGTCGATGTTTATGGATGTAATGGCTGTTCATCAGCCGAGTGATATAAACGTCGATACGATGAATGTAATCTGCCAGGTTCCGGAACTGTGATGAATAGTTTTATCATGTTGCGTGACCTTGAGTCATGTGCCCTGATCCCATCGAGCAGTCTTGAAACACAACACGTTTAACACCAGTATGCTGTCGATGGCGTCTTATTTTTAAACCGGCGAACGTCCTTCATCTGGTCGAAACAAGCACCGCTCCGATGGGATTAAATACGACGGCGGTGCTGATTATTAGGAGCTTTGGTTTGATGAGTTTCTTGCTAAAGTACAGGTGAGTGCCAAAGTTTCTATAGCCTGACTTATGGTTGAAAGCAGTTACCTCCTTAAAATAGTGTAAATATTATTAGTGAAACAACCAATAATATGTTGTTTTACTCTGGATGTTTTTTTTTGTCCCTCTTGCAGCCCTGTGCCTAAATGATAGTTTTCTCCAGGTGTATTTTCTTAACTTTTTTATGTACAATTAAAAATTACAAACTAAAAAAGTAAGTATAAAGGAAACGTGTGAATTTGGGTGGGAGGTGGGGGGGGGCACATCGCAAAAAGTCTTCACAATAACTAAGCTTTAACTAAGCAGTATTTAACTAAATTCAATGTTTTTTGCATAGAGGCGCAGACCTTTCACAATTAGTTTCACCAAAGATGTGGCAAATTCCCATAAACTTTCCGTGGGACTATGATAGGGAAATAAAAAAAAATTCCAAGATGGAACTGGGAATTTCCATGTGAAATGTCACATGGAAATTCCCAGTTCCATCTTGGAATGTTTTTTATTTTTCATTAATTTTTTTTTATTCTTCTGGGATTCTGTAAGTAGGGAGAGGATTCAGGCAGTGAATTTGGATAATAAGGAAATACCCTGAACAACCACAAAAGAGGATAAAAATCAGTAAAATAAGTGGATTTTTCTGTTGTTTTACAACAACGTGGACACGGAACCCTTTCTTACACAAGTATTTTATCATGGATAGATTGTGTTTATGGATATTTGAACTTGATGATGTGGATGATTATGTTTTTAAAGATTTATTTTTGAAGATATCGCATTTTCGTCCACGTACGCCGTTTTCAACTTACTTTGGCTCTCACTCAGAACACGGCCTCGCGACTTAATCCGTATTATACTGGAGCGGGTCACATTTGTCTGTCCTGATGAATGCTAACATTGGTGGCTTCTTTTTGTACCCCCCTGCAAACAAAGTTTGGGGGGTGGTATAAAGGAATCACCCTGTCTGTCTGCCCATCTCTCCATGGAAGATTGTAAGCTCAGTGCCTCCAAAACCGCTTATGGGTTTTGATAAAACATTACACAGTTGTAAGTAGTGTACGAGCTCAACATGTGCATCAACTAAAATAATCCAGGTCCGATGTTTTAAAGGGCCGATAAGGGCGATGTTGTAGAATATGCTGATAGGTTAATAAGCGTGACTCATCCTAAACTGTTGGATGAATTTTGATGAAACTCCCAGCCAGTCATCCAAGGCTGTTAGATCATGCTGTAGGCAGCGGGTATTTTGTAGCAAGTTTTAGTTTATTACTATACAAACAATAACAACAAAATACAAATTATTTCAGTTATTTTTATTTATTGTTTTTCTTAGTATTTTTTTTTTTTTTTTTACTTTAAGAAACAAAACAAAACAAAAAATTTGCAGATGCCCTCTGAGTAAACACTTGGCATCCTCTCTCCTCTTCAAACATGACTGACATCTCGGCACAACGCCACGGCCCTGAGCTAGCCGGTCCTTCCAGATTCCCGTTTCCTCATTTCAAGTGTCAGTAAGTGCATAATATTGGAAATGAAGGTGTGCTGATGGAACAATGCGCTGATGAAACCTTTCTGAGAATCAGGCAGTGAGAGAGTGAGGAAGAGAGAGAGAGGGATGCAGGGTTGTGTTTCTGTTCGTTCACCTCCATATTTGTAAACAGCGTCTTCTCTCTTACACTACGTCAGGGTTAACGAGGCCTTTTGTCGTACAGTACCTGTTCGTTTCACGTAGGACAAAAAGGTTAATCGATAACATGGTTCAAAAATAAAGTTTAGTGATTGTGCTTTTAAAACCAAAGGCAAACAAATAACAACAAACCTTGACAGACAACAAAATAACAGTGCATTACATCAAAGAAAAGAAAAGAAAAGCAAATCAACACATCATCAATGTGGCACTTTTCTTCAACCTGTTTAAATGATAGGACAATTTTACAACCAGGATGGACGCGATACAAATAATTACAGAATAATAACATTTTGAACTCATCCCAATAAGCTGAGGGAGACAAACTTTAACGTACCACACATATTATAAAAGACATGGATGCATGTTTACTTATTTACAGGTAAGTCCATCCCTTTCTGCTTGAAGCTAATATGTTAATGACAGTAATGTCTGGCTCGATGCGTGGAGTAACTCCATCACATATTAAACCAAAATCATTTTCACCCCCCTCAGATGCACCGTTATTATTTTTTTGTTTGTTTTTTTTAAATGACCTTAACGCACAATAAAAGAGTTAAACAGTTGGTCAGTTTTGTATGAAAGGAAAGGCGTTGTTGAGACAGTTAAACTTGAAGGTGGTGGTTAAAATCTTGACAGCATGTCCGTGACTTTAGCTCTCCGTCATCTGAGGAAAGAAAGAAAAAATAAAAATCACCATTTTATTTTCCACCTAGTTGTAGTCCTTTTATGTAAATATACATATCACTATATACCTTTAAGTTCTAAATTATTAGGTTAACAAGCTACTCCAACATTATCCCTGTTTAGGTAAGTAGGTTCACCTTGTAACAAATGTTTAATAGTGTTTTTTTTTTACATTCCACACAAATTACCACACCAGTTTCTGGTCATTTTCATATGTGGAAAACTAAATATTGCCTGCTACTCAGGCTAATAAATTATCATGAGCATGATGTTACCATTCATATTACATCATCATCCAGCTGAACTTATCGAGGATCACAATTTAGCAGAAACGCCAACTTTTCCTCCAGAAATAAACAGGGCCTTCCACTGAAGAGTCTGTATAATGTAGCATGAACTGTAGCACGAGCGACATATGAGACCTTTTAGAGGTGGTCCTAATCTAAACTTTAGGTCATCGTGCGAAGATGGAGTGCAGAGGGATTAGTCAGTTTAGTGACATCCATCAATCCTGTGGCAAATTCAGTCAGTATACTGTAGTTTATTGTAACCATGACAGAAGCAGGTCAGGAGAACGTTGTGTACCTAACAGTGTCTTTGTTAATGTATTCAAGATTTTAGTACATACCATGTGAAAACAAGGAAAAAAAACTAAAACTCTTGAATTTTTTTAGCCGACCACAGCGGCCCATCTGGCTGGCTGGCGTCCGTCCACAATTTTCAAAACGGCACTGATTTTTAAAGTATGATAATGACGCCACCACCTGCTCAGAGTGACCATGACAAACCGTAAATATCCACTTGTAATAAGGTTTTTAATCCCCAGATTGCAGACCAATTGGATCGCACCATTCCTGAGTAGTATATACTAACGTAACACACTTCAGAGCTGTTGCCAACATTATATTGTTTGAGCTAAATGACTGACCTGATCACAGAGTTTCCTGCCAACAAGTTTCCAGTGTAAATCCATATAAATGGTGTACGCGCAACAGGTGGATAAACGCGGTAAGTAAAAACATTTTACCAAAACAAGAGATGGACTATGGTGCACCGAATCCACCCTTATACTTGAAGGTGACAGATAGGAGACAAAAAAAACCCCACAAGTCACTTTTTATTGTAACTACTCCAAGTAAACAGTGATTTATACGTAGAAACCCTGAAGTGCCCCCATTCACAGTCTTACCTCGAGTTGCTCTTCTTCTGGCTGGAAGGCTCCTACGGTGTTGAGGTTAATTTCTGCAGGATTCCTGCGACTCCCAGAGACCCCTTCACCTCTCCTCCGGCCTCCAGAGCCTCGTGATGACATGGAGCTGGAGGAGCTCGGCTCTTTGTCACCACGGGGACTGTGGACAGCTGGAAAGGAGGGTCGACTGTAGGGCACAATGTCCTCTAAAGCACAACAGACATGAAAAGAATACTAGTCTAGGTTACCGGCTGAGATTTTTCACAATCAAATAGTCATGCTCTTTATTTACAATCAGTGAACATTTATAATGGGTTCATGCTGCTCAAATACACAAGAGTTTAGAGCATAAGTTTGTACACCCTAAAATTTATTAAATGACCCCAATAAGACATTTTGATGTTGATTTTTATCAGCTTTTTCTTTAAGTCTTCACACTAAAATAGCTTGTAGAGCTAGTTGGTATGGCAGGCGCTCTACAAGGCTAATAAACACACTGCTGCCATGAGCTATATAAGCAATGTAACAATAATAAGACTTCATACTTTCCTATAATAGGTTAGTTTATGAAAAATGAGAGAATTATTCAGAACCGATTCTGGTGGTGTTACTGGATAAAGTGGAGTTGCAATACCTGGGTCCTGACGTCCTGCAATTGGCTCTGGTTTGCTGGGTTTTCCTGCCTTCTGAGCCCTCTGTCTTTCTTGCGCATCTCGACGCTCTGACGAGCTGGTTCTTGTGTCCGAGGCGTCTCTGGGCTTCTTGTCTCTCTTGTCCCTGCTTTCGGCTGAGCTGGACCTCCTTCCTGTCTCTGCCGCTGCCTTGGCTGGGTGTGTTGGGGACTTGAGCATGGCTGGAGGTGGAATGGGTGGTGGAGGAAGTTCTGTGAGGAAAAAGATACCGTTTCAAGAAACTGCTCTATTTACATGCTACACTGTCCCGCAAATTCCTGGCACGTTTATGAAAGAGGCTTTGCCCTTCATGGCCGGAGTGACAGTGCGCTAATTTGTCACCGGCACTCATTTGTCTAGCACCTGCTAGGTGTGAGAGAAGCCGAGTTGTGCCTCCTTACGCCAGCTGCACACTGAAAGTTCTTTCTACGGTCCTTGCCACATGCAGTCTGGCAAACCAGAAAGACCTGCTGGCAAAAACTGGTCATTAGTGTCTGGAGCAGTGGGTTGTGCTTGATTGCCAAATTTCTGTTCTCTTGTCCAGATTTTTCCCCTGAATGTACTCGATGTTAAATAAAATACAGCAAGTTTATTTATGACCCTCGGGGGGTGAAAAATGTGAAATTGTCAGATCATCACAAAATTCACACAGTGCATTAAACCAGTCAAGCCTCACGTGAGCGTACGCTTAGTTTTGTGTTGTCACACTCCAGTCCTGAGATAAAGCAGGTGGGTATTACCATTGGGGTGATTGGGTGACACCCTCTGAACTGCATACATGAAAACAAACAAACAAATAATTAAGAGCATGAATCTCTTTAAAAGTGTCCTGATTCTTCCTTTACCTACACACACCTACAAATACAGTATAGTGCACCGTAGTACAATAAAAAAAAAAGATATGTTCTAGTCTAGTACAGTATTGTGCAGCACATTATGGAAATGTGATGCATATGTTTTAGTTCTAGAGAATTATAAAATAAAAGGAAGGACACCACTGCATTTCTATTGACCTTCTTAATGCACAGTGTGAAATTAGTGAACATTTTATTACATCAAATGTTTCACCCCAAAAAACCCTGACGCTCTCAGATCTTCACCAAATTCACACCATGTGGTGATCAAGGGTAACACAGCAGAGTAATTACTTTCATCCTATCACACTCCGAAGCAGAGATATAATATAATATAGGTACAGTTTAGCTGGATGTGGTGTAGTAAGGAAACATGTTGGGATCTCAGAGTAACCACATGAAAATAACCTGATAACCTGGATAAAGATTAAGAATAAATAAAGTACATATTTAACCCAGGTTTATTCATGTCCCAGTGGACACGGTTTAAATCCTACAGCACCTACAGCAGTTTCCTGTCCGTAGTGAATGAGGAAAGCAGATGCCACGTTGATGTATTCGCCTTAATGTGTTTGTCCACAGACGCTGGATCGATGCTTATCTAAGAGACAAAGTGCCGTGCGTATGAGGTGACGGGAGACTGCGCGGTTTATGAGGGCTCGCTGCTTTATAGAACATCTTCTATATCTTTAATCTCGTTACCGTGGAACAATCATGCATGAAACGCTTTTACTGGTTCCTTTTAAAGATGCAATTAAACAAGATGAAACATCTTAGTATATGCTAGTTGTGTCCAGTTCTCCAATGCTGGAGTGGTAGTTAATGCTAATGCACAGGCTGACACAAGTAAAACCTCATGTCTCTGTCAATTTATTGCACATAAAAATATTATTATTATTATTATTATTACCATTATTATAACTATTATTATGAATATTAATATTATTCTATACAAAATAAAGTGCTATGCAAATAAAACTGAATTGAATTGAATTCTTAGAACTTATTATTATTATTACTATTATTGTTTTATTATTATCACTATTATTATTATTATATTTATTATATATATTTTTTATTATTGGTAGTTTAAGCAGTAGTAGTCGAGGAATGTTATGATGTATTGAATTAAATTCACTGTAAAGGGAAGTGTGTGTGTGTGTATGTTTCTGTGTGTGTGTGTGTGTGGTGTTATGCAGGGGAACTTTAGGAGCAGGCGATAATAGGCTTGGGGTTGCTCCAACGACTGAACAAACAAGAACAAAATTAACAGAAGGTAGTGTGTGTGTGTGTGTGTGTGTGTGTGTGTGTGTGTGTGTGTTGATTTTTGGAGCCTATGTTTTATTGTATTTATGTTTCTTATGGCTGCTTTTAAATCCCATCATCCATTTGTATTACACAGCTCATGTGAATAGAGTTATTTATACATTTATATTATATGACTATATAACATTATATATATGTATATTTCTGTTAATTCTTTACAACAAACCACAGCCAAGTATCACAGGCAGTTGCTATGGAGCACGTCATTATTGGAACCAATAAAATCATTTGTAAAATGGATGAGATTATTTTTTAAATCAGTATTTTGTCAGTAGCGGTGTAATGAGCCAGGTGTAGGGATGATGTGTGGAGTTTATTTTCTGAGGTGACCGGATTGCTATTACATTATTTTTATTTGCATAATAAAAAAAAGTCTGATTTAACTGGATACAGATTTGCATGTAATTTAAGGCAAACCCTTAAAAAAAAGATGTATCAAAAGTAAATACACCCCTCATTAAAGAGTTTAATCTATGAAACTCATTCGACAAACTTTTCTATAAATAATTATTTTTCATTTAAGCTTACAATATATGAATTGCTCTGTTAATTCTTTATAGTATTCTTTCTTTATTAAATTTGACCCAGTTTCAGAGATTGACCCATATATGTATAAATCTTTCAAATATGATGCTGTCTAGTTACTTTTCACGTGTCTCTGTATATAAAGTGTTCATGCTGTTATGGTACAATAGACCACACGGGTCCAGATGCTGAAAGGACCATTTCATGATATGCAAATATAGAATAATTCACTAAGTTCGAAAAGGTCAAGGTGACCCATATACAATCCCACCCTATCATACAGCAAACTTCGTGATCCTGTGTCATTTTCTTGCAACATTATGTCACTAACAAGTTGGACAGACGGACGGAGCCCATTTCTTTAACTTAGCGCTGCACGGTTTACCTTCGGTGATGGGAGCTAAAAATACTTTGTGACCGTGGAGGCATGAAGTAGCAGTTTTACTCTTATCCACATGAAGTTAATCATTTTCCAACACTTAGTAATTAACAGATTTATATGGAATATCAACAAAACAAAATAGTTTCACAATCAGTAATCTCTCTCGTTAATGGGACAAAAGGGCGGCACAGTGGCACGGTGGTTAGCAGAGCAAGAAGGTCCTGGGTTCGATTCCTGGACTCAGGGCGTTGTATGTTCTCCCCGTGCTTGTGTGGGTTTCCTTCGGGCACTCTGGTTTTCTCCCACAGTCCAAAAACATGCACAGTGGGCTAATTGGCTGTTCCAGATCACCCCTAGGTGTGAGTGTGAATGGTTGTATGTGTGTTTGCCCTGCGATGGCCTGGCGAGCTGTCCAGGGTGTACCCGCCCTCGCCCAGAGTCGGCTGAGATGGGTGCCAGCCTCCCCACGACTGTAATTAGGATTAAGCGGTTCAGAAAATGAATGAATGAATGATTGGGACAAAAGAAAAAAAAATTCAGTGTGTCATGTTAGTGAGAAACCACAACATATAAACTCCTCTGTCCTGAAGACTTTACTACAGACCGCTACGCAAGCACGGATACTGGCGGTATCATTAAAAAAAATGTTCATGTACTGGAATGAGCACACAAATACAACCCTGTTATTCCACTTACAGTCACGACTATGGTCAGATTTGCCTTTAAGGAAAACAAATACACCATTTGCATGAGAATTAAGCAGTGCTGTGGTGAGTGTGTGTGAGAGAGAGAGAGAGAGAGAGACACACAGTACAGTCCCTATACTGTACTAAAGTTCTTCCTGTGGAATACGAACCGCATCTGGAGGAAATGCAACTAAGATCCATGAAGTGTGAATGTCAGGTGGTGAAGCCCTTCAAATGTTTACAGAGAAGAAGAAATAGAGATTGGAGAGGAGAAAAGATGAGCGGGGGAGGCTGCTAGGAAGGGGTGGGGTGGAGGGATGGAGAGATGAAGGGATGAAGAGATTACAGCGGGGGGGGGGGGGGGTACCTGATATTATAAA